>CM017764.1:18104057-18704057 GCA_008009225.1 Acer yangbiense
TGAGGATCCTGCTACTGTACTGGTACCGGTCCCTGCACCTTGGTACCCCTGTACCCCGCACTAGTACCCCTGTACCCTGTGCCTGGTACGGTACCCCGCATCTGGTACCCAGTACCTCGCACCTGGTACCCCGTACCCCGCATAGGGTACCCCGTACCTCGCACCTGGTTACCTAGGACCAGTCCTTCAAGCACCTCCCACCACCAGCATAGAAGGGCGTCCAACAAGAGAGGTCTTAGTACACCATCCTGTCAGACTACCAGGAGACCAGAACCATGTGCTACAAGAAGGATAGTATGCGCCAGCATTCAAATACAAGAAAGGTTGACCTCTCCGGACATTCATAACGCCATTAATGGAGATAGTCAACCTATTAAGGGAGATGATTAAAGTAATACAATAACGCTCGGGGTATGATAAATATATCTAGAGGGGGGGGGGGGTGAATAGGATTTAACTATTATTACCCAATTTTCGCATGCAAGTCAATTTTACGAAATGCCGCTACTAGTCAAAAATACAAGCAAGTGTAATATAGTGCGAAATTTAAATAAACACTTGATGTATACGTGGAAACCCAGCCACGGGGAAAAACCACGGGCTGTTTAGTGCGCCACACTCGGACCTCGAAATCCACTAATCGAAATGGAGTTTACACTATGTAGACCTCGTCTAACACTCTGGTCAATAACCCCCACTTTACCACTCGGGCCTTTAAAAGTGGCTTTAGTCCTAATTGCTTGAGGCCTAAGCAAACTTAGCCTCAAGACTTAATTCTCTATGAAGGAGATTATGCAAACTATGTGAATATGTATAAATATTCAAATAACAAACAAGGCTAGGTAACCTTAGATGCTTATCTAGATGATGATATAATCAATTTAAAACAAACCTATATATCAATGCTAAATGACATGTCAAATAGCTTAGCTAATCAAGATTAATCAAAAACCTAATTAGCTATCACAAAAAAACACTCAATCAATTCATCACAATCAATTCTCTAATCTTGTATTTATCATATGATCAAAAACATACAAGTAAATTAAAAGAGAATATGCTGATAGTAAAATACTAAAATAAGATGAAATTAATCAAAATCTTACCAAGCATGTTGTGATGATGCAAAACCAATCATGGATGAATGCAAGATGAACTTTGATGCAAAAAAGATTGATTTGAGTGTTTAAAGGTGAGTTCTTGATTTGATTTTTTCTCAAAAAATCTCTCTTTTTAGTTAGGGTTTTAAAGACTCAAAGAACTTGATCAGAGAATGAGAAAGTAAGATATTTATAGACATCAGAATTGGGCTTGTGAAAAGACAAGTTTGCCTTGAAACGCACCGATCGGCGGTTTCAATCGGCGGCCAGGCAACCGATCATAACCGCCGAATTGAACCCGAGAAGAACAGGGGAACAACGATGTTTCATTCGACGGTTTCGGACCGTCAATCCAACAGCTGAATCAAACCCGAGAGATTAAATCGATCAGGTATGAACGACGATTTCGAACGGCAGTCGTGACCGCTGATCGTGACCGTAGAATTGCTCCAGACACTTCTGGATGCAAACGGCGGTTTCATTCGGCGGCCAGGCCACCGATCATAACCGCCGATCACCAACATAGGTGAAAACCAAGGAGAAGCCAAGGGCATTCTCCGTGGACGGTCTTCGCGTAAAACCAAGCACTCATTAGTGCAAGCGCGGACGTTTCCGAACAATGTCGGGAAACGAATTATAAGACACATAAATGCACAACAAGATATAACAATCAAAGTGCTAGTGTGTAATGTGACATATGAAGAGAATGCACACAAATGTAAGAATGCAAAGTGTGTGTGTGCTTCTAAATCTCTTCAAAGAAAGTTAAGCACTGGAAGTATACCTTTGGAGTGCTTATCAACCTTGAGGACATGAGAGGGTATTGAGCTTGATTATGAATTACTTAAGCTACCCTTACATACAATCCCCAACACGTGGTTTGTCCACGAAATAAGCCAATCAATATATGGGAATCCTTACAATGATCAGCCGTATTAATGAAGATATCAACTCTTTAATGGTCATTCACAACGCCATTAATGAGAGAATATTCAACTCAATCAATGCCAAATCTGTGTTCTTATAATTGTGGATTGATTGACTAAATTGATGGAGTGGGCAATAAGAATTAGAACCTATAAATATGACAAAGCTCTCTATAAAAAGGGATCTTAGGCTTCTTCTTCTTTTCGGCTGATTTCAGAAAAGGGCATACGCCCGCCTATTATTGTAAGCTCTCGGGAGCACTTATGTTATATTATTCTCTTACTTGTGTAAGCTCCACGGAGCACGACTTATTGTTAAATATATAAAGGATCTCTCTCCACTGGATACTACCTAGGGGTTTTTCAGCATATGATCATACGTGATGCTTTTTCCCTCTTGGCCAGTCCACCTTCTACCAAAAGAATTGTCATTCTCCCTTCTATCTCTTTTATTATGCATGTATGTAAGTTAGACTCCGACCCCGCTGGTCCAAGCTCTCTTATCCACCTATTCGCACGACGTGTCACAATAAAACCTCGACGGGCGGGGTGATTTTTCCCCTACCTATGGCACCATACTCCAGATATTTCACTCGTACAAAATCATGGTACCCAGAGGTACCTCTACCCTGCTACAGCCTACCAAGTAGCAGTTTGAGGGTGTTAATTGAAATTCCTCACCCAGAGCGAATTTTTGGTTAACAAATACCATCTGAGAATTAGGGTTAGAGTATAGACCAAACCTAATCCTGATTAACGCTC
Source organism: Acer yangbiense (assembly GCA_008009225.1). Classification (NCBI taxonomy): domain Eukaryota; kingdom Viridiplantae; phylum Streptophyta; class Magnoliopsida; order Sapindales; family Sapindaceae; genus Acer; species Acer yangbiense. The sequence continues at coordinate 18,106,846 of CM017764.1, forward strand.
ACTTGAACGAATGAATTTTATCTCTAGCATAGGCCAAGTAGAGTATAGAATTTGGTTCTTATTTCTTGTGCTTAACGGGTTTCCGATCATTGTTCACACCATAGACCAAGGGTGAATAGTGGTTGGGAATACGTGACTCATCCCGCGATCATACAGTAATAGTCATAATTACGATGAAGAATGAACCCTTGAATTGGTTGAATTCCTTTATAAGTTAATTCCATACATTGAGTGTTCATAATTGGGGATCATTGATGACCTAGTTCCCTCATCTCTTGATCACATTCATATATTCTTGTTAACTGCTTTCTTAGATAATTTAGTTCTAAATCAATTAATCAATCAATCAAAATCTCTTGGATACTTTTACTTGCTTAACTTAAATTAGAATTAGTTTATATTCGGTAAATCACTTTTCCTCGTGGGAATGATCTCTACTTGTCGCTGTACTTATCTCACGATTTGTGCATTTGAGAGTTATATTTTTATAACACGAATTTACACATCAACAGCGACGTCCCACGATAGTTGGGAGCGTTTTCGACCAATCCAAGCATCCTAAATCGCCACCAAAGCGCCATGTCTGCCCTATTAAAGTGCCTAAAGTAACCTAGGGCATATGTGGAGCAATCACAGACCTCTAAGGCGTGTGCCGACAGTTGACCCGGTCCAAAGCAACGGCTAGGATCCGTTCTTCACATTTCAGCCTAGGGACTAGGGCCCTCACCTACTCAGGCCAGAACCACCCCAAGAGGCACACCTCGGTGGCATCATCTAAGCCCTCCAACCCCTGTCACCTCATCGCCTGGTTTGAAGGAACGATGAGGATCGGGTTGGGGCATTCCTGCCTAAACAAACGTCCCTCACCTACCCATCCAAAGAAACACTATAAATACCCCAACTCACAAAGAGTAAAGGGTTGGCTTTTGGAACCTAAAACAACCTCTTGAATCAAGCTCCATAGTGTCCGTTCTACTTGGCTACTACCCCTCCTAAATCAAGCTCCATAGAGTTCCTCTCTTTCCTTTTACGCACCTCTGTTGTAATATTAATAACCTGCTTAAAGGCTATGTATAATGTACCCCTTTTGCAATAAATAAATATTGTCTCAGTTCTCATTAGAATCTTACCAACCCACGATCCAAAGAACCCCCTCAACCTCATTTATCTCCACTCAGGACCGATCCTCAACCCCAGTGCCGATCCCTGGTAATCGGACCAAGAGCCTTCCCCGATACCCCTCCTGATCAAATCGGGACAGCGCTTTACCCGGTCCGGGCCAACCGCGGTGCACCAGTACACTGATGACAACTATTATCTTGGAGGTATCCTACAGATTTTTCAGGTTAACAGTTTGGTGTCGTATGTGGGAATCACTACACCAACGTGGTTCTCTCTCAATGCATCTATGCTCTTAAAAAAAAAAAAAAAACTAGAATGAGGTTGAGATCATCACAGAATTTGGGCGATCCATCTAGGCCCCGCTCCTACATGGCCACCCATGGGGTTGAGTCATCAGAGAGCTCTCCAACCCAAGACAGCCATCCACAGGCGAAGGAACCAGCACTGAACCACCCGGCCCTGGCCAGAGGCCTACACTCACCTTCAATCACCATGTCACCAATTTCCTAGAGGGGCTGCAGCAGGAACTGTTTGGCCCGCGCCTCGACAAGACAGGTCCCAGCAACAGGGCACTAGTCTTCGATAGGCTGGGCCTCGCCAAAGCAGTCTTCGATAGACCAGGCCTCGTAAGAATCCTACCAAGAGCAGCTGCACCAGAACCTCGAAGGGCCAAATCGGAAGCAGGAGCGCCAAGGGCCTCACCACCCCCAGTGGCCCACCAAGGCCATCGTACCACGCTAGGAGTGAGAGAAAGGTCGAGGACTAGGAGCCGGATTGACGTGACCCAGAACTTGAGCAGGAACCAGGCCACATCTGGATGGGATCAAGGAGCCAGACTCGGCACCTTAGCCGCATCCAGAACCGCAGCGATGGAGGAAGGAGCCGAGGCACCGTCCTAAGATAGGGAGTCTATATGCATGGATGAGCAGATGAGAAAGATGGTAAAGCATCTAGCAGAACTAGAAAAGGACAAGGTCAAGTGCCAGGGGTTCAACAAGAACCCCCTCGGGGAAATGAATGCACTGCTTTCAAGGGAGGTCCGAAACGCAACCCTCACACCTAAGTTCAAAATTTCAGAAAAGATCTACTCTGGTGTGGAAGACCCTTTAAGCCATCTAGAATCCTTTGTACATCAGATGGAAGTGCAGAACGCCTTCAGAAGGCCATGTGCCGGATGTTCCCTTGCACCCTCACCGACTTCGCCAAGACATGTGTAAGGTTCCCATTTGTTGATTGGCTCATTTCGTGGACAAACCACATGTTGGGGTTCTTTGTAAGGGTAGTCTAGATAACGGTTTTATTGTTCGAAGCCCTTTGAAGACCTTGTGTTGATAAGCACCAAAGGTAAATTTCTATGTGCTTACCTGTCTTGAAGAGATAGTTGCACACACTCACAACTCATGCATATGTTTAATCTTTGTATGTTGTGTTTCTTATTGTTGTGCATTAATGCTTATTTTCATCTCTTCTTGCATGTTAGTTTGATTGCATCTTGCATATCCAATTGCCTTGTCATGTTTAGACTTAGGATTGCATTTTTGCATTGGGCGCTCCCAAAAGCGCTCTACGAACAGCGCCCATCAAGCGCTGTTCAGACCTAATCGATTTTAATCGGTCGCTGTTGGGTCGCTGTACAGGCGCTGTACTAAGCGCTCTACATACAGCGCCACTCTGTTTTCCCGTGAGAACAGAGATGTACAACGCTGTACAGAAGCGCTCTATGTACAGCGCCCAAGGCAAATTTCAGGCCAACTTATCAAAACGACCACACTTTGTTTTGGCCTCCTATATATATGCCACTTTGACTTTAGGTCAATTAAGAGAGTTCATATTCAGATTTCATACTTAAGATATTTTTTCAAGAGAAGAAAAAAATTCCAAGAACTCAAATTTTATTCACTCAAACACTTTTTCATGATCATCAATCATCATCTAGCATCATCCTAGATCATCTAGATGTCTCTTTGCATGGATTCTTCATCACACTTTGCTTGGTAAGCTTTTCACTAATATCTTACATATTTTGTGTTTTCTTAACAAGCAATCTCAATTAATTTCTTGTATGTTATTTATATATCTTTTGATACAAGATTGAGATTAGTGTGTTGTATATTTGAGAAGTTGTATTGTGATAGCTAATTAGGTTTTGTGCTTAATCTTGATTAGCTAAACTATTTGATTGAACATGTCATTTAGTTTTAATATCTAGCATTGTTCTAATTGCATATTAATCATCTTAGATAAGCATATAGGGTTTCCCTGACTCTATGTTACATTTGGATATTTATATATTCCCTTAGGGTGTTATTCTCTTCATTGAGAAAGTAAGTCTTGTGTGTAGCTTCCGGGATTAGGTTGCTTAGATCGCAAGCAAATCAAACTAGGTTCACTCATACCGTGATTAGGTAGGTGTGTGATTACTTCCGGGATTAGGTTGTAATCGTTTTACACATTTAGTGGATTCGAGGTTCGAGTGTGGCTTACTTACTAGCCCGTGGTTTTTCCTGTGAGGGTTTCCACGTAAAAATCAAGTGTTATTTAATTTCCGTATTTTATACTTGATTTATTGCTTTATCTATTTAGGGGTAATTTCGTAATTTTGACTAAACACGAAAAATTTGGTAATAAGCTTAAAATCTATTCACCCCCTTCTAGATAGTTTTATACACACCGTGCTATAATTTGTTTCAATTGGTATCAGAGCGGGTTCCTAGACATACATAGGTGATTCTTGCTTATTTTGGTGTGTTTTGCATTTTGTGTGTTTTTTGATCATTCATACATTTGCGTTCATTTCATTCATTCATAAACACTATGAGTGGAAACGGTGGAAATGGTGGTGGCAACGAGGGTGCTTCTAGCACAAGGCCTCCACTTCTTACCGGGTTGAACTATTCCCAACGGAAAGGGAAGATGGAATCCTACATATGTCAAATTCACGACCGTGCATGGATGGCGGTTGAAGACGGATATGATCTACCCAAGATGACTCCCGAGGGTGGAGGAGAAGAAGTATTGAAGCCTAAGGCGCAATGGAACGCGCAAGAGTTTGAGGCTTCAAAGTGGAATAGGAAGGCGATGCATGCCATCTTATGTGCTATGGACGAAAATCAATACAAATTGATTCAAAATACTAGGATAGCTAAGGAGGCTTGGGACATCCTAGATATTGCACATGAGGGAACCGAAGTGGTGAAGGACTCTAAGCTTCAAGTCCTCCAAACTCAATTCGAGATGCTTAAGATGGAGGAGAATGAGTGCTTCAACGACTTCGAGATCAAGTTGATGGACATAGTCAACCAAAGTCATCAACTTGGTGATCCATATTCGGATAGGAGAATCAAGCAAAAGATTATGAGATCTCTTCCGGATAGGTTTGAATCAAAAGTAACGGCTTTAGAAGAAAATAGTGGATATAAAGATATGAAGCCGAGTGAGGTGATTGGGAGACTTCTAGCTTATGAGTCTAGGAAGGGTCCTATCTCCACACCTCCTAAAAAGCAAAAAGGAATTGCTTTGAAAACCTCCAAGGATGAAAATGAGGCAAAAAAGAATGACTCGGACGAAGACCTTGCATTATTTGTGAAGAGATTCAAGAGGGTCATGAAGTTCGGGAAAAAGGACTTTAGTTCCAAAGGTCAAAACTACAAGAAAAAGGGTTCCTACAACAAGTTTGAGCCTAGGAAAGAGAAGACCGAAAGGAAAGGGGTCCGATGCTTCGAGTGTGGTGGCATAGGTCACTTTGCCCTCGAATGTGCTAATCACAATGACAAGAAGAAAGGTAAAGTGATGGCCGCCACATGGAGTAGTAGTAGTAGTGATGACTCCATTGAGGGAGATGAGTCTTCAAGTGATGAAGAGCTCATGGCTAACCTCCTAGCTTTTGCCTCCTCCCATAAAAGCAAAAGTTCTAGTGAGAGAGAGGAAATGAGTCAAGAGGAAAATGACTCAAGTGGAGAAGAAAGTGATTCCTCTTCTAACTCCATAAATGGTTTTGTGGAGAAAAAGGTGCTTGCTAAATACCATGCCGAGTTTAATAATTTAGCAATCAAGAGCACAAGAAAGATCAAGATGTTGAGAGAAGAAAATCTTGAGCTTTCATCTCAAAATGACCACTTAAGTGAACAAGTGGAAAAATTCAAGAAGATGGAAGATAAGCTAAGAGAGGAGTTAGTCTTATCTAGGAGGAATGAAGAAAGTCTAAAGAGGGAGCTTGAAGAAGTAAGAGAGTCTATGACTAGGATGGATTCTAGCACCAAGAAGCTTGACCATATGCTTGGTGTTGGAAAGAGTCCATGTGACAAGAGGCTTGGGTATGAAGATGGCAAGAAGATCTCAACCTCTAACAAGACCGTGTTTGTCAAGAGTTTGAGGAACGAAGAAACTTCATTTGTGCAAATTCCTAGGAAGAAGTTAGAAATAGGACAATGTTCTAATGTACAAGTGAAGATGGGGCCAAGAAGGCAACCTCAAGCTCAACCCTCTAGGGTCCCTCAAGCCAACATTCCTTCACAAGTGGCTCACAAAGGAAAGAGACCAATCATGCAACCTCAAGCTAGGAAGCAAGCTAGACCGGTTCAACAACGAAGATGGATTGAACCCACTCAACCACAAAGACATGGACAAGCTCACATGCATGCTCAAGGACAAGGTATGATTCCTTATTTTATTCTTACATGTCATTTTTGTGGATTTGATGGTCATATTAGACCAAATTGCTTTCGATATATTAAAATGTGTAGAACACATAGCATGATTGAAAAGAGAAAGAATAGAGCCAAAATACATGTTCCTAGGAATGATAATATTGATGTGCATAATCCTAGGACATCTAGAACCCATGTACCAAAGACCACTAAGAAAGCTAAGATTGTTTCTAGGTGGATTAGAAAGAATGAAAAATGTTTGTCATGTTGCTCAAATAGCCTTAAAGGCAAATTCTTCTAATTTTTGGTATTTAGATAGTGGGTGCTCTAGGCACATGACGGGAAACAAGAGTTTCTTCGAGACTCTTGTTATGGAGGAAGGAGGATGTGTCATTTTTGGTGATGGATCCAAAAAGAAAGTTGTAGGGAAATGAACTATTTCCGTTCCCGGATTACCCTCCTTATCCGATGCTTTATTTGTTGATGGCTTGAAAGCAAATTTAATAAGCATTTCACATCTAAGTGATGAAGGATATTCCGTCTTGTTTAGAAAAGATGATTGCTCGATCCTAAAGCCCGATGGACAAACCTTATTGAAAGGTATGAGATCTAGCGACAATTGCTAATGTCTTGAAGCTAGAATAGTCTCAAACAATGTGTCCATGGATGAGCAAATAAAGTTGTGGCATGAAAGACTTGGCCACATGAACTTTAGGGATTTAAAAACCCTTGGAAAGTTCGATTGTGTGCGTGGCCTCCCGAAGCTTGGGAAGAAAGCCAATGGAATTTGTGGACCTTGTCAACAAGGAAAACAAACCAAGAGCATGCACAAAAAGGGCAAGTATCTCTCCACCAAGGAGCTTTTAGAGCTTCTCCACATGGATCTCATGGGTCCTATGCAAACCGAGAGTTTAGGTGGAAAGAGATACATTTTTGTTTGTGTTGATGATTTCTCTAGATTTACATGGACATATTTTCTTAGAGAAAAATCCGAAACTTTTGATAAGTTTAAAATGCTTTGTACTAAAATACAAAATGAAATGAATTATAATATTAAAAGCATTAAACGGATTAGAAGTGACCATGGGAGGGAATTTGAGAATGCCTCTTTTGAAAGCTATTGCAATAGCTTAGGCATCTCCCATGAGTTCTCGGCTCCTAGGACACCTCAACAAAATTGAGTTGTTGAGAGGAAGAATAGGGTCCTTCAAGAGATGGCCTGAGTGATGTTGCTTAGCAACAATGTCCCTAGGAACCTATGGGCCGAAGCCGTCAATACGGCTTGCTATATAGGGAATCGTGTTTTCCTAAGGCCCGGATCTAGAAACACCTCCTATGAGTTATGGAAGGGTAGGAAGCCAAATGTTAGCTACTTCCACACATTTGGAAGCAAATGCTACATTTTAAATGACCGTGATCAACTTGGCAAGTTTGATGCTAAGAGTGATGAGGGTATCTTTATTGGCTATGCCTTGAATAGTATAGCCTATAGAGTTTTCAACTTGAAGACTCAAACCGTCATGGAATCATCGAATGTTGTTATTGATGATACAAGGCTTAAGTCTAATGACCATGAGGATGAGGAAGTTTTAGAGGATGACTCTCCTTTGGAGAAGGTTGTGGTGACTCCCAATGTTGGGACGTCCAATGACAATAATGAAGTCACACAACCTATTACTATAGTCCCTCTCTTGGACTATAATGAACCCGCTCCATGGGTTAGAAGACTCCATAACAAATAGGATGTTATTGGAGATGTGAATGAGGGTGTTAGGACAAGGCGTCAAATAGCTAATCTTATTAGCTTTACATGCTACACCTCTCAAATTGAACCCAAAAAGGTTGATGAAGCCTTAAATGATGAATTTTAGGTTCTTGCCATGTAAGAAGAGCTAAACCAATTTGAAAGGAATGAGGTTTGGACTCTAGTTCCTAGGCCTAAAAGCACTAATGTGATAGGCACCAAGTGGATTTATAGGAACAAATCCGATGAGGATGGCAACATAGTGCGGAACAAGGCTAGACTTGTAGCACAAGGGTACTCTCAAATTGAGGGTATCGACTTTGAGGAGACATTTGCTCCCGTTGCCCGGTTAGAGTCCATTAGGCTTCTCTTGTCCATTTCTTGTGTGCACAAGTTCAAATTGCACCAAATGGATGTCAAGAGTGCCTTCCTCAATGGCTTCTTGCAAGAGGAAGTGTTTGTTGAACAACCCAAGGGGTTTGTGGATGCACACCACCCCAACCATGTCTATCGCCTCAAGAAGGCTCTATATGGGTTGAAACAAGCATCGAGGGCTTGGTATGAGCGCCTCACTCAATTTCTTGTTGACAATAACTACATAAGAGGTAGTGTTGACAAGACACTATTCATCAAAAAAGATAATGATGAGCTGTTCATAGCTCAAATATATGTTGATGATATAGTGTTTGGCTCCACTAACAACACCAAGGTCCAACAATTTGTTGATGTCATGTCTCATGAATTTGAGATGAGTCTTGTTGGTGAGCTTAGTTACTTCCTAAGTTTGCAAATTAGGCAATTAGACGATGGGATTTTCATAACCCAAGCCAAATATGCCAAAAACCTAGTGAAGAAGTTTGGTCTAGAAAATGCCAAACATTGTGATATACCCATGAGTACCACTTTGAAGCTAAACAAGGATGCTAGTGGTAAAAGTGTGGAACAAATGTTATATCGTGGCATGATTGGTAGCTTGCTTTATTTGACCGCAAGTAGGCCCGATATCTCTTTTAGTGTGGGTGTGTGTGTGTGCTAGGTACCAAGCGGATCCTAAGGAGTCCCATCTCTCTTCCGTAAAGAGAATCATTCGCTATGTGAATGGGACATCCAACTATGGATTTGGTACTCTTTTGACACTAATGCTAGTCTTGTAGGCTTTAGTGATGCGGATTGGCCAGGAAATTGTGATGATAGGAAAAGCACATCGGGCGGTTGCTTCTTCCTAGGCAACAACTTGGTGTCTTGTTTTGCAAGAAGCAAAACTCAATTTCCTTGTCCACGGCCGAGGCCGAGTACATAGCCGCGGGGAGTGGATGCACACAACTCCTATGGATGAAGCAAATGCTAGTAGACTACGGATTCAACCAAGGTACTCTCACTCTCTTTTGTGATAACATGAGTGCCATTAATATTTCCAAGAATCCGGTGCAACATTCTAGAACTAAGCATATTGACATCCGCCATCACTTCATTAGAGAGCTTGTTGAAAATAAATGCATAGTACTTGAACATGTAGGTACTAATGATCAACTTGCGGACCTATTTACTAAACCCTTAGATGCTACTCGATTTAAAACACTAAGTAGATCTATTGGGATATGTCTTGTGGAGTGATGTGATTTGTTTATGACCCCATATGGGGAACTCAAGCAAAAAGAGCTATTTTGCATTCTTGTCATTTGCAAAAAATTTGAAATATCTTATGCCTCTTCTTTTAATTGCTTGAATAAGCTTGGTTGCACATATGTATATATGTTTTCAATTCAATAAGTGTGAACCTTGCTTGTTTACAATCCATGTCATATTTATGTTTAAACATGCATTTTTGGACTAGGAGATGTATATAGGAAGTATGATTTGATTGACCTATGATTATCTCCATGACATGATGATTCTTTAATAACATGCTAATGTCAAATGAAAAAGCATGAAATTCATATAACATGCTCGCATGAAAAGCATGAATTGATGATTGCATATTCATAAAATGTAAAACTTGTGTGAAAGCTTATGAGACTCAAAATTAATAAAGGATCTTGTATCCATTCAAAGGAATTTATATTCCAAATGTCTCTATTTCTTTATTGGTTGAACATGACTACTATCATACAGATATCTTATCTGGAAAAATCAAAAAGGGTGCAAAGTCGCTCATGCCATGTTTCGCTTATAAAGTTGGATATAGTTATTCTTAAATTGAAATCAATATATTCTATATCCTTGCTTTACTCATGACTTTGGTGAAATTGGTTTGAATTCTTATTAGAAACCTTTGTCATTTGCTTTGCCAAATACCATTGTATTTTGGACTTGAATGCTACATGTCTTGTATGCAAAGCATGTTTGATTCACACATTTTCTTTCAAATAAATCTCCTTGTTTCTCTCCAATTAATTAAGGTGCATAAAGTGACTTATATTAATTATGCAAATATTGCATGCTACTATCTCTCGTTGCTATGAGTGACCCGGTTGGGGACTACTCCTTTGCCTATATCATGACAAAAAGGGGGAGTAGTATATGGTAAGGAGAGTTGCTAAATATAGAAGCAATTGTGCATATTGGGGAGAACATTCATTGTGGGGGAGCATTGCATACACATACATTTCATAATGTTGTGCCTAAACTATTAAAATGCAAATGTTTGTTTTTGTTCTCACTTGATTAATCTCACATTTCACTTGTATTGGAAAATATAGAAATCTTATTTTCAAGGCTTGATTATTCTACAAGAGATTGAAGACTTGAAGTTTTATTTTCTTATCTCTTTGTATTGTAGAATATCATAGTAGTCCCGAAGTTTTTTTTTTTTTTTTGTGAGGAATCAATGTGGGTGGTGGTTTTGTCACGAAATAGCCAAAGGGTGAGATTGTAAGGTTCCCATTTGTTGATTGGCTCATTTCTTGGACAAACCACATGTTGGGGGTTCTTTGTAAGGGTAGCTTATGTATCGGTTTTATTATTCGAAGCCCTTTGAAGACCTTATGTTGATAAGCACCGAAGGTAAATTTCTATGTGCTTACTTGTCTTGAAGAGTTAGTTGCACACACTCACAACTCATGCATATGTTTAATCTTTGTATGTTGTGTTTCTTATTGTTGTGCATTAATGCTTATTTTCATCTCTTCTTGCATGTTAGTTTGATTGCATCTTGCATATCCAATTGCCTTGTCATGTTTAGACTTAGGATTGCATTTTTGCATTGGGCGCTCCCAAAAGCGCTGTACGAACAGAGCCTATCGAGCGCTGTTCAGACCTGATCGATTTTAATCGATCGCTGTTGGGTCGCTGTACGAAGCGATGTACAAAGCACTCTACGTACAGCGCCACTTTGTTTTCCCGAGAGAACAGAGTTGGGGCGCTGTATAGGCGCTGTACAGAAGCGCTCTACGTACAGCGCCCAAGGCAAATTTCAGGCCAACTTATCAAAACGACCACACTTTGTTTTGGCCTCCTATATATATGCCACTTTGACTTTAGGTCAATTAAGAGAGTTCATATTCAGATTTCATACTTAGGATATTTTTCAAGAGAAGAAAAAATTCCAAGAACTCAAATTTTATTCACTCAAACACTTTTTCATGATCATCAATCATCATCTAGCATCATCCTAGATCATCTAGATGTCTCTTTGCATGGATTCTTCATCACACTTTGCTTGGTAAGCTTTTCACTAATATCTTACATATTTTGTGTTTTTCTTAACAAGCAATCTCAATTAATTTCTTGTATGTTATTTATATATCTTTTAATACAAGATTGAGATTAGTGTGTTGTATGTTTGAGAAGTTGTATTGTGATAGCTAATTAGGTTTTGTGCTTAATCTTGATTAGCTAAACTATTTGATTGAACATGTCATTTAGTTTTTAATATCTAGGATTGTTCTAATTGCATATCAATCATCTTAGATAAGCATATAGGGTTTCCCTTGCTCTATATTGCATTTTGGATATTCATATATTCACTTAGGGTGTTATTCTCTTCATTGAGAAAGTAAGTCTTGTGTTTAGCTTCCGGGATTAGGTTGCTTAGATCGCAAGCAAATCGGACTAGGTTCACTCATACCGGGATTAGGTAGGTGTGTGATTACTTCCGGGATTAGGTTGTAATCGTCTTACACATTTAGTGGATTCGAGGTTCGAGTGTGGCTTACTTACTAGCCCGTGGTTTTTCCCGTGAGGGTTTCCACGTAAAAATCAAGTGTTATTTAATTTCCGCATTTTATACTTGATTTATTGCTTTATCTATTTAGGGGTAATTTCATAATTTTGACTAAACACGAAAAATTGGGTAATAAGCTTAAAATCTATTCACCCCCCCTCTAGATAGTTTTATACACACCGTGCTATAATTTGTTTCAACATGGCTGAGGAAGCTCCCCCATGTGAGCGTCGACTCATTTACCAAGCTATCAAAGGATTTCTGTGCCCAATTCCAAGGGGTGAAGCTTCCTCCCAAAGACCTGATTCTGCTACAGTATATGGTTTAGGACCGGGGAGAGAGACTCAAGTCCTACGTGGAGCGCTTCCACGAAGAGGTATTCCAAATGAGAGTATTTACGAAGAAAAAGACCTTCACCAAATTTCGAAAGAACTTGTGGATAGGGAAGCTCTGGCGATCCTTCAACAAAGACAAATTAGAGACCAACTAGGAGGCTTATAGCCGGGCCTTGGAGCAAATGCAACTTGATAAGCAATACCACATCAAAATAGAAGACGACGAGTCCTGCTTAACCAAGCGCTTCAAGAAGGATAACTACCAAGGAAAGGAAAGGGAGTTGGTTCCCAAGTGTAGAGACAATCCTCCGAACCGATCCACTTTCCACCTGCTCCCGTTTCCCCCCAGTAAAGCCCAACCCCTAAGAAGGATATCCCTACAAAGAAGAATCCGATGGACACCTTCCCTAGTTAGGGAAGTTACCAGAATAAGCCAATCAAAAGAGGATGAGTATGCTAACTACACCCCCCTCAAGTGCCTCAACGCCCCTTGGGAGACAATTTACCTGGCTATCCGGGACAAGGGGCTCTTGAAAAAGCCCGACCCTGTGAATCTCCCAACGGACCGAATGAACAAATATAAGTACTACGACTTCCATGAATACATAAGACACAACACTTTGGAGTGTTTCAGCCTTCGTAATCAGATAGAGGGCCTGGTGAGGGGTGGCTTGCTAGTGGAGTTCCTGCCGCAAGTGAGGGACGGAATCAAGATAGGAAAGAAAGTTCAAAGAGAGCTACAAGAACCGGAAGAAAGAAGGAAGGACAAAGGGAAGGATCTGATGGAGCAGAGCCAGATTATTAACACTATCAGTAGAGGACCAACCCTCACTGGTACCTCAAACAACTCAAGGAAGAACCATGTTAGGAAAGTACCCTAACATGCTGTAAAAGGGCAGATGTTGAGGGTCAGTAGCGGAACCTCGGAGCATCCTCACTCTAGTCATCATATTCATCAAGGATGACGTCTACAACACAGTCCAGCCCCATGACAATCCCTTGGTGATCACTATCCAGGTGGCTAACTGTCGGGTAGCCAGGGTCATGATCGACATTAGCAGCAGCGTCGATATACTCTTCAAAGACGCACGGGATCGGTTCCATCTCAAGCACCCATGTTACAATAGTTGCACCACCCCGCTATATGGGTTCACCGATGCCAACCAGGTTCATGAGACTCCCGGTGATCATAGGAGAGCCTCCCCGACATGTTAACACCATGGTAGAGTTCATGGTGGAAGCACCTACAACATCATCCTGGGAAGGTCCTTCCTCTCAGATCAAAGGGGTCCTCTCAATCTACCACAATGCCTTGAAGTTCCCCAACGACGGAGAAGTGAGAATCGTGAGAGCAGACCAACATATGGCACGTAGGTTTTACGCTATCTCCTCGAACCCTGCGGAATTGGCCAAGCAATGCTCACAAGTCACCACTGGAAAAGGCAAAGAAGAATTAGGTACGACAAGGAGGAATAACGGGGAGAAGGGCCAATCAGAGCAGATGAAGCTGGATAATACCACATTAAAACACCCGGAAGAGATAGAGAAACAGTTGGACATCGAAGAGGAGGACACAGAGGAAGAAAGAGGAAGGCCGACAGAAGAATTGGAGGATGTCACCATCAGGGAAGACAACCCCCTGAAAACAGTGAAGATCGGGTATACATTGGCACCAGAGCACAAAGCCACGTTAAAAGAAATCCTTTAGGAATACAACGATGTGTTTACGTGGTCCCACGAAGAGATGCCCGAGATCCAATCCAACTTGACGTTCCACCACCGAATGTGGACCCAACCTTCAAACTTGTCAAACGAAAGAGCAGACATTTCAACCAGGTTCGCAACATCGCGGTACAAGAAGAAGTAGATAAGCTCTTAGAAGTGGGATTTATCAAGGAAGCGCGATACCCAGAATGGATCGCTAATGGGGTTATTGTCACCAAAGCCAATGGGAAGTGGCAGAGTACACAGAACTCAATCGCGTCTACCTAAAGGACAACTTCCCTTTCCCCAAGATAGACCAGCTCATGGATTCAACAGTGGGTAACAAGACCTTGAGCTTCATGGATGTGTTCTTTGGATACAACCAAATCGTGATGCACCCGTTAGAATAGGAAAAAAACTAGCTTCATCATGAGCCAGGGACTATATTGTTACAAGGTGATGGCATTCGGGCATAAAAACGTCAGGGTGACCTATCAAAGGCTGATTAATAAGCTATTCAAGAGGTAAATTGGATAGAACATGGAGGTCTACGTAGACGATATGATAACTAAGTCATAGCAGGCAGGGCAACACCTAGAGCATCTCCGGGAAACCTTCGAGGTCCTCCGAAAAAATCAGATGTGGTTAAACTAGGACGAGTGTGCGTTTGGGGTCTCAACCGGGAGGTTTCTAGGCTTCATGGTCCATAAGAGGGGGATCGAAGCGAATCCCGAGATAATTAAAGCCATCCTCGATCTCCAATCGCCTACCACCTTGAAGCAGGTACAGGGACTAATAAGCCACTTGGCGACGCTCAGCAGATTCATATCCAGGTCCATTGACAAGTGCCTCCCCTTCTTCCAAGGCATTAAAAAGAGAATGGGGATGAAGTGGGACGATGAGAGCGAGAGTGCCTTTCGGGACCTCTAGCGCTACCTTACTAGCCCCACACTTCTTATCAAGCCTCTATTGGGGGACGTGTTACAGCTCTACCTCGATATGTCTGCCACAACCACTAGCGCGGCCCTAGTAAAAGAGTGTAAGGGCGGGATTTAGAAACTTGTCTGCTACGTTAGTCACTCCCTCAGCAAAACAGAAAAGAACTATAATCAATTGGAGAAGCTCACCTTTGCCTTGGTAACCGCGGCCTGCAAGCTATGATTTTATTTCCAAGCCCACTCAGTAGCAGTCACCACAGACCAACCCCTTAGGCAGTTCATGCAGCGACCTAATGTATCGGGAAGGTTGATCATGTGGGCCCTTGAGTTAACTCAGTACGATTGTTAACTGAAAATTGTCACTGGGTGAAACTCCAATTAACAACTTTCAAGGGACTAATGATCATATCAGACTGAAACAAATTATAGCACGGTGTGTATAAAGCTATCTAGAGGGGGGTGAATAGATTTTACGCTTTTTACCCAATTTTTCGTATCAGTCAAAATTACGAAAATGCCCTCAAGATAATATAACCAAGCAAGTGTAATATGGTGCGGAAATTAAAACAACACTTGGTTTTTACGTGGAAACCCTCACGGGAAAAACCACGGGCTATGTAAGTAAGCCACACTCGAACCTCGAATCCACTAAATGTGCAAACGATTACAACCTAATCCCGGAAGTCATCACACACCTACCTAATCCCGGTATGAGTGAACCTAGTCCTATTTGCTTGCGATCTAAGCAACCTAATCCCGGAAGCTACACACAAGACTTAATTTCTCTAGAAGAGAATACAACCCTAAGTGAATATATGAAAATATCCAAAATGCAACATAGAGCAAGGGAAACCCTATATGCTTATCTAAGATGATTAATATGCAATTAGAACAATCCTAGATATCAAAACTAAATGACATGTCAATTAGTTTAGCTAATCAATATTAAGCACAAAACCTAATATGCTAGCACAATACAAATTCTCAAACATACATCATACTCATCTCAATATTGTATCCAAAGCATACAAAATAACAAACAAGTAATTAATTGAGATTGCTAGATAAGAGAAACACAAAACATGTAAGATATTAGTGAAAAGCTTACCAAGCAAAGTATGATAAAGATTCCATGCAAGATGACATCTAGAAGATCAAGGATGATGCTAGATGATGATTGATGATCATGAAAAAGTGTTTGAGTAATCAAAAATTGAGTTCTTGGAATTTTTCTTCTCTTTGAAAAATATCCTAAGTATGAATTCTGAATATGAACTCTCTTAATTGACCTAAAGTCAAAGTGGCATATATATAGGGGGCCAAATCAAAGTGTGGTCGTTTAAGTAAGTTTCAAAGAAACGCGCCGATCGGCGGTTTCAATCGGCGGCCAGGCCACCGATTATGACCGCCGAATTGAGCTCGTGAAGAACAGAACAAAAACGGCGGTTCATTCGGCGGTTTCGTGACCGCCGATTCCAACCGCCGAATCAAAACAGAGAGATTAAAATCAATCAGGTATGAACGGCGGTTTCGAACGGCGGTTTCGTGACCGCCGATTCAACCGCCGAATTAGACTGAGAGATAAATCAATCAGGTCTTGAAATGGCGGTTTCGAACGGCGGTCGTGACCGCCGATCTTAACCGCAGAAATGCTTCAGACCAATCTGGACTGAAACGGCGGTTTCATTCGGCGGCCAGGCCGCCGATCATAACCGCCGATCACCTAGATAGGTGAAAACCAAGGAGAAGCCAAGGGCATTCTCCATAGGCGGTCCTCGCGCTAAACCAAGCACATTCTAGTGCATGCGCGGACGTTTCCGAAAGTTATCGGGAAACGAATTACACAACAACATGACACAATTACACACAACAAAATATAATAAATAAGTGCAAGTGTGAAATGTGACAAATGAAGAGAATGCACACATATGCAATGAATGTTAAGTGTGTGTGTGCAACTATCTCTTCAAAGAAAAGTAAGCACATAGAAATTTACCTTCGGTGCTTATCAACACGAGGTCTTCAAAGGGCTTTGAACAATAAGACCGATACTTAGGCTACCCTTACAAAGAACCCCAACATGTGGTTGTCCACGAAATGAGCCAATCAACAAATGGGAACCTTACAATCTCCCCCTTTGGCTATTTCGTGACAAAACCACCACTCACATTGATTCCTCACAAAGAAATAGAAACTACGGGACAACTATGATATTCTACAACATAAAGAGATAAGAAAATAAAACTTCAAGTCTTCAATCTTTTGTAGAATAATCACGCCCTGTAAATAAGATTTCTATGTTTTCCAATACAAGTGAAATGTGAGATTAATCAAGTGATATCAAAAACAAGCATTTGCATTTTTAGAATTTAGGCACAACATTACAAAATATATGCAATGTATGATAAATGCAATGCTCCCCCTCAAAGGGTTACTCCCCCTGAATGTGTTATCTCCCCAATGTGCACAATTGCAACACCAATTTGCATCTCCCCTTACCATGTACTACTCCCCTTTTTGTCATGATATAGGCAAATGAGTAGTCCCCAACCGGGTCACTCATAGTAACGAGAGATAGTAGCATGCAAGATATGCATAATTAATATAAGTCACTTTATGCATCTCAATTTAATCGGAGAGAAACAAGGAGATTTATTTGAGAGAAAATGTGTGAAACAAACATGCTTTGCATACAAGACATGTAGCATTCAAGTCCAAAATACAATGGTATTTGGCAAAGCAAATGACAAAGGTTTCTAATAGGAATTCAAACCAATTTCAACAATGTCATGAGTAAAGCAAGGATATAGAATACATTGATTTTAATATAAGAGCAACTATATCCAACTTTATAAGCGAAACATGGCATGAGCAACTTTGCACCCTTTTGATTTTTCCGGATAAGATATCCGTATGATAGTAGCCATGTTCAACCAATAAAGAAATAGAGACATTTGGAATATAAATTCCTTTGAACGGATACAAGATCCTTTATTCATTTTGAGTCTCATAAGCTTTCACACAAGTTTTGCATTTTTAAGAATATGCAATCATCAATTCATGCTTTTCATGTGAGCATGTTATATGAATTTCATGCTTTTCCATTTGACATTAGCATGTTATTAATGAATCATCATGTCATGGAGATAATCATAGGTCATTCAAATCATACTTCCGATATACATCTCCTAGTCCAAAAATGCATGTTTGAACATAAATATGACATGGATTGTAAACAAGCAAGGTTCACACTTATTGAATTGAAAACATATATACATATGTACAACCAAGCTTACTCAAGCAATTAAAAGAAGAGGCATAAGATATTTCAAATTGTTTTGCAAGTGACAAGAATGCAAACTAGCTCTCTTTGCTTGAGTTCCCCATATGGGGTCAATCATAGAACATCACTCCACAAGACATATCCCAATAGATCTACTAAGAGTTTTAAATCGAGTAGCATCTAAGGGTTTAGTAAATAGGTCCGCAAGTTGATCATTAGTACCTACATGTTCAAGTACTATGCATTTATTTTCAACAAGCTCTCTAATGAAGTGATGGCGGATGTCAATATGCTTAGTTCTAGAATGTTGCACCAGATTCTTGGAAATATTAATGGCACTCATGTTATCACAAAAGAGAGTGAGAGTACCTTGGTTGAATCTGTAATCTACTAGCATTTGCTTCATCCATATAAGTTGAGTGCATCCACTCCCCGCGGCTATGTACTCGGCTTCCGCCGTGGACAAGGAAATCGAGTTTTGCTTCTTGCAAAACCAAGACACCAAGTTGTTGCCTAGAAAGAAGCAACCGCCCGATGTGCTCTTTCTATCATCACAATGTCCTGCCCAATCCGCATCACTATATCCTACAAGACTAGGATTAGTGTCAAATGAGTACCAAATCCCATAGTTGGAAGTCCCATTCACAAAGCGAATGACTCTCTTAACCGAAGAGAGATGGGACTCCTTGGGATCGGATTGGTACCTAGCACAAACTCCTACACTAAAAGATATATCGGGCCTACTTGCTGTCAAATAGAGCAAGCTCCCTATCATGCCACGATATAAGGTTTGGTCCACACTTTTACCGCTAGCATCCTTGCTTAGCTTCAAAGTGGTGCTCATAGGAGTGTCACAATGTTTGGCTTTTTCAAGACCAAACTTCTTCACAAGGTTTTTGGCATATTTGGCTTGGGTTATGAAGATCCCATTATCTAGTTGCCTAATTTGCAAACCTAGGAAGTAATTAAGCTCACCAACAAGACTCATCTCAAATTCATGAGACATAACATCAACAAATTGTTGGACCTTGGTGTTGTTGGTGGAGCCAAACACTATGTCATCGACATAAATTTGAGCTATGAAAAGCTCATCATTGTCTCTCTTGATGAATAGTGTCTTGTCAACACTACCTCTTGTGTAGTTATTGTCAACAAGAAATTGAGTGAGGCGCTCATACCAAGCCCTCGGTGCTTGTTTCAACCCATATAGTGCCTTCTTGAGGCGATAGACATGGTTGGGGTGGTGAGCATCCACAAACCCCTTGGGTTGTTCAACAAACATTTCCTCTTGCAAGAAGCCATTGAGGAAGGCACTCTTGACATCCATTTGGTGCAATTTGAACTTGTGCACACAAGAAATGGACAAGAGAAGCCTAATAGACTCTAAACGGGCAACGGGAGCAAATGTCTCCTCAAAGTCGATACCCTCAATTTGAGAGTACCCTTGTGCTACAAGTCTAGCCTTGTTCCGCACTATGTTGCCATCCTCATCGGATTTGTTCCTAAATATCCATTTAGTGCCTATGACATTAGTGGTCTTAGGCCTAGGAACTAGAGTCCAAACCTCATTCCTTTCGAATTGGTTTAGCTCTTATTGCATGGCAAGAACCCAAAATTCATCATTTAAGGCTTCTTCAACCTTTTTGGGTTCAATTTGAGATGTGTAGCAAGTATAGCTAATAAGATTAGCAAGTTGACGTCTAGTCCTAAGACCTTCATTACCTCTCCAATGATATCTTCTTTATCATGGAGTTTCCTAACCCATGGAGCGGGTTCTTTAGAGTCCAAGAGAGGAACTCTAGCAATAGGTTGTGTGTCATCATTGTTGACATTAGATGTCCCAACATTAGGAGACACCACAACCTTCTCCAAAGGAGAACCATCACTAAAAATAACCTCCTCCTCATGATCATTAGACTTGAGCCTAGTATCATCAAATACGAAATTGGATGATTCCATAACACTTAGAGTCTTTAAATTGAAAACTCTATAGGCTCTACTATTCAAGGCATAGCCAATAAAGATACCCTCATCACTCTTAGCATCGAATTTGCCAAGTTGATCACGGTCATTCAAAATGTAGCATTTGCTTCCAAAAGTGTGGAAGTAGCTAACATTTGGCCTCTTGCCTTTCCATAACTCATAGGAGGTGTTTCTAGTACCGGGCCTTAGGAAGACTCTATTTCCTATATAGCAAGCCGTATTGACGGCTTCGGCTCATAGTTTCCTAGGGACATTGTTGCTAAGCAACATCACACGGGCCATCTCTTGAAGGACCCTATTTTTCCTCTCAACAACTCCATTTTGTTGAGGTGTCCTAGGAGCCGAAAACTCAAGGGAGATACCTAAACCATTACAAAAGGTTTCAAAGGTAGCATTCTCAAATTCCCTCCCATGGTCACTTCTAATCCGTTTTATGCTTTTAATATTAGAGTTCATTTCATTTTGAAGTTTATTACAAAGCATTTTAAACTTATCAAAAGTTTCGGATTTTTCTCTAAGAAAATATGTTCATGTGAACCTAGAGAAATCATCAACACAAACAAAAATGTATCTCTTTCCACCCAAACTTTCGGTTTGCATGGGACCCATGAGGTCCATGTGGAGAAGCTCAAGAGGCTCCTTGGTGGTGAGATACTTACCCTTTTTGTGCATGCTTTTAGTTTGCTTTCCTTGTTGGCAAGGTCCACAAACACCATTGGCTTTCTTTCCAAGCTTAGGGAGGCCACGCACACACTCGAACTTTCCAAGGGTCCGTAGATCCCTAAAGTTCATGTGGCCAAGTCTTTCATGCCACAACTCAATTTGCTCATCCATGGACACATGATTAGATACAATACTAGCTTCAAGACAATAACAATTGTCGCTAGATCTCATGTCCTTCAACAAGGTTTGTCCATCGGGTTTTAGGATTGAGCAAAAATCTTTAGAAAACAAGACGGAATATCCTTCATCACTAAGATGTGAGATGCTTATTAAATTGGCTTTCAAGCCATCAACAAATAAAGCATTGGATAAGGAGGGTAATCCGGGAACGGAAATGGTTCCTTTCCCTTTAACATTTCTTTTGGATCCATCACCAAAAGTGACATTTCCACCTTCCTCCATAACAAGAGTCTCGAAGAAACTCTTATTTCCCGTCATGTGCCTAGAGCACCCACTATCCAAGTACCAAAAATTAGAAGAATTTGCCTTCAAGGCTATTTGTGCAACATGCAAACATTTTCATTCTTTCTAATCCACTTAGCAACAATTTTAGCTTTCCTAGTGGTCTTTGGTACATGTGCTCTACTATTTCTAGGATCATGCAAATCAATATTTTCATTCCTAGAAACATGCATCTTGGCTCTATTCTTTCTCTTATCAATCATGCTTTGTTTTCTACACATTTTAATATATTGAAAGCAATTTGGTCTAATATGACCATCACAACCACAAAAGTGACAAATAGGGATGAAATAAGGAATCATACCTTGCCTTTGTGCACGTATGGGAGCTTGTCCATGTCTTTGTGGATAAGTGGGTTCAATCCATCTTCGTTGTTGAACCGGTCTAGGTTGCTTCCAAGCTTGAGGTTGCATGATTGGTCTCTTTCCTTTGTGAGCCAATTTTGGAGGAGTGTTGGCTTGAGGGACCCTAGGGGGTTGAGCTTGAGATTTCCTTCTTGGCCCCATTTTCAGTTGAGCATTAGAACATTGTCCTACTTCTAACTTCTTCCTAGGAGGTTGCACAAATGAAGTTTCTTCGTTCTTCAAGCTCTTGACAAACACGGTCTTGTTAGAGGTTGAGATTTTCTTGCCATCATCATACCCAAGACCTCTCTTGTCACTTGGACTCTTTCCAACACCAAGCATATGGTCAAGCTTCTTGGTGCTAGAATCTATCCTAGCCAAGGACCCTTTAACTTCTACAAGTTCCCTCTTCAAGCCTTCTTCACTTCTCTTGGATAAGTCTAACTCCTCAATTAACTTATCCTCTCTCCTCTTCAATCTTTCCACTTGTTCACTTAAGTGGTCATTGTGAGCCGAAAGTTCAAGGTTTTCTTCTCTCAACCTCTCAATCTTTCTTGTGCTTTTAAGTGCTAAATCATTGAACTCGGCATGGTATTTAGCAAGCACCTTTTGCTCCACAAATTTCTTTTTGGAACTAGAAGAGGAGTCACTTTCTACTTCACTTGAGTCATTTTCCTCTTGACTCATTTCCTCTTTCTCACTACCACTTTTGCTCTTATGTGAGGAGGCAAAAGCTAGGAGGTTAGCCATGAGCTCTTCTTCACTTGAAGACTCATCTTCCTCATTGGAGTCATCACTACTCCTACTCTAAGTGGCGGCCATCACTTTACTCTTCGTCTTTTCATTGTGATTAGCACATTCGGGGGCAAAGTGACCAATCCCACCACATTCAAAGCATCGGACCCCTTTCCTTTCGGTCCTCTCTTGTCTAGGCTCAAACTTCTTGAAGGAACTCTTTTTCTTCAAATCTTGTCCTCTTGACCCAAATCCCTTCTTCTTCTTGAACCCCATAACCTTGTTGAACCTTTTCACAAATAAGGCAAGGTCTTCATCCGATTCATGCTTTGCCTCATTTGCATCCTTAGATGCTTTCAAAGCTATTCCTTTAGACTTCTTAGGAGGAGTAGTGGTGCTAGGAGCCTTCCTAGACTCATATGCAAGGAGACGCCCAATCACCTCACTTGGCTTCATATCCATGTAGCCAATATTTTCTTCTATGGCCGTCACCTTGGATTCAAACCTATCGGGGAGAGATCTCATAATTTTTTGCTTAACTCTCCTATCCGAATACGGGTCTCCGAGTTGATGGCTTTGATTTACAATGTCCATCAATTTGATTTCAAAGTCATTGAAGCATTCATCCTCTCCCATCCTAAGTAGCTCAAACTGAGTTTGGAGGACTTGAAGCTTGGACTCCTTCACCACCTCGGTTCCCTCATGTGCAACTTGAAGGATGTCCCATGCCACTTTGGCAATCTGAGTATTCTGAATAAGCTTGTACTGATTCTCATCCATAGCACACATAATGGCATGCATAGCCTTCCTATTCCACTTTGAAGCCTCAAACTCTTGCGCGTTCCATTACGCCTTAGGCTTCAATACTTCTTCTCCTCCACCATCGGGAGTCATCTTGGGTAGATCATATCCGTCTTCAACCGCCATCCTTGCACGGTCATTAATTTGGCATATGTAGGATTCCATCTTCCCTTTCCATTGGGAATAGTTCAATCCGGTAAGAAGTGGAGGCCTTGTGCTTGAGGCACCTTCGTTGCCACCACCATTTCCACCGTTTCCACTCATAGTGTTTATGAATGAATGAAATGAATGCAAATGTATGAATGATCAAAAATCACACAAAATGCAAAACACACCAAAATAAGCAAGGATCACCTATGTATGTCTAGGAACCCGCTCTGATACCAATTGAAACAAATTATAGCACGGTGTGTATAAAGCTATCTAGAGGGGGGGTGAATAGATTTTACGCTTTTTACCCAATTTTTCGTGTTAGTCAAAATTATGAAAATGCCCTCAAGATAATATAACCAAGCAAGTGTAATATGGTGCGGAAATTAAAACAACACTTGGTTTTTACGTGGAAACCCTCACGGGAAAAACCACGGGCTATGTAAGTAAGCCACACTCGAACCTCGAATCCACTAAATGTGCAAACGATTACAACTTAATCCCGGAAGTAATCACACACCTACCAAATCCCGGTATGAGTGAACCTAGTCCTATTTGCTTGCGATCTAAGCAACCTAATCCCGGTTGTTACACACAAGACTTACTTTCTCTAGAAAATGAAAAGAATATTAAACTCGAGGTGTGTTCTATATATAAAGCTAGGGGGGTGAAATAGATTTTATCTAATTATTACCCAATTTTCGCGTGCATGTCAATTTTACGAAAATACCCCTAGCAAGTCAACAATACATACAAGTGTAATAGGATGCGGAAATAATAAATGACACTTGATGTTTACGTGGAAAACCCAACCACTGGGAAAAACCACGGGCTGTATAGTGCGCCACACTCGGAACTCGAAATCACTAATTGAAATGAAGTTTACAACCTATGTAGACCTCGTCTAACACTCCGGTCTGTAACCCCTCACTTCTACCCAGCGGGCCTTTATTAGCAACCCTATTCCAATTTGCTTGATCCTCGAAGTCACTACTTGTAATGATGTTTACAGCCTAATCCCGATCTGTAACCCACCACTACTACCCAGCGGGCCTGTAATAGCAACCCTAGACCAAGACTTCAATCTCTCAAAAGAGATGCACAACCCTATGTGAATATGTATAAATATTCAATTAATGCAATAAGAGCTAGGGTACTCTAAATGCTTATCTAGGATGATGATATATTCAATTTAAATCAACCCTAGATATCAATAGCTAAATGACATGTCAAATAGCTTAGCTAATCAAGATTAATTAAAAACCTAATTAGCTATCACAAACAACACTCAATCAATTCATCACAAATAATCTCTTTTCTTGTATTTAGCATATGATCTAAAACATACAAGTAATTTAAAAGAGATGGCTTGGTATTTAAAATACTACAATAAGATGAAATTAATCAAAATCTTACCAAGCAAGTTGTGATGATGCAAACCCATACATGGATGCACTCTATATAGACATAGGAGATGCAATATGAAATTTGATGCAAAAGGGGTTTGATTTGAGTGGTTAAAGTTGAGTTCTTTATTTGATTTTCTCTCAAAATCTATCTTTGAAGATTAGGGTTCTTAAGAGTCAAAGAACTTAATCAGATAATGAGAAAGTGTGATATTTATAGACATCAAGAATAGGGCAAGTGAAAAGACAATTTTGCCCCTGAAATCGCACGATCGGCGGTTTCAATCGGCGGCCAGGCCGCCGAATTGAACCGCCGAATGGCTCCCGAGCGGAACAGGGGAACTTCGGCGACTTCGTTCGGCGGTTTCGAAACCGCCGATCCCAACCGCCGTTTTGGACCCGAGAGATATATTTCAATCAGGTCTCATTCGGCGGTTTCGAACGGCGGCCCGAACGTAACCGCCGTTTCACCAAAAATGGTGAAACCAAGGAGAAGCCAAAGGCATCTCCACCGGCGATCATCGCGCAAAACAAAGCACATCAACGTGCATGCGCGGATGTTTCCGAACATCCTTCAGGAAACGAATTACACCACACTAAAAGCTAACATACATGAAGTGCAAGTGTGGGTATTGAATGCATCCTAATGCCTATTATGTCATGGCATTTCATAAAACAAGATGCAATCAATTTAATGCAAGAAGAGACATTGAATAAACAATAAAGCACAATGCACACAAAATATAAACACAACATTCAAGAATAAGAGTTATGCATGTTGTGTGTGTGTGCAACTATATCTCTTCAAGCCAAAGTAAGCACAAGATATACCTTTGGTGCTTGTCCTCTTGAGGTCTTGGAAAGGGTCTTTGATCTTCAACCTTAATGACCTAGACTACCCTTACAACCAAACCCCAACATGTGGTTTGACCACGAAATAAGCCAATCAACAAAAGGGAATCCTTACAATCTCCCCCTTTGGCTATTTCGTGACAAAACCACCACTCACATTGATTCCTCACAACATAATAGAAACTACGGGTCTACTATGATTTTCTACTTTACAAAGAGATAAGATAAATAGTCTTGAAGTCTTCAATCTCAAGTAGAACAATCAATCCCTGAAAGCACAGTTTCTATACTTTCCAATACAAGAAAAGGTGAGATGAATCAAGTGAGATAAAACAAGCATTTGCATTTAAGAATTTAAGTACAACATCATGCAATGTATGAATGTGCAAATGCTCCCCCTCAAAGGGTTACTCCCCCTCAATAAGTATTTTCCCCAACATGCATAATTGCTACTACAATTTGGAACTCCCCTTACCACAACCTACTCCCCCTTTTTGTCATGATATAGACAAAGGAGTAGTCCCCAACCAGGTCACTCAAGGCAAAGAGAGATAGTAGCATTCTAGTATTTGCATAATCAATATAAGTCACTTTATGCAATCTCAATTTATTGGAGAGAAACAAGGAGATTTATTTAATGAAAATGTGTGAATCAAAAAATTGCTTTGCATACAAGACATGTAGCATTTAAGTCCAAAATACCATGGTATTTGGCAAAGCAAATGACAAAGGTTTTCAATATGAATTCAAACCAATTTCACCAATGTCAAGAGAGAAGCAAGAATATAGGCTTTCATTGATTTCAATTTAAGAACAACTATATCCAACTTTATAAGCCAAACATGTCATGAGCGACTTTGCACCCTATTTGATTTTTCCGGATAAGATATCCGTATGATAGTAGACATGTTCAACCAATAAAGAAAGAGAGACATTTGGATTGTAAAATCCTTGAATGGATACAAGATCCTTTTTCATTTGAGTCTCATAAGCTTTTTCACACATTTTTTGCAGTTAAGAAATGCAATCATCAAAACATGCTTTTTAAGATTAGCATTTAGCATGTCATTTTAGTAATCATCATGTCATGGAGATCATTATAGGTCATTCAAATTTTATCCTATGTATATATCTCCTAGTCCAAAAATGCATGTTTGAACATAAATATGACATGGATTGCAATACAAGCATTGATCACACTTATTGAATATAAAATATATATACATAGTGTAACCAAGCTTACTCAAGCAACAAAAGAGAAGCATAAGATATTTCAAATTTTTCGCACGTGACTAAAATGCAAAATAGCTCTCTTTGCTTAAGTTCCCCATATGGGGTCAAATTTCCATACCACTTCAAAGAAGGGTATGAGGTCCTATGGACCTACCAAGTCCTTTGGACTTGGTTGAACCTATTTGAGACTTGTTAGTCTCGTAGCAAGCGGGTTCATCATTTTTAATCCACCTAGGTGACACTAAGTCAATCCTAGTGGACGAAGGTTCTAGAGAACAAGATAAAAAAGGATTATGTAAATTATTTTCTTCCTTTTTATGAAGTATCTTATCTCTAGCCTTTTTCTTGTCAAACATGCTTTTAGCTCTACACATTTCAATGTAATGAAAGCAACTTGGTCTAATATGACCAACAATACCACAAAAATGACAAGTGGGAATAAAGTTAGGAATCATACCATTCCCTTTAGCATGGATAGAGCTTTCCCTTGTCGTTGTGGTTGTCTTGGTTGTTGGATAGGATCTCTCCTCCTTTGTTGATAACCAAGACGAGGTTGCTTGCTTGTCTGAGCTTGCATGATTGAACTCTTCCCATGTTGTTTTTGAGTTTGAGGGAAGATAGTGTGAGGAGCCCTTTGGGTGTGAGCTTGAGCTTGACCTTTTGGTGCCTCAAACACTTGGGCACTTCTTGAACACTCTCCTAGGTCACTTTTCTTCCTAGGTTGTTGAGGAGGAGGGGACATATTGAAGTCCATGTCCATGGCACAGGATGTCATGCTTGTGGAGGAGGCATCCTTGTCATCAATGTAGCCAAGACCTCTCTTGTCACTTGGCTTTCTTCCAACTCCCAACATGTGGTTAAGCATCTTGGTGCTTGAAGTCATCTTAGCCATTAAGACCTTAACTTCTTCAATCTCTCTTTTCAGCTCTTATTCTCTCCTCTTAGATAAAGCTAAGTCTTCTTTTAGCTTATCTTCATCCGCCATGGATCTCACCACTTCTTCACACAAGTGGTCTACTAGTGTTGAAAGCTCTAGATTCTCTTCTTTTAATCTTCTAATTTCTTCCTTGTTCCTCATCATCGAGCTCTCAACTTTGACTTTGTAGTCATTAAGATCCATACACTCCACACACTCCACACTTCCATTTGTTGAGTTAGATGACAAATATTCAACACTTGTGTCATCTCCTATAATCTCCATTTCACCAATGGAGTCATCTCCTTCATCAAGATCATCAAATTTTTCTCTTGATGAGGAAAGAGCCAAATCCCTATGAGTAGCTACACCAACTACTTCTATACCTAGTTCTTCTTGGGGATCACAAGGATAAACAACTTTGCCATCTTCTTCAACTTCTACACTCTTGGCTCCAGATTCCGTGTAGATGATGGCAAGTTCTTCATTACTTGAAGGATTTTTGTCATCTTCATATTTATCCCATAAGGTGGCCAACGCCTTCCTTTTTCTTCTATCCTTCAAGTTTCCACACTCCGGGGAGAAATGCCCGAATCCTCCACATTCGTAGCACTGAATCCCCTCTCTTGAAGACACTCCTTGGATTGGCTTGTCATTGAGTCCCATGTCTTCAATTGAGATACCCTCCTTCTTGTCATGCTTCGAAGTATCCAAAGCAATTGTCTTCTTCTTCTTAGGAGGTGAGGTGGTCAACTTCTTTTTAGGAGGTGAGGTGGTTAATTTCACAAATCTCCTAAATCTCTCTAGTAAGAGAGGCATCTCCTCAACGGAGTCAATTTCTTCTCTCACAAATTCACTCATAATGTTTGCGTTGAATGAATGCGTTGAATGAATGCAAATGAGAAGAATGCAAAATGTATGAAGAAATCAAACAAACATACAAAATGCAAAAACACACCAAAATGAGCTAGGATCACCTAAGTATATCTAGGAACCCGCTCTAATACCAATTGAAAAGAATACTCGGTGTGTTCTATATATAAAGCTAGGGGGGTGAATAGATTTTAACTAATTATTACCCAAATTTCGCGTGCATGTCAATTTTATGAAAATACCCCTAGCAAGTCAACAATACATACAAGTGTAATAAGATGCGGAAATAATAAATGACATTTGATGTTTACGTGGAAAACCCAACCACTGGGAAAAACCACGGGCTGTTAAGTGCGCCACACTCGGACCTCGAAATCCACTAATTGAAATGGAGTTTACAACCTATGTAGACCTCGTCTAACACTCCGGTCTGTAACCCCTCACTTCTACCCAGCGGGCCTTTATTAGCAACCCTATTCCAATTTGCTTGATCCTCGAAGTCACTACTTGTAATGATGTTTACAGCCTAATCCCGATCTGTAACCCACCACTACTACCCAGCGGGCCTGTAATAGCAACCCTAGACCAAGACTTCAATCTCTCAAAAGAGATGCACAACCCTATGTGAATATGTATAAATATTCAATTAATGCAATAAGAGCTAGGGTACTCTAAATGCTTATCTAGGATGATGATATATTCAATTTAAATCAACCCTAGATATCAATAGCTAAATGACATGTCAAATAGCTTAGCTAATCAAGATTAATTAAAAACCTAATTAGCTATCACAAACAACACTCAATCAATTCATCACAAATAATCTCTTTTCTTGTATTTAGCATATGATCTAAAACATACAAGTAATTTAAAAGAGATGGCTTGGTATTTAAAATACTACAATAAGATGAAATTAATCAAAATCTTACCAAGCAAGTTGTGATGATGCAAACCCATACATGGATGCACTCTATATAGACATAGGAGATGCAATATGAAATTTGATGCAAAAGGGGTTTGATTTGAGTGGTTAAAGTTGAGTTCTTTATTTGATTTTCTCTCAAAATCTATCTTTGAAGATTAGGGTTCTTAAGAGTCAAAGAACTTAATCAGATAATGAGAAAGTGTGATATTTATAGACATCAAGAATAGGGCAAGTGAAAAGACAATTTTGCCCCTGAAATCGCACGATTGGCGATTTCAATCGGCGGCCAGGCCGCCGAATTGAACCGCCGAATGGCTCCCGAGCGGAACAGGGGAACTTCGGTGACTTCGTTCGGCGGTTTCGAAACCGCTGATCCCAACCGCCGTTTTGGACCCGAGAGATATATTTCAATCAGGTCTCATTCGGCGGTTTCGAACGGCGGCCAAGCCGCCGAACGTAACCGCCGTTTCACCAAAAATGGTGAAACCAAGGAGAAGCCAAAGGCATCTCCACCGGTGATCATCGCGCAAAACAAAGCACATCAACGTGCACGCGCGGACATTTCCGAACATCCTTCGGGAAACGAATTACACCACACTAAAAGCTAACATACATGAAGTGCAAGTGTGGGTATTGAATGCATCCTAATGCCTATCATATCATGGCATTTCATAAAACAAGATGCAATCAATTTAATGCAAGAAGAGACATTGAATAAACAATAAAGCACAATGCACACAAAATATAAACACAACATTCAAGAATAAGAGTTATGTATGTTGTGTGTGTGTGCAACTATATCTCTTCAAGCCAAAGTAAGCACAAGATATACCTTTGGTGCTTGTCCTCTTGAGGTCTTGGAAAGGGTCTTTGATCTTCAACCTTAATGACCTAGACTACCCTTACAACCAAACCCCAACATGTGGTTTGACCACGAAATAAGCCAATCAACAAAAGGGAATCCTTACAGAAGAGAATACAACCCTAAGTGAATATATGAAAATATCCAAAATGCAACATAGAGCAAGGGAAACCCTATATGCTTATCTAAGATGATTAATATGCAATTAAGAACAATCCTAGATATCAAAACTAAATGACATGTCAATTAGTTTAGCTAATCAATATTAAGCACAAAACCTAATATGCTAGCACAATACAATTTCTCAAACATACATCATACTCATCTCAATATTGTATCCAAAGCATACAAAATAACAAACAAGTAATTAATTGAGATTGCTAGATAAGAGAAACACAAAACATGTAAGATATTAGTGAAAAGCTTACCAAGCAAAGTATGATGTAGATTCCATGCAAGATGACATCTAGATGATCTAAGATGATGCTAGATGATGATTGATGATCATGAAAAAGTGTTTGAGTGATTAAAAATTGAGTTCTTGGAATTTTTCTTCTCTTTGAAAAATATCCTAAGTATGAATTCTGAATATGAACTCTCTTAATTGACCTAAAGTCAAAGTGGCATATATATAGGGGGTCAAATCAAAGTGTGGTCGTTTAAGTAAGTTTCAAAGAAACACGCCGATCGGTGGTTTCATTCGGCAGCCAGGCCACCGATTATGACCGTCGAATTGAGCTCGTGAAGAACAGAGCAAAAACGGCGGTTCATTCGGCGGTTTCGTGACCGCCGATCCCAACCGCCGAATCAAAACAGAGAGATTAAAATCAATCAGGTATGAACGGCGGTTTCGAACGGCGGTTTCGTGACCGCCGATTCAACCGCCGAATTAGATTGAGAGATAAATCAATCAGGTCTTGAAACGGCGGTTTCGAACGGCGATCGTGACCGCCGATCTTAACCGCAGAAATGCTTCAGACCAATCTGGACTGAAACGGCGGTTTCATTCGGCGGCCAGGCCGCCGATCATAACCGCCGTTCACCTAGATAGGTGAAAACCAAGGAGAAGCCAAGGGCATTCTCCATAGGCGGTCCTTGCGCTAAACCAAGCACATTCTAGTGCATGCGCGGACGTTTCCGAAAGTTATCAGGAAACGAATTACACAACAACATGACACAATTACACACAACAAAATATAATAAATAAGTGCAAGTGTGAAATGCGACAAATGAAGAGAATGCACACATGCAATGAATGTTAAGTGTGTGTGTGCAACTCATCTCTTCAAAGAAAAGTAAGCACATAGAAATTTACCTTCGGTGCTTATCAACACGAGGTCTTCAAAGGGCTTCGAACAATAAGACCGATACTTAGGCTACCCTTACAAAGAACCACAACATGTGGTTGTCCACGAAATGAGCCAATCAACAAATGGGAACCTTACACAGACCATGGTCCATAGGGGTATCACGTAGTTCAACACTTATGCAAATATTTGAAAATTATTTGGTGCAACAATGGTGAAAAAAAGGACATATATTTTATTATATCATGGTATGAGAAAAATACAGATCGTTTCACTATCAAAACATAAAATACACTATAGGGATGATTCTTAGTAGATCAATGCAGATGATGGCATGGTTGATAGGTTGAGACGGGTAACCACAGGCGAAGTTTGACACAGTTGACGATGGAGTTTTCGTGCGAGTCGATAAGTGGAAAATATCAAGTAGAGTTTCAGGACTCAGAATTGCCTTTTTCGTTTCGTCTGATATCATGTTGTATATATAGGTCTTGTTTCTTGCCGTGCACTCCTATAGTCTCGATCTAGGGTTTTAGCAATTATAGGACTTTCCTTGGCGATCGGTGAGATTGTCGTGGGATTTGATCCCTAGAATCAAGTGATTCATTCCCTGAAAAATTGTGTGGGAGTTGACTCCTCATTCAAATAGAACTCTTAGTGGCGGGAATGAGCATAATTCTTTATTTGTCATGAATGGTGGCGTTTTATTATCGCTTTAAGCTGTCTTTTGAGCGTACTAGACTTACCTTTACGACATGTTCTTTCTGGTGCTTTAACTATCTGGCCAACCAGTTTTTAGGGATGGATCGAGGTAGCTCACCCCTTTATGGAATCGGGGTATCGGGACACCGGCTGATACTGTAACGAGGTGTCAAAACAACAAAGTATCAGGATGCTTTATGTGCATAATAGCGAGATACTTAGTCTGTGTGGTAGTGGGGTGCTTGGTCTGCGTGGTAGCGAGATACTTGGACTGGGTGATAGCGGGATACTTGGTCTATGTGGTAGCGAGGTACTTTAGGATCCTGTTTTCTGTGTTACCCACTACTTGGTAATCCCGGCGTCCTTGATCTCAGTCTGGATAGTCCGGAGGTGTGCCTGAGTACTTTGGTCTGGATTCTTTATAGGAGGTAGCTAAATTTTGCCTTGGTAGCTCTTTCAACCTTGAATCTGGATGGAAAATTCTTCTTTGAACCTTCACCAATTTTTACGATTAACAACGATATTTCATTCAGACCCCGCACTACCATCAATGGCCATGCTTTAGCCGATTTCGTGGCAGAATTCAGTGGGGACCTTAACCTTGATCCGAGAATGGGGACTCGCTCCTCAGCATGAGCCAAGTGCCCTCGTTACCAATCCAAGAATGGCACCTCGAATCTAAAAAAATGGGTACTCTATGTCAACGGGGCCTCTAACCAGCACGATTACGGGGTAGGAATCGTGTTGATCGACCTAGAGGGGGTCAAAACCAGCCATTGCTTAAGGTTCCAATTCCAAGCCACCAACAACAAAATGAATTATGAAGCATTGGTAGCAAGTTTGAGAGCAGTAGAGAAGCTAGGAGCCCAACCTAGCAGTCAAGAGTGACTCACAGTTGATAGTGAACCAAGTGACCTGGTTATATCAAGCAAGAGGTGACAACATGACCACCTACATGGAGAAAGTAAAGGAATCAGCCAAGGCATTTAAGTTAATGAAGATTGAGCAGATCCCAAAGGAGGCTAACCATCGGGCGGATGTCTTTGCCAAGATAGCCACCAAGGGAAGATAGACTTGCTCGAAAGGGATTTAGTTACAACTCATACCCCGGTCCATCATCGCCGTATCATAAAAGGTTTATCCAATGGAGCGTCTTCCCTATTGGATAGACCCCATCATGAATTATCTACGCAGCTAACAACTGCCTGATGACCCCGTGGAATTAAGAGTAGTGAAAGAAAGTCAGCAAGATACTACCATGTGTAGGGACACATGTACCGAAACAGAAGATCTCTACCGCTCCTAAGATGCCTACATCCAGATGATGCCAAGTGGGCACCGAAGGAAATCCACTTGGGAGATTGCGGTGATCATTCCAGCGGGGACACCCTAACACATAGGATCCTAATGATGGGGGTGCTTCTGGCCGACCCTCGATGAGGACGCCCGAACATATGCCCATTCTTGCGTGCCTTGCCAGAAGGTGGCCAATCTCATGCACTAACCACCAGAGAAGCTATCCTCGATTTCCTCCCCCTATCCCTTCGCAATATGGGGGGTAGATCTCATAGGACCCCTGCCTGCTGGAACCAAGCAAGCCAAGTACGCCGTCGTTGCCATAGACTACTTTACCCGCTGTGTGGAAGCGGAGCCACTTACCTATATAACTGAGGCAAATATGACAGTGTTCATCTAGTAAAATATGATGTGCATGTTCGGGGTCCTAACAACAATCATCACCGACTTAGGAAAACAGTTTGATAACTACAACTTGAGGGACTACTATGAAGATTTAGGGATCAAGTGCCATTTTGCATTGGTCGCCCACCCTCAAACCAATGGTTTGGTTGAATCTACCAACAAGATTATCAAGAAGCTCCTGAAGAATAAGCTACAAGAGGAGAAGAGGGCATGGGCCGAGGAACTCCCAAACATCTTGTGGGTCTATCGGAACACCGAGAGGACTGCAACCATGAGACCCATACTCACTTGCTTTTGGATTCGAAGCTATTCTGCCTATCGAATTAAAGCTCCCCAGTATCTGCACACAGTTTTACAACCCGGAAGACAACAAGTACAAGCTTAGGGCAAGCTTAGACCTCCTTGAGGAAAAGCAAGCTAGGACCACGCTTTGAGTAGTGGCCTACCAGCAGAAGATTGCCCGTTGTTTCACAGGAGAGTCAAGGTCAGGAGTTTAAAAGAGGGCAACCTAGTACTTAGGAAGGTGACCCAGAATACACGTCGCCGCTCCGATGGTGTCCTAGCCCTAAATTAGGAAAGCCTATACCTGATCAAAGTAAGGGTGCGCCACGAGGCATACAAGCTTGAAGACATGCTAGGGGACCCAATCAGGTACACTTGGAATTCAGACTACTTGAAGAAATTTTATCCTTAGCTTAGGAAGCATGGCGGGCCCACGGACAAAGCCTAGTAGCATCGCCTCTACCACAATTAGTCTTAGTTTTCTTTTTATCTTTTCTCTTGTAAGTGTGGCTTGTTGGGCACTTGAGAGCCAAGGTCATACATTTCGAAGAAGCGGCTTGGACCGCTTGTACTTAAGGCTTCCCTGCCCCTACCTAAAATGAATGAAAAATGACTTCTAAGATTTTTGTTTAATCATTTACCTCCAGTTACCGGATATCTCGGACAAGCTACCTCGTTGCCTTGGGTTGGGTACGAGTCCCCTTAAGAAGGGACTCGAGATTAAGTGGACCTGGTTGCCTACCAAGTCTAAGAGATAGCAAGTACCATGGACGAGCTACCTCGATGTAGGTACGAGCCCCCCTAAGAAGAGACTCGGGATTAAATGGCCCTGGTTGCCTACCAAGTCCAGGAGTTACTGGGTACCTCGGATGAGCTACATCGATGCCTTGGGCTGGGTACGAGACCCTCAAGAAGAGACTTGAGATTAAGTGACCCTAGTTGCCTACCAAGTCTAGGAGTTACTAGGTACCTCGGATGAGATATTTCGATGCCTTGGGTTAGGTACAAGACTCCCCAAGAAGGGACTTGGCTACCTTGATGCCTTAGGCTGGGTACAAGACCCCCCAAGAAGGGACTCGGGATTAAGTGACCCTAGTTGCCTACCAAGTCCAAGAGTTACCAGGTACCATTAACGAGCTACCTCAATGCCTTGGACTAGGTACGAGACCCCCCCAAAGAAGGGACTAAATGGCTTTGGTTGCCTCCCAAGTCCGGGAGTTACCGAGTACCTCAGACGAGCTACCTCGATGCCTTGATCTAGGTACGAGAGCCCCCAAAAAGGGACTTGGGATTAAGTGTCCCTAGTTGCCTACCAAGTCCGAGAGTTACCGGGTACCTCAGACGAGCTACATCGATGCCTTAGGCTAGGTACGAGCCCCCCTAAGAGGGGACTTAGGATTAAGTGGCTCTAGTTGCCTACAAAGTTTAGGAGATACTGGGTATATTTGACGAGCTACTTCGATGCCTTGGGTTGGTACGAGACCCCCTAAGAAGGAACTTTAGATTAAGTGGCCCTAGTTGCCTATAAAGTCCGGGAGATACTAGGTACCTCGGACGAGCTACCTCGATGCCTTAGGCTGGGTATAAGACCTCTCAAGATGAGATTTGAGATTAAGTGGCTCTGGTTGCCTACCAAGTCTTAGAGATAGCGGGTACCATAGGAAACCTACCGCGGTACCTCAAGCTTCATGTGTTGAGGCCTTAAAAGAGAAAAAAAAAGGATAAAGACTACATGTTCTCAGAGTTCTAATCATGCCTACAAACACGACATGCACAAGAATAGCAAGATAAATAAGGAACAAAGTTGAGCTTTACTACATCCAAGCACAAAAATCAAAGTTGAAGTTACTTAGCAGGGCCAACCAGGTAGGCAAGTAAACCTTCTAAAGTAGGAAATAAAAAGATGCATAAGCAGCAATCCAACCATGCATGCTAAGGGAGGATTAAGGCTCAACTGGCCCAACCTCCCAACAAATAAAGCTACTAAAGTAGGAAAATAAAAGGATGCACAAGCATCAGTTCAGTATTACAAGCCAAGGGAGGACCAGGACTCAGCTGGCTAGACCTCCCCACAAAAAAATCAAAATAAGTGGGACAAAATGGAATTAAGTCTTGAGTCACTGGTCTTGAACAGTGCTGGCAGGATCGGTAGTTGGAAGAATTGGTTGGGACTGTTATTGGCTGCCTGAGACAGTGGATGTTTGGTCTGACAGGGTTCCTTAGGCATTTGCTCCTCTTTGTAGCTCCTCCTCACGGCCATCTGTCATAAGCTCCCCTAACTCCACGACTGGTGGCTCTAACGCTCATCTATCCCCGTCAAGCTCTTCCCTCTCGTTGGCGACCGGATCACTATTGCTTGCAGTATTCATTCCACCTGGGGGGGCACTAGGTGTTCAGGCAAAGCCTTCTCCACCCCGTTGGCATTTTCCAAGATCTAGACCCGATGCCAACTGCGAATCCACCGGAGATCGAAGTTAGGATGAGCATCTTATGCAACATGCAATTAGGCAAGGAAGTAGCCATCCCCGAAGGATTTGACGTCCGCCAATAGCTACCG
This sequence comes from Acer yangbiense, assembly GCA_008009225.1. Classification (NCBI taxonomy): domain Eukaryota; kingdom Viridiplantae; phylum Streptophyta; class Magnoliopsida; order Sapindales; family Sapindaceae; genus Acer; species Acer yangbiense. The sequence goes on from CM017764.1 coordinate 18,143,594, forward strand.
TTTTAGCGATCGCTGCCACAACACGGTTCTCTGCGGAAGCTAGCTTCAACTTCAATTCATTCCTCTTTAGGGCATGGTGGGTCGAGCGAGATTTCTCTGTTTTAAGCTCCTTTTGGACACAGTCCAGTTCCCTCTTTGCCTTGGCAGCGATAGCGTCAGAATCCTTTCTCTTTTTCAAAAGGCATGCCATGACCTTATTTAGCTCCGCTACACCTTTCTCCGCCTTGACCCGCCTCTCATCCACCAGTCGGTGCTTCTCTTGAAGAGAAACGACCCGCTGACTAAGGGCCTGAAAGTATGGGAACACCTACGTGGGAAAATTAGAGAGTTTGAGAAGCACATGCGTATGCAAAAAATGGGGGTGTATGAAGCCCGTACGTCAACCACCATCATCGAACCTCTGGCAAACACCTCCTAGAGAGGCAGCACAGTAAGCGGGAGAAGACTAGCATTAGAGCAGGCCTTCTTAAAGGCATTAAAGACCTCTTCCCCAATGTAGGCGGGCTTTTCTTTTTCTTGGGCGTCACTCAAGATTCCCTGTCTGCAATCAGCACCCCATTTCCCTTGGCCAAAGTGGGCTAAGGGGAAGGGACTGAGGTTTGGGAAAGAGTGGAAGTGGAAGAATCGGAAGCAGGAACAGAAGAGGGCAACCTTAGGCTAGGAGAGGTTGGCAAATCGCGACTCCTCCTCAAGCGAGCTTCCAACTTCGCCACCCTTGAGGAGGGAGGAGACACCCTTAGAGGTAGCGGAGGAATCAACACAGAGGTGGCCCCTCTCTCCTTCTTGACATTTAACAAGTTCACCAACTTCAAAGGAGTATGATAGGAGGTATCCCCACTGGTGGACGAGCCACACCCCCCCCCCCCCCCCCCCCCCCCCCCCCCCCCCCCCGTTTGATCGTGGCAAGGAAGTGCATGGTCGTGTTGCTGTCCTCATCTTTCACCCAATCAAGCTGGGGCCTAAACGCTGTTGGGATCGGCTGTTCCATGCCATCTACATAAGCGGTCGCTCCCTAGTTCCCCTACACCATGATCCATTCCTTCTTCCACCCACCGTCTTTTTTTTTGGTACCCGAAATGAAACTAATACTAATAAACGCTCGGTGTGTATGATAAATATATCTAGATGGGGGGTGAATAGATTTTAAGCTTTATTACCCAATTTTCGCATGTAAGTCAATATTACGAAAATGCCCCTACTAGTCAAAAATACAAGCAAGTGCAATATACTGCGGAATTTAAATAACACTTGATGTATACGTGGAAACCCAACCACTGGGAAAAACCACAGACTGTTTAGTGCGCCACACTCGAACCTCGAAGTCCACTAGTTGAAATGGAGTTTACAACCTATGTAGACCTCGTCTAACACTCCGGTCAATAACCCCTCACTTCTACCACTCGGGCCTTTAAAAGTGGCTCTAGTCCAATTGCTTGAGGCCTAAGCAATCTTAGCCTCAAGACTTAATTCTCAATGAAGAGATTATGCAACCTATGTGAATATGTATGAATATTCAAATAACAAACAAGGCTAGGGAACCTTAGATGCTTATCTAGGATGATGATGTAATCAATTAAATCAACCCTAGATATCAATAGCTAAATGACATGTCAAATAGCTTATCTAATCAAGATTAATCAAAAAACTAATTAGCTATCAGAATACAACACGCAATTAATTCTCTGTTCTTGTATTTATCATATGATCAAAAACATACAAGTAAATTAAAAGAGAATAGCTTGATAGTAAAAATACTAAAATGAGATGAACTTAATCAAAATCTTACCAAGCAAGTTGTGATGATGCAAACCCATTCATGAATGAATGCAAGATGAACTTTGATGCACAAAGGAATGTATTTGAGTGTTTAAATGAGCAAACTTGGTTGCTTTTTCTCTCAAAATCTCTCTTTAAAATATAGGGTTCTTAATGATTAAAAAGTCATGTTCAGAACAAGAGAATGTGAGATATTTATAGGCATGAAAAACAGAGCATGTGAAAAGATAAGTTTGCCCCTGAAAACGCACGATCGGCGGTTTCATTCGGCAGCCAGACCACCGTTTACAACCGCCGAATTGAACCCGAGAAGAATAGGGGAGCAACGGCGGTTTCAATCAGCGGTTTCGAAACTGCCAAACCAACCGTAGAATCAAACCCGAGAAATAAATCAATCAAGTATGATCGGCGGTTTCGAACGGCGGTCGGTGGTCACCGATCGTAACCGCAGAATCACTCCAGACCTTTCTGGACTGAAACGACGGTTTCAATTCGGCGGCTAGGTCACCGATCAAACTGCTGATTCACCAGTAATGGTGAATCTAAAGGAGAAGCCAAGAGCATTCCCCTTAAACGGTCTTCGCGCAAAACCAAGCACACATTCGTGCAAGCGCGGACGTTTCCGAACATATTCGGGAAACGGATTACACAACACACAAACTGTAAGATCTTAGATTTGTGTTGGCTTGATTCCATTGCAAAACACTCTTTATTTGTATTGATTAGTTGCTTAGGTGTTTCTTGGAGAGAAGAAGCTTCAAAGGTTAAAAGCAACGTATCTTGCATATATCATCTTCAAGAGGAACATCGCATACTCGGATGCTAAGGTATCTAGATTCTTCTTCCTCTTGCAAGGCATAAGCGCACACACACACAATTCATACATGTGTGTCCCTGCATCGTGGTTCAAACATTTGGTATAACACATTCACACACTTTTGAGTATGCACATGCATTGGTCTCTTATAGACAAACATTGTAGAATTGCATGCTTTGTGACTATCTCTTTGATATGGCATGCTTGTGTGAATATGTGTTTATTTGTTTGTGTATTTTGTGTTTTGGACTTGAACATGTTCTTATTTTATGCCTTATTAAGTTCTGGTCATTTCGGTTACTCATTCATAAGGTTTCGAGTCCAAACAATGTAGCTACGCTATTTTTCGTTCTCATTCGTTGAGTTGACTTCATCGTCATTTTTCGAGATGATTTCTCAACCATTTTTTCAAAGTTGTGCAGTCTTCGTCATGTGTGAGGGAGTCACAGTTCGTAATCCGAAAATGGATTCGAAATCAGAGTTCGGATGCCCAAGTTACGGCTGAAGAACGTGAGAGTGCGCGAGAGAGGCGAGAGTGGCTAAGAGGCCACGTGGGCCACGCCGTGAGGGAGGCCGTGGGCCCCACGGCCAGAGACCCTCTCTGGCCCCGTTAGGCCCACGCGCCCCCCACGGGGTGGGTGACATGGCCCTTGCTGATTGGCCCGAAAATCTCTTCTCTCTCTTCTTTTTAAACACTTCTCCTTCCCTCCACATGTGTTGAAGAACTTGAAGAACGTTTCACGAAATTCTGAAGATTTTCTTCAATTTTTAGTTTTAGTATTTGGATCATATCTTTCTCATACGAACTCGAAATCAATCGATTCAAAAGCCACAATTGTTGGTCTTAAGGAGAGCTACAAACTTCAAGCATTTCCAGAGGGAGATAACTTCTTCATTGTTCCCAGAAGCCTGATCTTCAGTACGTGGTCAAGGTTGTTTGTTCAACTTCTTCTTTTTCAATTTCATCTTTGATCATCTCTAGATTCTTACTATTTGATTGATGAAATTTGTTGAGAAGTATGTTAGATCATATGCTAGGGGTGTTTGATCATTTGTCAATTGAGTTTTAGCTTTGTGATTTCTCTTGAACATATTTGTGCTAAACTTGATTCAACATGAAATTGATTCTAGAAAATGTATATATGATGTGCTTCATGTTATTTTCTATGTCTAATTTCATGATCTAAGAACTAGGTTTTTAGTGTGATATATTGAATATTCATACCTTGTTCTTATTGATTTGCATGTCTTGATTTCTAGATACATTTGTGATTGTTTGTTGAAAGCATATTCTAGATTATCATTGAACATGTACATTTAGCTTGATTGATCATCTAGCTTAATTTGATTGTGTTTGCATCACTTGCATCACTTAGATCATAGCCTTGCATTAGGTTGAAGTCTCTAGCAAAGTGAGTGAAGCTTTGTGGATAGAGCAAGGAAGTCTTGGTTAGAGTCGGGAGGACTCGGATAATCAAGCAAGGAAGACTTGTCTAGGGTCGGGAGGATCTGGATAGGCAAGCAAGAAATCTTCCTAGAGAGGTGAGCGTCTTGGATAGGAAGTTGCTTTCTAGAGGTGTAGGATACATCTCGGATAGGAAGTAGGCTTGGTGATTCACTAGCCCGAGGGTAGATTAGGAGTTGATAGCTTGAGCGGATATCATGAGTTGATAGTTTGAGTGTGTAAGTCCTTTTTTCACATAGTGGATTGCTTCGCCGGTGGTTGTGGTATCAACCCGTGGATGTTCCTCTTTGAGGTTTTACCACGTAAAAAATACTTGTGTTCATTTTGTTTTACATTTCTTTATCTTCCATATCTTACATATCTTACATTGATTGCATATCTTGTAAATTGATTAACTCTTGTATTAGTGTAATCAATCCATTTGCTAAATCTTATCAAGTGTGCATTTTCTTTGTTATATTCTACATCATTTTTAATATTGGGAGAATTTGAGTAAATACCTATTCACCCCCCCTCTAGGTATATTTTACACTATATTGCTTAAGGGAATTTCATTTGGTATCAGAGCGGGTGTCTAGAAGTAATTAGATAGATCCATATTATAGTGTTTGTGTTTTGTTTTGTTTTGTTGTGTTTTTTTTTTGTGTTTGTTCATTTTTGTAGCTATGGGTGATTCGATGCCGGAAGGTGCTTCTAGTGCTAGACCTCCACTCTTGGATAGTGGTAACTACTTCTTTTGGAAAATTAGGATGAGAGCCTACATTAGATCCATTAATGAAAAAGCATGGATGAGTGTTGAGGAAGGTTATGAGTTACCTACCAAAAGGATTGAAGATGGCACTATGATTGCGAAGCCTAAAGCCGAATGGACGGCCATTGATTTTGATAATGCTAAATGGCATCATCGAGCGGTGAATGCTATATTTGGAGGTGTAGATAGTACTCAATTTCTCTATATCCAAAACCTTGAATCGGCAAAGGAAGTATGGGATACTTTGCAAACTACCAATGAGGGTACATTGGCAATTCAAAGGTCTAGAGTACAAATGCTTACTTCTCAATTTGAAAGTTGTAAGGATTCCCATTTGTTGATTGGCTTATTTCGTGGTCAAACCACATGTTGGGGTTTGGTTGTAAGGGTAGTCTAGGTGATTAAGGTTGAAGATCAAAGACCATTTCCAAGACCTCAAGAGGACAAGCACCAAAGGTATATCTTGTGCTTACTTTGGCTTGAAGAGATATAGTTGCACACACACACAACATGCATAACTCTTATTCTTGAATGTTGTGTTTATATTTTGTGTTCATTGTGCTTTATTGTTTATTCAATGTCTCTTCTTGCATTAAATTGATTGCATCTTGTTTTATGAAATGCCATGACATGATAGGCATTAGGATGCATTCAATACCCACACTTGCACTTCATGTATGTTAGCTTTTAGTGTGGAGTAATTCGTTTCCCGAAGGATGTTCGGAAACGTCCGCGCGTGCACGTTGATGTGCTTTGTTTTGCGCGATGATCGCCGGTGGAGATGCCTTTGGCTTCTCCTTGGTTTCACCATTTTTGGTGAAACGGCGGTTACGTTAGGCGGCCTGGCCGCCGTTCGAAACCGCCGAATGAGACCTGATTGAAATATATCTCTCGGGTCCAAAACGGCGGTTGGGATCGGTGGTTTAGAAACCGCCGAACGAAGTCACCGAAGTTCCCCTGTTCCGCTCGGGAGCCATTCGGCGGTTCAATTCGGCGGCCTGGCCGTCGATTGAAACCGTCGATTGGTGCGTTTCAAGGGCAAAATTGTATTTTCACCTGCCCTGTTTTTGGTCTCTATAAATACATCCTTATCTCTGGTTCAGAATACAAGTCTTGTATCCCAAGAACCCTAGAGAGATATTTAGAGAGACTTGAGAGAAATAGCTTAAAGATCACATCTTTAATTCTCTAAACCCATTCCCACATGCACAAATCATCATCTAGGCATCATCTAGGTTCATCTAGCATATGCTAATGCATGGGTCTTCTTCAACACACATGGTATGATTTGTTGAACACTTTTATCTTACATAATTAGTGTTTCTACTTATCAATTTTATCTCATATTTTACTTATATGTGTTTAGATTAATTTCTACATATAAGATTGAGATTATGTGTTGATTGGGTTATTATTTGATAGCTAGGCTTTAATGTTCATATGCCATCTAGCTAATTGATCTCATTTGTTGATTGAGATTATTTTTCATAGCTTATTTGATTAGGTCATTATTGCCTAAAAGCTATGCCATGAACATTCTTGTGTGATGTATTGATAACTAGGTTGATAGATTGTTTTTTTAATCAACTAGTTAATCTTTGAATGTTTGTGGGTTTATATGATAGCTTTGTATCTAGGATTGGTTATCCTTTACTTAGCTAAAGTTATATGCCATGACATATAGCTATATGTGATATCTAGGATTGATTATATTGTTATCTTATAATCCTAAGTAAGCATTTAGAGTACCCTAACTCTTATTGCATTAATTGAATATTCATAAATATTCACGTAGGGTTGTGCATCTCTTTTGAGAGATTGAAGTCTTGGTCTATGTTGCTATTACAGGCCCGCTGGGTAGTAGTGGTGGGTTACAGACCGGGAGTAGGCTGTAAACATCATTACAAGTAGTGACTTCGAGGATCAAGCAAATTGGAATATGGTTGCTAATAAAGGCCCGCTGGGTAGAAGTGAGGGGTTACAGACCGGAGTGTTAGACGAGGTCTACATAGGTTGTAAACTTCATTTCAATTAGTGATTTCGAGTTCCGAGTGTGGCGCACTATACAGCCTGTGGTTTTTCCCAGTGGTTGGGTTTTCCACGTAAACATCAAGTGTCATTTATTATTTCCGCATCTTATTACACTTGTATGTATTGTTGACTTGCTAGGGGTATTTTCGTAAAATTGACATGCACGCGAAAATTGGGTAATAATTAGATAAAATCTATTCACCCCCCCTCTAGCTTTATATATTAAACACACTTTGAGAACTTTCAAAAGTCTTGTTATGAATGAGGATGAGAAGTTAGTAGACTTCCAAACTAGACTCTTGAGTATCACTAACCAAAGTCAAACTTTGGGAGAGCTATATCCACGAGAGAGAATTAATTGGAAGATCTTGAGATCCTTGCCTAAGAGATTTAATGATAAGGTGACCGCAATTGAAGAAAACAAGAATGTCGATCTTATGAGGGTTGATGAGCTTCTTGGGTCTCTACAAACTTATGAACTTGGGTTCAAGCCGAAGATTGAGGGTAAGGGAATAGCACTCAAGGTAACCAATGAGGAGAGTGAAGATGATATGGCTAGTATGGTGAGAACTTTCAAGAAATTTCTAAAGAACATATGTTCTAAGAGAGAGGAAGTCAAGAAGAAGATCACTCCAAAAGAAGTGGTAGATTGTAAGGATAAATCTAAGAAGAAGCTAATTCGATGCCATGGATGCAACGGGATTAGATTTATCTCTTCCAAACATGCTAATGGGAAGAAAGAGTCTAAGAAAGGCTTAGCAATGGCGGCTTCTTGGAGTGATGTGAGTGTGAGTGATAAAGAAGAGGAAGAGGAGTCCTCGGATGAACGAGAATATACTAGCAATTATATTGCTCACCCAGCTATATATGAAGGAAGATTTGAACATAGTAGTGAAGACTCCTCAAGTATTGAGGAAAGTGAAAACTCTTCAAGTAGTGAAGATAGTGAAGTCTCCTCCTTTGATGAAAAGTTAGAAGCCTCCTCAAATCAAGATTATATAAGCTTCAATGACAAGATCCTTCAACAAAAGAATGAAGAGAACAACAAGTTGAAGTTGATCAATGCCAATTTAGTGGTGATCTTTAAAGCTCTTGTCAATGAAAAGAAGATGTCTTTGGAGAAGATGAGCAAGCAAAGTGAAGTCATCAAGGAGCATGAAAAGTCCATTGAAAATTATTTTTCAAAGGTGGAAGAAAGTGCTCAAGAGCTAGATGATCTAAGAGAAGACTTTACAATGAAGTTGTTTGCCATGGAAGGAGAGATCAAGCAAAAAGAGAACTCTTTGTCTATCATGAAGATAAAGGAGTGTGAGCTTATAGATGAAGTCAAAGCTCTCAAAGAGTCTATTAATGGCATGAAAATTGGAGCCATTAAGCTTGATGAAGTGATAAAACTTGGAAAGCATCATGGAGATAAAAGTGGCTTGGGTTATGTAGAAGAAGTTAAGAAGACTCCTACAACCAAGAACAAGTCAAGAATTTCCAAGGAGAAGAAAGACTCAACTACTATTCCTTCCAACATCAAAGACAAAGACAAGAAGAGCTATGGAACTTCTCAACCGACTTCTCAACCAAAGCATGCACACCCAAAAGGTAACTTTTCTAAGTTCATTCCGGTTTGTCATTATTGTAATGTGGTTGGTCACATTAGGCCTAAGTGTTATGAATATGTTAGGCAATGCAAACTAGGAAATGTGGAACATGATAAAAATGTGAAAAAGTTACCTAAGCATGAGTTTAAGTCTAGAGCTAGACATAACATCTCTAAGTTTATCCCGGTTTGTCATTTTTGCAATGTTGTAGGGCATATCAAACCTAAATGCTACAAGTATATTAGACAATGCGAACTAGGGAATGAGATGCATGCTAGTGAGATGAAAAGACTTCCTTTGGTTGTTTCTAAACATGTTAGGGCATTAGAGACTATGCATGATGAACATGTTAATGAAAAGAAATCAACAAGGAAAGTTTGGGTTCAAAAGAATAATGTGCATGATTGTGAAATAGATAAATCTTCTTTGAATGTTTCTAAACATGATAATAGATTTGATGCATTGAGAAATGTACATATTGATCATATTCATTTGAAGAAACCTACTAGGAAGATTTGGATTGAAAAGAATGACATGCATGTTAATAATAATCATGTTAAGATGAATGTTGAGAAAAAGTTGGTTAAGAAGAGTGTTAACCATGATCATTTGAAGAGTCTTGATGAAATATTTGTGCGTGGCAATAATGATGAGTTTAATATGAGTGATATTTTAATGAAGAAGATAGTTGATGATTTATCTTCTAGATTTCATATTGCTATGCGTAATGATCATGATGTTGTTTGTGTTGGTTCACCTAAGACCAATATGGTCAAAGGTGAGTGCTCTCATACTTGATTGAGTAGCACATGAGAATATATTTGTTCTAGTTTGATAAGAGTTCTAAGTTTGATGCTTGACTAAGCTATTTGTAATGTGCAAGGTCTAGTATTCAAACTTGGTGTCTCTAATCAATTCATGAACTTAATATTCTCATACTCACTATGATAGTCAAAATTTGTTGATTAACTTTAAAGAAGTTGAATTTTGAAATCTATTTGGTGAAAATTTTTGTTAAGACTTTTAGAGAAAGTCATTTTCATGTGTTTGTTTGAGTTGAAAGTGTTTGGTCTTTATTTTCTTGGGATGACACACCAACAACTTGTTGTCATGAGGACAAACAAGCCAAGAAAGCTCATAAAAAGAGCGGAGACCTTTCATTGGTGAAAAAGCATGCTAAGGTACTCTACTCTAAAAGCTTGCTTTCTATTTCATCTTTTCAACTCTATGTATGCATGATATCATTGCACATAGATATTAGGCATCATTTCATTAGAGAACATGTTGAACATTCTATTGTTTCGCTAGAGCATATGCCTACTAAAAATTATCTTGCGGACTTGTTCACCAAGCCTTTGGACAAAGAGAGGTTTAAAACTCTTAGAATGTCGATTGGCATGATTTGTGTTGATTATTGTCTATATGTGATTGTGAGTGGCTTGATGAGCAAATCTTTATTTGAATATCAATATCTTTGAAAGTTACTCACTTGAGAAGTAATGATCTTAAATAAATAACTTTTATTGTTTCTAGATCATGCACTTAAACTTGAAAATCTTATTTTTGAAAAGTGCACTAATGCTTCTCTTATATGTTTTAGTTTTGAGTTTTTGTGGTTGAATATGTGTAGATAATGGATGCATCTAGAAGTTTATTGTTAAGTACATGATAGATGACCTATGGTATGTATTCATTTTGCTTCGGCACTACATAGTAATCAACGAGCACCCTCATGGAAAGGGCTACACACCTTGGTTGTGAAGCCGCCCAATGTAGGAAAGGGCTACGCCATTGTCGCCATGAGGTGTATATGTTTTTGTTAGAAAATCAAAGAAGTGTTGAAAAGAATCATTAAAAAAGAAATAAAAAATAAAAGGCTTATTGGTGTATAGTTGAAAATTGTGAAAAGCTTGGGTTGACAAATAGAAACGGGAAAACGAGCCACATGCACACACTCGCTCATATGTTGATATCTATTCTTTTTAAAAGCAAAAACCCGGATGAATATCGGTTTGACCTATTTTTGGAAATGCTTTAGATGGATAGGTGTGGATAGAGTTTGTTTGTTGATATCACAATTACTTCTTCTATATATTTGAGAAGCATTCACACGCACACATTTTGCTTATGTGCTTGATTCATTAGCAATGTGATAATATTTTTGAGAGATTAATGAAAATCTATGATTCTCTCTTGAACTTTGACAAATTATGAAATATTTTCTCTTATTGCTTGATTGTGTGAATGTGTGGTGTCCCTTGTGAACAAATCTACTTGATGATGATAATATGTGGAGCATATGTTTAGGGGGAGCTTAGTTTATTCAACTTCGCTTTCTATACGATTTGTTTGTTTAATATCTCACTCTTTATCTCTTGTGTCCTTCGTCTATTCCTTGACAAAAAGGGGGAGAAGATGTATACCTCACCATGTTTGATATGGAGGATTCCATGTTGAATATAGGGGAGAAAAATGTATACCTCACCATGTGTGGAGATATGTTCCAAATGTGTGAGTTTTGTACCTCTTTGTGCTTTTATGGAGACTTTGTTTTAAGGGAGAGAATTCTTGTCTTAAGGGGGAGAAAAGAATTCTTGCCTAATAGTGTTAAGGATCTTAGGAAGAGTTTTAATATGAACACTTTTATTCACTTCAGATAATGCTTTTGTGTTTGAGATAAGGGAAATTCTTGTTTGTTTATGTGAATATATCTCACTATTCTTCTTTAAAGAAGATCTCTTGTTTGGTTTGCTATTTTCTCTCATAGATACTTTGAAGACCAAAAGAGGAATTCTTGAAGTCTTGAAGACTTTTTAGTCTAGGTATCTCTTTGTAATGTAAGGATGAGAGTATGCTATCAACTTGAGTTTATTTGAGTGAATATTGTATGGTGAGGATGAGGTTTTGCCAATGGAATAGCCAAATGGGGAGATTGTAAGATCTTAGATTTGTGTTGGCTTGATTCCATTGCAAAACATTCTTTATTTGTATTGATTAGTTGCTTAGGTGTTTCTTGGAGAGAAGAAGCTTCAAAGGTTAAAAGCAACGTATCTTGCAAATATCGTCTTCAAGAGGAACATCGCGTACTCAGATGCTAAGGTATCTAGATTCTTCTTCCTCTTGCAAGGCGTAAGAGCACACACGCACAATTCATACATGTGTGTCCCTGCATCGTGGTTCAAACATTTGGTATAACACATTCACACACTCCATAGTATGCTCATGCATTGATCTTGTATAGACAAACATTGTGGAATTGCATGCTTTGTGACTATCTCTTTGATATGGCATGCTTGTGTGAATATGTGTTTATTTGTTTGTGTATTTTGTGTTTAGGACTTGAACATGTTCTTATTTAATGTCTTATTGAGTTCTGGTCATTTCGGTTACTCATTTATAAGGTTTCGAGTCCAAACAATGTGACTATACTACTTTTCATTCTCATTCGTTGAGTTGACTTCATCGTCATTTTTCGAGATGATTTCTCAACCATTTTTTCAAAGTTGTGCAGTCTTCGTCATGTGTGAGGGAGTCACAGTTCGTAATCCGAAAATGGATTCGAAATCAGAGTTCGGATGCCCAAGTTACGGCTGAAGAACGTGAGAGTGCGCGAGAGAGGCGAGAGTGGCTAAGAGGCCACGTGGGCCACGCCGTGAGGGAGGCCGTGGGCCCCACGGCCAGAGACCCTCTCTGGCCCCGTTAGGCCCACGCGCCCCCCACGGGGTGGGTGACATGGCCCTTGCTGATTGGCCCGAAAATCTCTTCTCTCTCTTCTTTTTAAACACTTCTCCTTCCCTCCACATGTGTTGAAGAACTTGAAGAACGTTTCACGAAATTCTGCAGATTTTCTTCAATTTTTAGTTTTAGTATTTGGATCATATCTTTCTTATACGAACTCGAAATCAATCGATTCAAAAGCCAAAATTGTTGGTCTTGAGGAGAGCTACAAACCCCAAGCATTTCCAGAGGGATCTGACTTCTTCATTGTTCCCAGCAGCCTGATCTTCAGTACGTGGTCAAGGTTGTTTGTTCACCTTCTTCTTTTTCAATTTCATCTTTGATCATCTCTAGATTCTTACTATTTGATTGATGAAATTTGTTGAGAAGTATGTTAGATCATATGCTAGGGGTGTTGATCATTTGTCAATTGAGTTTTAGCTTTGTGATTTCTCTTGAACATATTTGTGCTAAACTTGATTCAACATGAAATTGATTCTAGAAAATGTATATATGATGTGCTTTATGTTATTTTCTATGTCTAATTTCATGATCTAAGAACTAGGTTTTTAGTGTGATATATTGAATATTCATACCTTGTTCTTATTGATTTGCATGTCTTGATTTCTAGATACATTTGTGATTGTTTGTTGAAAGCATATTCTAGATTATCATTGAACATGTACATTTAGCTTGATTGATCATCTAGCTTAATTTGATTGTGTTTGCATCACTTGCATCACTTAGATCATAGCCTTGCATTAGGTTGAAGTCTCTAGCAAAGTGAGTGAAGCTTTGTGGATAGAGCAAGGAAGTCTTGATTAGAGTCGGGAGGACTCGGATAATCAAGCAAGGAAGACTTGTCTAGGGTCGGGAGGATCCGGATAGGCAAGCAAGAAATCTTCCTAGAGACGTGAGCGTCTTGGATAGGAAGTTGCTTTCTAGAGGTGTAGGATACATCTCGGATAGGAAGTAGGCTTGGTGATTCACTAGCCCGAGGGTAGATTAGGAGTTGATAGCTTGAGCGGATATCATGAGTTGATAGCTTGAGTGTGTAAGTCTTTTTTTCACATAGTAGATTGCTTCGCCGGTGGTTGTGGTATCAACCCGTGGATGTTTCCTCTTTGAGGTTTTACCACGTAAAAAATACTTGTGTTCATTTTTGCTTTACATTTCTTTATCTTCCATATCTTACATATCTTACATTGATTGCATATCTTGTAAATTGATTAACTCTTGTATTAGTGTAATCAATCCATTTGCTAAATCTTATCAAGTGTGCATTTTCTTTGTTATATTCTACATCATTTTTAATATTGGGAGAATTTTAGTAAATACCTATTCACCCCCCCTCTAGGTATATATTACACTATATTGCTTAAGGGAATTTCACAAACACAACAAGATACATCAAACAAAGTGCAAGAGTGAAATGTGTCATGTGAAGAGAATACACACAAGAACAAGTATGCTAAGTGTGTGTGTGCTAACTAAATCTCTTCAAAGAAAAACTAAACACTAGAGATTATACCTTTGGCGTGCTTGTCCCTTGAGGTCTTGAAAGGGACTTTGAGCTTGAAGTTCAATCACCTAAACTACCCTTACATAATCAACCCCAACATGTGGTTTGTCCATGAAATAAGCCAATCAAGATATGGGAATCCTTACACGAAACAATGAAGTCCACCCCATTGACGCAACGCAGGTAGAACTGGCTAAAGGTTGATGAGCCATTTGGGAAAGCTGAAAGACGAACCGAAGCTCGTTGTAACTAGGGTCTTCTAACTCAGGCCCCCCTAACTCAGGCCTAAACCCGATGGCCTTTCGCCAAAGTACCAAGAACCCGATTAAATTCCTCTAAAACCTTAACACCAATTGCATTGGGGCCAGCTCTAACGCACAAAGGGCGTGCCTAAGGATATGGTGAAGCGGTATGCGGACCCCACTTTCAAACACCGCTACATGAATTGGAAGGTGCCCTAGGGTGGGTTTATAAACGTCATAACCCCCATTACGAAGGATGAGTTGGATGTCGCCCAGAATATTATAATCGCACCTCAACCGAGTCAACACATCCCCGGTGCACTCTGAGGGGGGAACACAAGTATACTCCTTTTACGGGTCTTCGCCCCCGCCACCCACAACCACATCAGAGACTTCCCCCTGGTCCATAAAGTCTATTCCTAGGCCCTTATCATCGGAGACCGCCTCTTGGTTGGCCCTCTCTTTCTTATCAGAGACGTGGACAGGGGATGAAGGGGAGTTGGTGAACCCGATCCCAACGGACATATGGCCCCCCGAATGCCGAGGATGGACTGTCACCCTACTTCCATCAGCAATGGAGTCACCCTCACGCCTCCTTTTTCTGAAGGAGAAGCCCAATTTCGTAAGGGAACTCTTTTCCCTACCATAGTCATCAATCCTCTCCATATTTGAATCATCAGACATGGTTAACAAAATGAAAACTAACGAAAAAAAAAGAGAAGCAAAGAAAACAAGAAGATAAGGATGCAAGTGAAGAGATGAAGAAAAAAAAAATGAAATGGGAAGACATCAGTCAAAGCTCCTTAAATAAAAGGAGAAAACAATGTGAAATTCGAATAAGGCAATCTAGGCTATTTAAGCAATCGAGTGGTTAGGAAGCATCATGCGAAAAGGAGATGGGACTACTTATTCCTTCCTTGTACGCCACCTAGAACCTAACACCGAAATGACTGGGAATTGACGTCACACATTCCGAGAATCGTGCCTATTGCGTGGGTGCCATTATTGTTACATTTAATGCATAAAGAGACCCGATGGCGATAATGAATAAGAGATAGATCAGGGGACCAAATAGAAAATAACGAAGCAAGGAAAATATTTCATGTGACCCAAATGCACACCCCTAATGTTTGACTAAACAACCGACGTTCAAGGCAGAAGGGACTTTTGTTAACCAAAAAAGTTGGCAACTTCTCCAAAGAAGAACTTTCCCCGCTCTAAGGACTTGACTCCATGAAGGATCCGTTCCATTAGGGACCCGGTCTACCATAAGGGCTTGACACCATGAGGAACTTGGTCTATCAGGGACCCGGTCCACCACGACGACCTAACACCATGAAGGACCCGGTCCGTCAAGGGCCTAGTCCGCCACCGGGACTGGACATCAAAAGGGACCCAGTCTATCAGGGACCCGGTCCTCCCCAAAGGTACTAGATCGAGATCATTAGGTACATCCTGTTACTTCTGGAACCGCGGTGGACAGGCTAAGACCGACAAGCTATGCCTACCGATTTAGCACCAATAAGCGCAAACGACCCAGACTAGACCTTCAAACACCCCGAAGAACATTCTGGAATGACCCGACCGCTTCCATCAAGCATTAATCCCCACTTAGGGCTGACGTTAGTCCTAACGCAAAGTCACATGGGAAGGGAGAAAGAGCTGGGGTAACTTGCAAGGATCCGACAACGAGCAATGAATGCTGGACAGTAAGCACGAAGAAGGAAAGAAAATGGACCAACAGTTGAGATCCCTCCTTAGCTGCGCCCTATCAACGGTCAGATCTTGTCCCACCTAAGCCCTACCCAATGTCAACTATCTGATACATGTAGAGGGAAGTTGTGCTTTCCCAGCAAAATCGCTTGCAAAACACCCCTAAGTTAAAGAAGGAAATGTTGGGTAAGGGCGCCTGATAGTGTATAGCGGGACAGGCATTGCAGCGGGACAGGCATTGACGCTATCCCCTACCAACCTAAACCGTGATAACGACATCCCATGACAGCTGGGAGCATTTTCGACCAATCCAAGCATCTTAAATCGTCACCAAAGTGCCATGTCAGCCCTATTAAAGCGCCTAAAGTAACCTAGGGTAGAGATAGAGCAATCTTGGCCCTCAAAGCCGTGTGCCGATCGTTGACCTGGTCCAAAGTAGTGGCGATGATCCATTCTTCACATTTCAGCCTAGTGACTAGGGCCCCCACCTACCCAGGCTAGAACCACACTAAGAGGTACACCTCAGTGGCATCATCTAAGCCTTCCAACCCCTGCTACCTCAGCGCCTGGTTTGAAGGAATAGTGAGGATCGGGTCAGGGAATTCCTACCTAAACAAACGTCCCTCACCTACCCCTCTTGAGACATACTATAAATACCCCAACTCATAAAGAGTAAAGAGTTGGCTTTTGGAACCGAAAACAACCTCCTAAATCAAGCTCCATAGTGTTCATTCTACTTAGCTACTACCCCTCCTAAATCAAGCTCCATAGTGTCTATTCTACTTAGCTACTACCCCTCTTAAATCAAGCTCTATAGAGTTCTTCTCTTTCCTTTTACGCACCTCTGTTGTAATGTTAATAACCTGCTTAAAGGCAATGTATAATGTACCCGTTTTGCTATTAATAAAGAGTGTCCCGATTCTCATTAGAATCTTGCCAACCCACGATCCTAAGAAACTCCTTAACCTTATTCATCTCCCCTCAGGACCGGTCCTGAACCCCAATGCTAGTCTCTGGTAACTGGACCAAGAGGTTTCCCCGATACCCCTCCCGATCTAACCGGGACGACGCTCTACTTGGTCCGGGCCAACCGTAGTGCACCAGTACACCGAGGTCAACTGTTATCCCGAAGGTATCCAACAGATTTTTCAGGTTAACAACACTTAACAATGAAAGCATCATTGCGCTCAATCGCATATATCGCGCTAACAAAAAGACGATGTCTAGCTTTAGGGTCCATGGAAACTAACCTTAAAAAATGTATGTTCTGATTGAGTTGAGTAAACCACGAACCAGAAATCTGAAGCAGGGAAGGTTGAAGATCTAGGCCTAAAGGTTCTGGATTCGAGATGAAGAAATCAAGAAATAATAAAGAGTCTGATTTCAAAATGAAGAAATTGCAGGGCTTAGAATGAAGAAGTTGCAAGGTTTGAAAAATTCTAGGCTTACTACTTGCAGAAACTGGGGAAAAGTATAGAAGAAACTGGTGAAGAGTGTAGAAGAAGAATGTCGAAAGCTTAAATAATGGTGGAAAGGTTTTTGGTTTTAAAAATCAAAAGGCCTAGATGACGTCACAAAATAAAGAAGTGGGAAAACAGAGCGACGCAAACGGTGACGCATGAGTTAGTACAAGGTCACGTCTCCATAAATTGTGCAATGACACACCTACCCACGTGAGGACAAGTGACGAGACGGGAAGACTTCAAACCACCAAATGTCGCCATCAAAAGATTTTGATCATTGGAATGATCGAATATAAACGGACACCATTAGGACACGACATTAAATATTTTGAATTAAATGGAGTCATAATTACTTTATTTATAGGGATAGCGACAAGATTTAAACATGTATCTTTTTAAATACCTTTCGCCGAGTAAGGATCAATCAAGACAAGCGCAATTCGTTCGGGGTAAATGATAAAGGCAAAGAAAGATACTCGTCTCAGATATTTAAGGGGGTATTGTTGTACATAATATTTACTGGAACGACACGTCACTTGAATAGATAGGAAGGAGCGTGGGACTAGTCGTGTCACATAAGCAAAAGTCAAATGGTCAATAAATAGCACGTTGGCAAGCGACAGGTCATCAATAGAACCCTTATGGGATCTTAAACGAGACTAGCGTGGGCGAGTAAAGACTTTGTTTGATCGGCTCTGCTCGGCTAAAATAGGAAAAATCCCTACTAGGGTTTTCTCCACGCACAAGGCAACTCGGCCAGAATAGGCAATAGTAAAACAACTTGTATACAACCGCAAGAAGGAGTCCAACAAGGAAACAAATAGATCTTATTCGAAGCGCCAGGAATCCTAAATGGAATACAAGTAAACTACATTAAGTACATGACGACACCAAATAGGAAAGGAGTCCTAAATACAACTCTAAAATCTTCTACTTATACGACACGGCTCAGGAAACCCTAGAGAGACCATATAAATACACTTGTAAAAAGCATTGTAAAAGAGACTGATTAGAATCAAACAGAGAGAGAGAGAGAGAGAGAGAGAGAGAGAGAGAGTAGAGTGTGTAACATCAATTTACAAAATAGTGGATTTGCTTCTCAGTCGTTAAGCGACAACCCGTGAATGTTTCTCCGATCACCGGAGTTTTACCATATATTTGTTCTCTTTGATATTCTTGCTTTCATTACGTTTATTTTGCAAGTTTTATTAATTGAAATCATTGACCGGTTGACTTCCAAGAAATCACCGTCAACAACTATTATAGCCAAACAAATTCTTGCAACATCAGTTTCTACCAAGGCTGTGGAATAAAAGTTTAGCGTCGGAGGAAATATTCTGGATGCAAGACGTTGCCTTTTGAGTCGGCAATTAATTCAGATGCAAGCTTGTGTTGATGATTGGACCAAGGCGCAAAACAAACAACAAGAAATCGATCAATAAGCACCCTACGATTTCTTCGATGATGACCATACCCCTACCATCGGAACGGATGACAGCTATTAGTTACGGTCCCACCTCACATCACCAAACTAGCAATAAAAGGTAAAAGAACTACGTGGCCTTTGATTCCTCTAAACCCCAAGAGGATATGTAGGCAATTTAATTGTGGTAAAAATTAAGTGTAAGGCCAATTTTATATATTTTTAGTTTAATTTTAATTTCTTTTTTTAGTTTCTCATATATTTATTTTATTTTATTTTCGTGTTACCCAATAAATTGCATTTACATCATTACGTGTCTAATAATTTTATTTTCATTAGGAGAAAAAAAAATAGAACCGAACCAAATGGAATCGTTAGAATCGGGGAACCGAAACTGGAATCGAACCGAACCAGTGCCATCTCTACTAGAGATTACTATAGCTATTCGTTATTCAAAGGGTTAATTAGACAAACATACCCTCTATTTATCTAATAAAGCACATTTTCAAACAAATGCCCTATCAAACACAAACATCCCAATTGGTATGTGCTTGGGGTATGGAAAATCAATAATGCCATTGGGTAAAAGGAAAAGGTTATTTTGGTGGGTAAATTTCACAAACAACCCTGAATTTAGGTGTAATTGTATAAATATTCATTTTTTTTTTCTAATAATTACATAAATATACCCTACCGTCATTTGACTTTTGTTAACTTTAACCGTTAACCACATTTGTATCCCGAAATGACTAAACTACCCTTGAAAACTTATTTATCTTTTCTTTTATTATTTAAAAATATTAAAAAAATATTTTTTTTTTTTTTTGACATTTTCCATGTCCCCAAACACCAAATTTTCATATTTCAAAAACCAACTTTATCACCAAAACATTCAATTTCATACTCATCAACTCACAAACAATTTCATTTCATCAACACAATCAAAACCCACCAACAATTACATTTAATCAACAGAATCAAAACCCACAAAACTCACTAAGCACAATCAAAACCCACTAAACATAGCCATTTTTCCAGTTTTGTGGGTTCTGATTGTATTAAAAAAAATGATAGAAAGAAAGCAACAAAAAAATTGTACTTATTTTTTTAATTTTTCAAGTAAATATTTTTTAATATATTTAAATAATAAAAGAAAAGATAAATAAGTTTTCAAGGGTAGTTTAGTCATTTTGGGATACAAATGTGGTTAAAGGTTAAAGTTAATAAAAGTCAACTGACGATAGGGTATATTTATGTAATTATTAAAAAAAATGAATATTTATGCAATTACACCTAAATTCAGGGTTGTTTATGAGATTTACCCACCAAAATAACCTCTCCCTTTTACCTAAGGGCACTATTGACTTTCCATATCCCAAGCACATTCCAATTGGGATGTTTGTGTTTGAATATGGTATTTATTTGAAAATTTACTTTATTAGATAAATAGAGGGTATGTTTGTGCAATTAACCCCCATTCAAAAAGTGTAGGAATACTAAACCATGATAATTTGTTCATCGAGTGTGACACCAGAAAAAGTAGTTAGACATGTTTGAATGAAACCGGGTCTTCTACTTGTACTGTATCTATCTAGCTTGCAGATTAATTGGAGAATCGATTGGGACTTGGGAGGGACTGGTTGGTTTGCTGGTTGACTTGCTTGCTATCATTTTTAATGGCTGTTGATTGTTGATGTTGATGTTTTGCAGCAATGTGTACACACTACACACACTGAGAGAGAATTGCGAGAGTCTTGAACAACAAAGTCTGAGCTCTTTCTAGTACAAGTAGTGCCCATTAACATAGTCATCATTCATCAAAAAGCACCTACTCATTGACTTCACTGTCTTATACATGACTGAGTTACACCAATCACATTTAAAGTCTTCCTAATTGACTATGTACTACGGATATACGGATACGGATACGGATACGGATACGTGATACGTATACAGTACGATATGGGGATATAGAAAATCTCTAAAAACTAGGATACCGATAAGGCATGATACATCAATTAAGATAATAATATATATTTTTTAAAATAATAATATATGAAAACATATTTACTAATTCATTCAAAATCAAAACATATTCAAAATCCTAATAAAACATGTCACATGAGTTGTAACATATTACAAAATCCAAATAAAAACATACGTCACATAAGTTATAACATATTACAAAATCCAAATAATACATAAAAAAATAAATAAATAAAAAAACTCATAAAACATATTCTAAATTCCTAATTAACTTCATTATCATCATTTACATTGTTAAAGGATCTAAATAATTCTGCCTCTAACTCTGGTTCATCAAGAGTAAGGTTTGCAATCTTAAGTATCCTAGCATTCTCCATGTCCATGGAATCAAAACCATTTCTTCCAACATCCCACAATTGAAACGCACCTTCATTGTAAGGATACGGCAAGGATACAGGGAGGATACGTCGATGTATCCTACCTGGAGTCAATGGATACGCCATTTGGCGTATCAGATACATATCCTGTAGTATCTGGGGAGTATCCGAACCGGATACGAGTTACCTCCACCAATGGAGTATTTGTGCTTCCTAGCTAATTGATCAACCATTTGGAACTTATAGATTACTAGTTTTGACACTTTCACCGCCAAACCCTATATCATGGACCATGCTCTCAATTCCCACATCCTAATTGCATATTAATTGAGATGGGTTAATTTTTTTAAAATAAGGTTGTTAGGGATCGGAATCAACCCCACCCCAACATTTTATTAAAGAAAAAAAGAAAGAGAACCAAAGAGAAAAGAAAACAGGTCAATATAACCTAAAAGAAGGTCTGTGACAAAAATCATTGAAAATAAAGGAATTGCAAAAATTCGGAGCAGTCCACCACTATTTAGGAGAGACGATACTGGGGCTCCTGGATGCTAAACTATCTACAACTTGGTTACCTTCTCGATAAATATGAGTGACATCAAAGTCCATTTTAGAGATTAAGCTCAAACACCTATCCCAAGCTAAACGCCAACGCCAAGGAACCTTACGAGACCTAGAACGAAGGATATTCACTACAAAAGTCGAATCGCTCTCCAACCATAACCGATGCTAGCCAAAAGTCCAAGCATAATCAATAGTGTGGATGGCATCGGCCAATTCAACCTCAAAAGCAAAGCAGACACCAAGAGGAATAGCAAAGCAACCTTTAACGAAACCCCTACATGTGCGAAAAACCCATACATAACCAGCAAGACTAGGACTACCAAAAGCAACCTCGTCCGTGTTAACCTTAAGACAGTCTGGCAGGGGAGGGCGCCAATTAACCTCTAAAATGCGAGGAGCCTTGGAAGGACGACCAGATACATGAAGCCGTTGAAGAGTCTGAAGTTCATCCACTAAATTCTTCATAGTACCAGATTGAAGGGAGTCTTCCTCGTGAACGAAACACCAAATCAAGGAAAGAGCATCGATAAACACAGGCTTGCCACCCTCAAAGGTAGTTTGATTCCGGAGGAACCACACCACCCAAAAAACCGTGATGATAGAAGCCCGCCAGAGAGCTTTCAATTGAGTGCTAAAGACAAGATGGGTTAATGTTAAGTATAATCCTTGGATTACATAAATTAGCTACAAACTCATATCAAATCAAGTCATGCTCTATGTGGCAATCTTGTGTTAACCGATTCAGTGAAAAAAGGTGGTTTCACTAAAGTTCCAATTTTTTTTTTTTTTTTTTTTTTTTTTTGTGAAATGTCTTTTTCTTTTCTTTTTTTTTTAAAAACATCTTTGCTATATTAGTAATTTTACTTCCATTTTTCCAAAATGCATTACTTCAATCAATATGACAGTCAAAGGTTAATCAAATTTGACGAAACTAGGACTACTTTGGTCTTTTGCAAAATAACACATGGCAATTAAATTTAAGAATAAAAATAATGATAAAAAAGAAATCAATGGATACTGTGGATCGATCCAGATCCAATGGTGGAGAACCATTTACTTTTTTATTTTTTATTTATTATAAATGTTTTAAATATTTTTTATGATCCATTAGTTTTTTTTTTTCTGTTTTAAAAATTATTATATTTTTTGTTTATAGAAAATAAAATTTTGTTATTAATTTAATTTTATAAACCATTTTAATATTATTTATTTTTGAAACTCAATAAATCATGTTAATGTTAAAATCTTAGAAAGCATTTGATTTTTTTTTTTTTTTTTTAAAGTAACGGTGTAATAACAAAACATTTTAAGGGCAAAATTGATCTTTTAAGCTCGTATTATATATTAATAAGGGCAAAGTGGTACTTTTATATATAAAGTCACAATTGACCATTAGTTTTTTTGGTTAAAATGACTAAAATGATGTATTTTAGAAAAACTAAAGACTAAAGTTATTAATGTGACAAATACGTTTCAATAGGTGACATTTCATCAAACGTAGGGACTTTAGTGAAATTTTTCCAAGTGGAAAAGATCATATTAACATATACAAGTCTTTGGTTTTCTTCGCTAGTGTGTTGAACTTTTGTGAATTGATCATCTTTTATCCACAGCTTTTAGAGAGCTGAGGTTTTGACAAGAAACTCTATGTTATTTAGTACTCAATTAACGGTTTTTGGTCAAACCGATATGGATTTATTTTACAATAAGATATCATTTTTTGGGCAAACCGATATTGGATAAGTAAAATTTTTAATTTAATAAATTTATTTTTAAATCATTTATTTAAAAAAAAATCAAAAAAATAATTTAAAAAATATTGTTTATTTATTTTTGCACCCTCTTTTTTCATACTAAGAGACAAGTTAATAATTCAATTACCCATATAAATTAGTAATCCGAGTCTTACATTTGTTCATTAAATTATAAGATGCATGTAGAGAAATATCTCACATGTAGTGAGAGTTGTATTCTAAATCATGCTTATTACAATTGATGTCACTAGTCTCCTATAGAGTATAGACTCATAACTTGACTATATATGTTTTAAAAAATATAATTTTATTAAAAGTTTCAATAAATATTGTTTAATATATGTCTGTCGTAGAAATTAGAATTTTGATTAGTTGAATAAATTTTTAATTTATCTAACAAGTTTTTATTTTTATTTTTTATTTTTTTATTTCTAACAACTCATATAGGTTATGTATAAATATTGTGCAATTGTTAACAAATCAAATCTTGTAGTCAAGTGGTAAAGGCTTACAACTTTTAACTTAAGGTTTCAAGTTCAATTCCTCATAATGACAATTTTTTCAAGTTCAATTCCTCATAATGACAATTTTCATTAATATCAGAAGTGGGATGGGCCTGTGGCGGCCGGACAGCGGGATTAATTTTTGTAATACATTAGTTATACATCATCGTTTTTATATATAACCGATGTGCTTTTAAAATCATTTACATCGGTTAAAAACCGATGTCGTTGCATGTAATTTTTCTACATCACTCAAATAGACATCGGTTAAAAACCAATGTCTTGCATGTAAAATAACCAATGTCTTTTAACAATATTTTTGTAGTAGTGTTTAAAAACCTCAAAAAGAACTTTTAGAAATAGCTCAAATAAACGTAAAAGAGTTCTAACATGTGGGGAAGAAGGTTAATAATGGAATGAATAAGATCTTGACAACTATGTTTGCTGGGGAAAAGTGGTAACGCGGAAGCGCATGCCTAATGTTCACCATAACATAAATAACGTATACTAACAAAAAAATAAGATGAGAGAATTCAATCACACAACACAAAATTTTACGTGGAAAATCCAAAACAGAGAAAAACCACGGCCGTCAAGACAACAATAGAAAAATATTACTATGTAGAAAATTGTTACAGCTACACAATTCCAATATTCTTTCTCTAAGCCCAAACCCCAATTACAACCGAGCCTAGGCTCACAACCAAGCTTACATCTTAGCTCTCAGCTCACAACGCTCTCTCCAGGTCCCTCCTGAGTGCATCCTCATATATTCCATTGATCTCCTCCCGGGTCTCCCCTATATATCCCTTAGGTCTCTCGCCCCGGACATCCCTTGGGGTCTCCCTCGGATCTCCCATTTTCTACGGGGTCTCACTCTTCGGATTCACCCACTCTCTAATGTTCCCAGGTGTCTCTCTGGTTTCTCCAAGTGTTATCAACCAAATAATAAACCTCACTATTTATAAGATCACTATTCTTGGTCTCTAAGAAATTAGACTCCCATAAGTAGTTAGAAACCACCTAATAAGTATTTCCTAAACAAGTAATCCCGAAACAAAACCTTCCCCAATAAGAAAACCAAATCCCCAAATGTTTTTCCATATCTTCCAGGAGTTCCACACACCAAATCGAGCCCTAAAAACATGTCTCACGCGCCTCAATACCTCCAGCGCGTAGCAACTTGCAAATGTTAAGCAGCAATCTTTCGACGGCACGTATGAGAGCATCCGGGGCTGGATTCCGGTGCCGTTTTCACCGTTGACTTCATCTTAGACTCTTCTTTCCAGCGCCACCTAAATCTCATTCATCTGAATCTGTTTGGACCATCTTCACATAAGTTGAATATTTTTGGTCACTTGGGAATACAAGCCAATACCTAACAATGTTTTCAACTGGGGAAGTCTATTCTCATGTAGGGATGGCAAAATTATCCACGGATACTAATATCTGTAAGATTCCGCTCCATTTAAAATAGAGATGGATATTATTATTTTGGGGACGGAGCGGGGATGGATATCATCCTAATGTCCATTTTATTTTCAGGGATAGGGATGGATATCGTCTATGGATATCCATCCCCATCTGGATCCATTATAGATTTTAATATTTTAAAAATATATAAAATTATTATGTAATTATGACTTCTAATTATGTAAGTTGTTAATATTTTTTTTATTTGAACTTTATTGAATGTATTTATTTTTCCCTTTAAATATGATAAAATGTACTATTACACATGTTAATTACATTTTTCTCTTGTAAACTATCAAAATTTAGATTTTTTTCATCGGATACGGATATCTCTACCTCAATTCGGGGATTATCCGAATCCACCTCGCTTACTTTGAAATGGGGATGGAGATACATATCTCAAATGGATATGGGGATGGATATTGGGGTATCCATCCCTAGTCCGATCCATTGCCATCCCTATTCTCTTGGCATGATGGCTTCTCAATTAAGGGTTGTATTAGATGTGTTGAACAATGGTACTGATTTTGGGTTTCAAAATTCCTAACAGTCGGTGAGTTCTTACCTATTAGCCTTTATAATGTCATTTACAAATTAGTGGCTAATAGAACTGTAGGTAATTTTAGATGAGATTATTTATCCCAATCAAATTGCTTTTGTTCCTTTTTGAGTGTTAGTAAAAAGTAGAAAGTTGGTTTGAAAAAGAAAACCAGTCCTTTTAAATATTATGTTTATAAAAGTGCAGGCATCCCTTAATTTGATTGAAATTTTCTAATGCACAATGAATAATATACATATATATTTTTTCTTCAGTCTAATTAATAAACCAAAAAAAGTTACTTCTATTTTTAATTTTTAGAATCTAACACTGATCGGTTCACGAATGTGAAGGGATAATTCACAACTTGCATAAAAAAAAAAAACAAAAGATGCATTAACATACCTTTAGTTTATTAAATCTTGCAAGATTTGAAAAAGAAGTCCTAAATAAATGCAAACACCCCGCTACCATCAAGTCAATCTGTTAACTTTAACGGTTGACTAACCTTGACAATTGGAAAACCAAATATACCCTTACCACATAATCTCAAACATAAAATATATTTTTAATTAAAATTGAAAAATCAATTTTTTTTTATAAAAAAAAAAAAAAAAAAAAAAAAGATAATCTACATGTAGTGGAGCTCCAACACCGAAGGAAATAAGAGATCTTTGACAATCTCCTATTTTTTTTTTTTTTTTCAATGCTAATCTTTTGATTAAGTATATGAATATCACATTTGGCATTATATTATTTTAAAAAAATCCTGCCGAATATTTTAGGATGACGCTAGGACTGTACTTTCCTCCTTTTTGTTAGTGTCCTTCCTCTTGTGCTTAATATATTAATTTTATCAAACTTGATTAATAATTAACAAAATAAATAGTTTAATATTGTATTATACAGCTAGCCTAGACTTCAATAATCCCTTTCTGCCTTTATTGACACTTAATTAATTTCTTGTAAAGATTGATAAATGCAATGTATGCCTAAAAGTTTTAGACAATTTCTCTTCACGGAGATTACGTATTTTTGGAGTGACACCATCAAATCTACGCTACCATGCGCAAAAAGTGTTTCTCTTTCTGTCGCCTCTGTTTCTTATTTTATTTTATATTTCTTTTTTTCTTTTTTGTCAATTTGAGTGTTGTTGGGAATTGAACCGATAAGAACCAATGCGACATGCCAATATTCACACATAACAAATAATGTCTACTAACATAAAAATAAGAGGGAAAATAAACTTTTTATTTTTATAGATCCAAATTCTTCCAACATACTTTTTATGCGAAATAATGATATGCACACTTGATGTGTCTAACAAATGATTGCTTGTTAACACAAATTAGAATATAAAACACAAGTGATACAATCAATGAAAATATGGAAGATAATGAAAAGTAAAAACAAAACTTAACACAATTGTTTTTACATGGCAAAACCTCCAAAGAGGAAACATCTACAGGTTGAATCCACAACCACCGGCAAGCAAATCCACTATGATGAAAAGGAGATACACACGCAAGGCAATCAACCAATGATATACTCTCCAAGCTATCAACTCCTAGTCTACTCTCGGGCCTAGTGAAAGAGCACTTTGCCACAAGCTTTCTAACCGAGACAAATCGCTTGCCTCTAGAAAGTCACTCCCTAACCGAGACTATCCTCAAGCCTCTAGGAAGATTTCCTTGCTCGGACTTACTTGAAGCCTAGCTCCTTGCTAAGTCTTTCCTTGCTTATCTAACTGGAGCCTCACACTCCTAGACAAGACATTGCTCGGACTTACTTAGAGACATCGCACCTCTTAGCCAAGACTTCCCTTGCTTTGATTTACTTAGAGCCTCACATTCTTTACCAAGTCTTCCTTGCTCTCTATTGAAGAATCACTCAATAACAATAGACTTCACACCTTTTGCAAGGCAAATGATTTAAGTGATGCAAATGATGCAAACACAATCAAATAGAGAAAGTTGATCAAACAAACTCTATGAA
Source organism: Acer yangbiense (assembly GCA_008009225.1). Taxonomy (NCBI): domain Eukaryota; kingdom Viridiplantae; phylum Streptophyta; class Magnoliopsida; order Sapindales; family Sapindaceae; genus Acer; species Acer yangbiense. The sequence goes on from CM017764.1 coordinate 18,171,296, forward strand.
CATGCAAGAGATGACTAGAATATGCTTTCAACACTCAATCACAAAGTTATCTAGGAATCCAATCATATGAATCAATAAGAACTAGATTAGATATATCAATATATCAATGACAAACCTAGAAATCAACATCAAGCACATCATACAAGTCATTTCTAAAATCAATTTCATATGAATCAAGGTTAGCTTTCAAGTATGTTCAATCAAAATCACAAAAAGCTAAGACTCGAAATTCATTCAAACAAGTCTAAAGTAGGAATCAAAATCATTCTAGACATTTTTAATCAATCAAGTTGATCAATAGAAAAAAGTTAGAAGATGATTACCAAAAGAAAAGATGAAACTCGAACTGAGATCAGATCACCACAAAATATCTGGACATCTTTTCAACTTGAAATTGATTGGGACTTGTTCCTCTCTTCAAGACCAAGAATGTTCATTTTTGAATCACTTGATTCGGAATTAAGATGAGAGAGTTATGACAAAAACAGAAATGCTAAAATTGTGTGAGCTGTGATGAATTCATGGTGCTTCAAGATATTTTGAATTTAAATAGGAAGGGAAACCAAATGAGGAAAGGAGAAGGGCAAAGAAGTAATTTTGGCCACCTCTCAGCCATATTCCCGTGGAGGCGCATGGCCACCACGGGGAGGCCGAGAGGCCTCTTTCCGGTGGTGGCCACGCGCCTCCACGGGAATGAGGGAAGGTGGCGCCCTTTGCCACTTCTCACCTCCTTCGCTCCCTCTTGCACACCATACGCTTTCTTCAACTGTTCTCCAGCCTCCGAACTTAGAATTCGAATCCATCTTCAGATTACGAACCGTAACTCAATGACACACGAGGATGATTATGAAACTTTGACAATTGGATATGAAATCGACTCGATACACGATGACGAAGACAATGCATTATAAGAGAATGTAAAGAGACGTAAAGAGACGTAACTTCCTCGTTTGAACTCGAAATCAAATGAGTGAGTAACCGAAACAACCAATACTTAACAGGGAATCATATAAGATCATATTCCAGTTCAAAAACAACAAAACCCAAATAAATAAACACAAGATCACACAAGTATGCAATTTCCTAGACATAGTCCTAGAACATGCATTTCTACAATGTATGACAATATGAGATCAATGCATGAGCATACTTAATAATGTGTGTGAATGTGTTATTACCAAATGAGCTCTACTATGCAGGGACACATATAAAAATGCAATGTATGTGTGCTGTGTTTGCTCAACGATGCAGAGACACACATGTATGAATTGTGTGTGTATGCGCTTACGAGGAAGAAGTAACTTGATACCTTAGCATCCAATAAAGCGTTTTTCCTCTTGAAGACGATATTTGCATGAGAAGTTGTTTTTCTCCTTTGAAGCTCTTTTCCACCAAGAAACACCTAAGCAACTAACCATTACAAATAAAGAGAGTTTTGCAATGGAATCAAGCCAATACAAATCTAAATCCTTACACAATTTCATATAGATAAAAAATTATACTATATAATAAAAAAAATCATTTTGATGGCGAATCTCGATGGTACGAGAGAAGTATTATTAGTTAAAATAAAAAAGTATACTTAATCTGAGGATATAATGAGTCTTGCCTTAAATACATATTCTAACTAAGATCGAAAACATACAAGAAAATAAAAAAGAAATACGCATGCAATACAAATACAATAAGATCCTACTTAAATTTGGACTTCTAAGGCTTCAAAGAAGCAAAAGCATCTATTACCGAATCCAAATCAATTGTGAAAACAAGTTCTCTTTCAATATAAAGAATCATACAATTCTCAAGAAACTCTTCATCCATCTTGTTGTGCTAAGTCGTTTTGACAAGTTTCATAGCCAAAAATAAAACTTAATTTTACAACATAAACTTTAAAATAAAAATAAAAATAGAACTTACAGTTTTCTCATACCGACGTTTGTATACCTCTACAAATCCAAAAGTTATGAAAACTTATAAAATTATAATTCTTGGAGACTTGGAGATTAAGGGCCAGTTTGATATTGTTTTTGAAAAGTTAAAATCATATTATATTATAATTTTGACATAAAATAATGTTTGGTAAATCTTCTAAAAGTGATTAATTGATAATCTGGTAAGTTTTGACAGTGATTTTGAAAATAGGTGGGGGTTACTTTTTGAAAGTGATTATGGAATAATCTATTTCAACGTTTAATGAATTTTTTAAAATATCATTATTATCCTTATGAAATCAAGTTAAAATCATTTATATACCTTATTTCATCTCAAAATTAAATATTCTATTTAAATATTGATTTGATTTATAAAATCATTTAAAAATATTTTCATTGTTCTTATGATTTTTTTTCTTTCTAATTTAAATATTCTACTTAAATATTGATTTAATATAAGTGATTAATAAAAATAATGAAATAGGGTCATAAAATCATGTATATTTTAGTCATTGTAACTAATCTTAGCACTTTTGCAATAAAATTACCAAACATATGTATACTGATTTTAAGCTATACAACAATTTTAAAAATACAATTAACCAAACATCTGCTGATTAACTTTACAGCTGATTATACCTTCAGCACAGCTAACAATGATTATTATAAAAGTTATAGCGATGCCAAACTGGCCCTAATTTATATGGTAAATCTACTGCTTTTGGTTTGTTGTTAAGGGGTTAAAATTTCCCAATTTGATTTTTGAGTCAGTAAAGGGTTAAAATTTCTCAATTTGATCATGGGCTTTAATGAGTTTGATAATGTTTTTAAGTTGTGGGGTTGTTATTAAGATTATATATATATATATATATATATATATATATATATATATATATATATGGTAAGTTAAGTCAGAATCGGAATTGGGCTGGAATATACTTAGAATTTGTTAACCGAAAATTGTCACTGGGGTAATATCTCCAATTAACAATTCAAGGGGGACTGGAATCAAAATAGATTTTAGTCGGAGAGGTATCACGTAGTTCGATACCCTTAGCTTCCTGATAAAAACATGTGAAAAATAAACAACAATGATGGTAGGCAAGCATTAATGTAACAAAAGGATCTCACGTAACACTTTTCTCTCTTTTATTGATTTCAAGTGCATGATAAGGTTACAAAGGAGATCTTTAGATGGACATGAAATATAACATTCGTTTGATAATGGCGATGGAGCTCTCATATATGTCGATAAGTGGTAAAGTATCAAGTAGGGTTAGGTTGCTTGAGTTGCCTCTCCTTTCTCGTGTGATAATACGATGTATATATAGGTCTCGTTTCTTGCCATGCACTTCTATAACTTCGGTCTAGGGTTTTAGCAATTTATGAGACTTTCCTTGGCGATCAACGAGTTTACCAGGGATTTTTATCCCTAGAATCAAGCGATTCCTTCCTTGGTAGCTTTGTGTGGGAGTTTGACTCCCATTTTAAATAGGACTCTTGGTGGCGGGTATGAACGTAATTCTCTACTTGTTTTGAACGATGACGTTTTGTACTTGTCCTTCTATTCGGCTTGCTCTTCTGTGTACCTGATCTTGCTTTAGGCGGGATCGGGGCACTGGGACTTTGTATTGATATGTGGCCGTTTGCTAGCTCGGCGCTTACCGCTAGCTTTGGGATACTCAAGTATCCTTGTTCCTGCTTATTTGAATCTTTTATGAGTGTATCGGGGTTTCGGGGTACCGGGGTACTAGGATTCCGGATAACAGAGGGATGCTAGGATCTTGTAACGATGGAGTCCCTAGAACCTTATCTTCTGAGTTTCCTGGTATCTTCTGATTTTCAGAGACCTTAAACTTGATCGTGGCTGGTAGGAGGTTGCACCCGCCCTTTTTTAGAATGGCGGGGTATCGGGATGCCTCTTCCCTGATATCTCTTTACCTCGGCTTATCTTCTAAGATTGGTGGAAAATTCTTCTTTAACCCCTGCCATTTTTGGCGGTTAACAGAATTAAATGGTGTGTATTTAAAATTATTGAAAAAAAAAAACTTAATTTTTTTATTAAAAAAAAAAAAAAAAAGCGCTAAGGTGGGCTATTTCCACCTCTGCTTACATCATAACTCTCAACTCAACAATGCTCACCGAGTCCTCCTTCGAGTACACCTCCCAAATATCCCCTAGATCTCCTCTAAATATCACCCTCGGATCTATCCCTTGATCCCCAGATATTCCCATGGGGTCTCCCCCCGAATCCACCCACTTTCTAATGTTATAGGTGTTTTTTCACTCCACACAAAATAACCTAATTACAAGGTTCTATTTATACTAGTTACAGGAAATTTGAAACCAACAAGGAAACCTTCTCCTACCTGTACAAGTCTTCCTGATCCACATAAAGTCCTACTCCTTTACACTTAAGACTTTCTTATTCCGCACAAAGAAAAACTCCTTTCCTTCAAACACAAAAACTTCCAGAAGAAAACTTTTCATTTATTCGCGCAACATTCCGATCTCAACAAAATACGCCGTCACTGCGGTCTGGGTTGCAGTGTGCACCCCACACCCTACACCACGGAATATCACTGGAAACGTAAAAATTCATTAGTGACTGCTTAAATTATTGAAATGGACTATAAATTTCTTCTAAATCCACTAAAACCTTTCTTAATTAAATTTTAATTTAAGAAAACACCATCTATGCTTGAATAATAATAATAAATATATATATATATTTTTTTAATAAAGAATTTTTAGATGGATCAAACGGACCTAATCCATTTTGAAAAAAATAATAATAATAAGGGACCTAATCCATATAATGAATAATGTTTTGTTAAGTTGATCATTAAAGAGAGACGTGGAAATTTTTGTCAAAAAGAAAAGAACCAACAACTTTGTTGCAAATCCAGTGTCGGTAAAGTAACGGATAATCGATTTGACTAATTCTATTTAAAAAATAAAAATAAAAATAAAATAATGTAAAGACTTTGTAGGGTCAGTGGAATCAAAAGTTTGACATAAAAAATGGAGTACACTTCTGCCAAGTAGAAACGCCGGTCATATTTTTTTTTTTCCTTATCAAGCCTTGGGAGTCAATCATTCATAATTATTAGGTAACGTAAGTCTTCCTTCATTTTAACTCAGGAAAAAAAAAAAAAAAAACTTAATTATCTACTTGACTTCAGTTTATAAACAAGGTTGTAGAACTCATGGGAACCTACAAATCAGCCCGCACGATTTTTATTTTGATCTTACAATATGGATAACTTGTTATATATGCTATCTGATTTGTACAAAAATAAAGTGTAGAATATGTCAAAATCCTAATGTTGTGCTACGCTATTGCAGCTTTCTGGAACAAAATTTTAGTTTACTGTCCTATATATACTCTTCTATTCGGGGGGGTAATTTTGTATTTTATTTCTGAGTGCCATATTTATCCCCATGGCTTTATTATTTAAATTATTTTATTTCTAGGGTTTTAGAATGCGTGAGAGAGAAAAGAATATTGAAAGCTGAATTGAGAGGGAGGGTGAGTTTGATTCACCATTGTAAATAACGATTTAATTGTGAAAGTTGAGTGCCGGTAAATTCTATTAATATAGGTTTATATCGAACCACGTAAAATATCGTATATATTTTTTGTTATTCTTCATTTGTTTTTGTGTGTTGTTTAATTGTGTTTGGGTTTGTATTCTATCATGAATAATTAGATTTAAATTGCTACTTTTGATTGGAGTCAATCAGTCTTTAGTCATAAATCATAATAAGTAGTAGGCCATATTCATTTAACTTTAAAAAAAAAAATATTTAAAAAAATTAATTAATTAATTACCAACTTGTAATTTAATTATTAAGTAGAATAGTAGGACAAAAACTTGCATGCGCCCGATGCAATACATCCTAATCAGTAGGTATATACCATGTGATAAGCAAAACTCATTTTATTAGTTTTTCTTGCCATATGGCATGCACCCATTTGATGGACACATTGCATCGGGTGCATACAAGATTTTCTTAAATAGTAAATAAAAAAAAGATGACCTCATTTTTTTCAAAAATGACTTTTAATGCCCCTAATATATATCACACGTGAAGTTGGTCAAAAACAATATTAATAATAAAAATCTGTTTCATTGATGTAACGTGGATCGGTATTATAAGTTTAATCTTATATAAGAGCCTAAAATAATTCTATATATCCAAGCAGTCAAACTTAGAATTGCATTTTACTTCAAAAACTGGAAATTGAACGAACTTCTTTTTTAAACTTGAATTGACCATTTGTGCGACAAAACAACCGACTTTTTACCTAATTTCACACGTCACAGTAACCAAATTCTTACATATTCCAGTCCAATTTTTTGTTAAAGAGTTATTATCTTCGTCATATTTTGACGTCAATTTTACCTTCAATCAGTATATTTATATTCAAACTTCACTTATTAGGATTTGGATTCCTTCATCACCTCATATTGTCCTCAAATTATCTTTACTTAAATCAATGGTCTTGATTAATTTATCTTTTAATAGAGTAAAGACATAAAATTTAATGTAAATAATCCAGATCATTGATTTATGTTCTTATAAATTATAATACTTATGAACTTTGTTAAATTACGAATCCTGTAATTTTCTTATATTATAAATCTAGTCGGTAAAATTATGATATTAGATAATATTTCAAAAAAAAAATGAAAAAAAAAAAAAAAAAGAATTATGGTATTAGATTAGATGCCAATACAAAAGCTGAATATTCCCTCCTACCAAAATTGAAATAGATATCTTGCACGTACGTATAAATACAAAATTCCTTGTACAACTAATAAATTAATGTAGGGAAGACTTTTGTCTTCTACCCTTCATTTAATTTTAAACTCTACTATTTTATGACGCCTTTCTTGAAATCTTGTTCGCATGACATATGAAACTTAAAAAGACATTTATGATAAAAATTAACCATCTAGTTAAAAGACTTTTATGATAAACAGACTTTATCTTGTCATCACCGCCCAACGTGTCTTGACGGTAGAGAACGACTGTTCAGCTTGTTAATATCCCCGTTTTTCAAATCCTCTCTCTCTTTCTCATAATTAACTTTTATGATAAAATGACTTTATCTAGTCATCACCACCCAACGTGTCTTGACGGTAGAGAACGACCGTTCGACTTGTCAATATTCTAGTTTTTCAAATCGCCTCTCTCTTATATATATATATATATATATATATATAGAGAGAGATTTTCTAATGATGACTTTTAACAATGCATACTTTGAGCACTTTTGATGAAATTATATGTAATCAAACGTTTTTCGATGTGATTTTTTGTATGTATCATAAGAAAATAAAAATACACATTTGGTAAAATTTTGGAAATTTTTTGGATTTGAAAACTATTTTTTCTTATATTTCCCTATTTTTAAATGTTTTATCTTCAAAAAAATCGAAAAAAAATTAGTTCTTACACTCATTTTTTTTAATTATTTTCCATAAATGTACTTCAATATTTTCACCATCCATACAAAAAAATCAAATTAAGATTCAATATATTCCATGCAATTTCATCAAAGGTGCTATAAAAGTCCTCATTTGATCTCGACTTCCCGGTCTAGACATCTTAATTAATTTGGAAACATATGAATCGAGTATTCACACACACACACACACACACACACACACACACACATATATATATATATGGTGGTTCTTTAGTAAGAACGTTCTGAAATTATAAGATAAGGATGTCCAACCACAACCACACATTCATATTGGGTGTGGGTATTTGTGAATGTGGGGCTGTCGGCTCACTGTGAATGTGGGGTTATGGTTGGACGTCCTGAAATTATAAAGTCAGAACGGTCATAATTAGTGAAGTATTATATATATATATACGGTCCCGTTCACATTAGTCGCACTGATGTAACTACATCAGTACTAATGCATGTGGACCACTAATTATGGAGAAGTTTTGACAAGTGCATACACTTTTTGAGTCAAAGTATGTAAATCTAATGGTCCACATCCAACGCACTGATGAAGTTATATCAGTGCGCACTGACGAAGTTATATCAGTGCGCACTGACTTGAACATTTATATATATATATATATATATATATATATATGATTGAAATATTATCACCTCACTTCATAGACTTTAAATGTTTGAGATGATCTCTCATTATAGTAAATGAATAGCTTGATGTTGAACTTTAAATTTTTGTAAGAAAATTAGTTATAGTAAAATCCTTGTAAATTAATATCCTCTCTAAATTAATAAAAAATTCTGGTCCTGACTCGTGTCAATGTAAAAAATTAATAAATCCCTCTATCGTAATATTTAATATATTTTTTTTTTAAACCTAGTATAAAATTTCGGTCCCGAATGTCGTCCAAATTAATAATTTCATAAAAGTATAAAATATATCACATAAATTCAAGAATTAGAAAAGTATTTTAAGATGCTAGTTTACATTAGGCCACCATGTTTGATATTTTTGACTTCATCCTTCATCTTTTGAATTGTCTTCAAGAAGTTATTGTGATCACCTTCTTATTTTAACCAAAATGTTTCAATTAAATATAGCATTTCAACAGCCTTACTTGTAGAGATTTTAGGTACCTTATGACTATCGACGTCGTCATCATCTATCTCAACCACACCATAATTATTCTGTCTTGTGATATCATTGATGATATCCTCTTCAGTTGAAGTGTAACACATTTCTTCTTCTGTCAGATGGTTAAATAGATGATTGACATCCATAGAATAGCTATAGTGGAAGCTTTGAATTTGTTGTTCTAATTAACTTATAACACCAATATCCTTAATGTCTCCCTCGATTTCTCATGGATTGTACAAATTTTGCAATGAAGAAAACAATTAGCGATGGTTTTGGGCTTAACATCAAATGTCCATGCTGCTATAGCCATACAAATGGCTTCTAAAATATCAATCTTTTCAAGATCAGGTGTGTTGGTTTCCAAACATTCAAGCAACATACAATTAAAACGATGACGATAATACGCCTTAAAGTTTTGAATTATTCCAGTATCACATGGTTGTAGCTTTGATGGCAAATTTGGTGGTAGATAGTGCTATGTGATGTTCCTGAGTTGGATGTGATTAGGTAGCTCTGTAAGTGGTAATGGGCAATGCAATTGTTAAGGAGAAGCAAAACCGTTCAATTTTCCATGGGCAATGCAATTGCAATTAGTGTTGGACCCATATTTGACCACATTTGGCGGAATATACATACTTGGATGACATAACACATAATAATACGTACAACGCACACACACACACACACACACACACACACACACTCTATAAATAACTTCCTTGAACACAAGGAAGAGGGGTCTTCAACTGGAGAGTGAAAAGCACTCTGAAGTGCTCATTCTTTGTTACAACATTAGGTGCTAGAGGAAGGGGTTCCAGAACTCAACTTCGGGGAACTCTAGTGAACAAGTCACAAACGAGCCACAGAAGAGCCACCCAGCCTACCAGCGACTGAGCTGACACCACCACCTGAACCAAAATTAACCGATTTACCAGATGCTCCATAAGACTGTCACTAGCCGATCACCAAAAAGCAGTCAAAACAACCGGCAAAGCTCGAAGGTTACGATCATCGTCTGGTCAACCGGAGAGTGAGCTGACACCACAACCACAGTCTAAACCGGAATTCTCCAATTTACAACTTTGCCTTCTTGGCCGACAACCACCAGAAAGTAGTCAAAACCGCTGGTGAAGTTTGAAGAACGGTCGCCGTCCGATCAACCGGAGAGTGAGCCAACACCACCACCACAATCTAGATAGGAATTCTCCAATCTGTAACTTTTCCTTCTTGGCCGAAGACCGAAGACCACCGAAAAGCAATCAAAACCGCCGACGAAGTCTAAAGAACGGCCGCCGTCTACTCAACCGGAGAACGAGTCGACACCACTACCACAGTCTCGACTGGAATTCTTCGATCTATAACTTTGCCTTTTTGGTCGACGACCGAAGACCACCAAAAAGCAGTCAAAACCGCTGGCAAAGTTTGAAGAATGGCTGATGTCCGGTTAACCAAAGAGTGAGCCGATACCATGACCACCATCTAAATCAGAATTGGATGATCCACAACTTTACCTTCTTGGTCGATGTTAGCCGAGCATCAAAAAAGGTATCATCGACAACTTTATTTTATTACTGAATATATATTTGTAATATTTTATATATACAATCCTTCAAGGGACAAAGTATTCGGAAGTTCTACGGAATTGAAAATTCAACGGGAGAATGTGCCCGGAAGATCTATGGAACTGAGATATTCACCAACTGAAATATTCGTCAAGTTCTACAGAATTGAAGAATCAGAGGGGCATAGTCCCCGGAAGCATCATGGAACTAAAAAAATTAGAGTGGCAGTCCCCGGAAGTGTCATAGAATTGAAGAATCAGAGGGGCAAATCCCTGGAAGCGCCACGGAACTGAAGAATCAAAAGGGCAGAGTCCTCGGAAGTGCCACTGAAGACTAAGACTCCACGAGTGGGAGTAATTGAGTCTCCGAGGGTCAAGACCCCGAGATTGCACCGAACGTGCAAAAATAAGACTCCATAAGCGAGAGCAATTTAGTATTCGAAGGTTACAACCTCTAATACCGCATTGAGTGTGCAAAAATAAGACTCCACGAACAAGACCTGTTAACCGAAAATTCAAGCAATTAATTCAAGGAAGAGCTTTTCCCATTGAAGGACCGGACCACTTTATCGCCTGCCACGGTGGCCCTCCTAGCCACTCCAACCCGCTTGTTAGGAGCAAGGGCCCGGCCCCCTTTTGACCGCGCCTGCTCACAGGCACTCTAGGATCAAGCGTTGCTCGACCCAGAGCCGGCCTTCCTCCCACAAGAGTGCTTATGGAGAATGGGTACCTGACCCAGTGGGAAGCCCGCCTGTAAATCCATGTTCCATCTGGGATCCGGCTCCCGCCCCATCATCCAATAAGAAGGACCGTTTCTTTCGGCAACGGATCCGCTCCAGTAGCCAACCCCACTGCAGAGATCGCTACCTTCCCCCTCGAACTTACTGGCGCCTCCTGCTCCATAAGGGCTGACGCCAACCCTTGCCTCCAGCTCACATGGGATGAAGAGGGTGCTGGGAACACCTGCAAGACACCAGTGTTGCCTCATTAATAAGGAGCAGTAAGCACAACTGAGGAAAGGTAGCAGCCGACGGTCGAGATCGCCTGCTAGCCACGCTACGTCAACGGTTGGATGACCTTCCATCTCTGCCATAATTGAAGGTCAACTATCCCTTACATGTAAGAAGATGCTGGTTTCCTCAGCAAAATAATTACAGAAACGCAGCAAGCATGAAGAAGGAAATGGTGGAAGAAAGCGCCTGACAGGGTGCAGCGGGACAGACGCTGACACTGTCCCCTGCCAGGCCAGAACCTTGATCACGACTTCCCACCGCCACGCAGACCCCTTACAACCAATCAAAACTCGTGGAAACGCCACCTTTTCACCACCTCAGCCCTGCAGAAGCTCTGATATGGACCTGAGGCCTAGGTGGAGCGATCAGAACCCTCCAAAACGTATGTTGACCCCGATCCTACCCTAAATCAGTAGCTGGGATCTGTCCCACCAATTGCGCCCTGGGAACTAGGGCCCCCACCTACCAAAACTAATGCTCCCGCCAAGGCAAAGCTAGGAGGGCGCAATCCTAATCCTTGATTCCTAGTGACCGCCGTTGTGAATAAGAGGGAACGGTGGAGATTTAACCGGGGATTTAACCGGGGATTTAACCGGGGATTTCTACCTAAACAAACGACCTCCACCTACCCCCTACCAGAGACACTATAAATACCCCTACACCCCACAAAGGAAGGGGTTGGCCCAAAAAAACCAAAACATCCCACTTGGCCTAGTCAAAGCTTCTATATGTGTGTGTGTTCTACTTGGCTACTATCCCGCCTAGTCAAAGCTCCTATGTGTGTGTCCTACTTGGCTACTACCCCGCCTAGTCAAAGCTCCTATGTGTGTGGGTTCTACCTGGCTACTATCTCGCCTAGACAAAGCTCCAATGTGCAACATATTGAGTCATTTCCCTACCTAGGTTGAACTCTTACCTGTTGTATTTCCATCCCGCTAGTAAGCCCTTTGTAATAGCTGGATGTTGTATGTGAATTGACGTGTGATGTACTGTATTATTAAGCAATAAAAGGCCCATCTTTATACCCCTCCAAAGATATACCAATCACTTCACAAATAATAGCATGCTACCTCAACCTCTGTTCCACCATGTAGGACCGGTCTTACTTCATAGTACCGGTCCCTGGTAGCCGGACCCAGGTGTCCCCTCGACCCTCCTGCATCGGGAAGAGGGGGATATACCCTACCCGGTCTGGTCCAGCTGCGGTGCACCCCGTACACCGCGGTCCAAGTTATCCCGGGAAAACCCCGATGGATTTTTCAGGATAACAAGACCAATTCAGTATTCGAAGGTTACAACCTCTGATACCACACCGAGAGTGCAAAAATAACACTCCATGAGCGGGAGCAATTCAGTATCCGAAGGTTACAACCTCTGATACCGCACCGAGCGTGCAAAAATAAGACTCTATGAGTGGGAGCAATTCAGTATTCGAAGGTTACAACCTCTGATATCGCACTGAGCGTGCAAAAATCAGACTCCACGAGCGGGAGCAATCCATTATCCGAAGGTTACGACCTTTGATACCGTAACAAACGTGCAAAAACAAGAGTCCTTAAGGAGGAGCAATTCAGTATTCGATGGTTACGACCTCTAATACCGCACCGAGTGTGCAAAAATAAGACTCCACAAGTGGGAGCAATCCAGTATCTAAAGGTTACGACCTTTGATACCGTAACGAGCATGCAAAAACAAGACTCCCCAAGCTGGAGCAATTATGTATCTGAAGGTTATGACCTCTGATACCGCACCAAGCGTGCAAAAATAAGACTCCATGAGCGGGAGCTTTTCAGTAACTGAAGGTTACAACCTTTGATACCTCACCGAGTGTGCAAAAATCAAACTCCACGAGCGGGAGCAATCTAGTATCTGAAGGTTACGACCTCTAATACCACAATGAGTGTGCAAAAACAAGACTCCCCGAGCTAGAGCAATTCAATATCCGAAGGTTATGACCTCTGATACCACATCGAGTGTGCAAAAATAAGACTCAACGAGCGGGAGCAATCCAATATCCGAAGGTTACGACCTTTGCTACAGCAACGAGCGTGCAAAAACAAGAATTCCCAATGGGAGCAAAAAAGTGTCCAAGGGTCAATACCCCCGAGATAGCATGCCCAGTGCAAAAATTAAAAGACTTCGAAATGGAGCACTGAAGCACGCCCAATGTGAAAATTAAAAGCCTCCAAAATGGGGCACCGAGGCACACCCAGTGCAAAAAGTTCAAAGACTCTGAAATGGGGCACCGAAGCGCGCCTAGTGCAATAATAAAAAATAACTAAATAATAAAATAATAATAGATTCCAAAAAAATGGAGCACCTACATATCTGAAGGTTATAACCTACGATGCCGCATTATATATGCAAAGACCAAACCATTAAACTCGAAATAAATTCAAAACAAATTGATTCATCATTAGAGGTGATTACAAATGTGTGGACGGACCCCGAATCAAAAGATTCAGCTAATAATAATAACAAAATCAGCGGTAGGATCTGGTTGAGGCTTTCATATATGCTCCATAAGCTTTGTAGAACCAAACTACCTCCGAAAAGAATCTTCGAAGGGACGCCTTTCGAATAAGCACACCAAGGTTATAATAAGACTTTAATAATCAAGGCACCCATATTCAACACCGATTCAAATTTACCCGGAATAATATAAAACTAGTAAAGTCCCCAAGTCCATTACAAAAGACTTCCAGAGTTGAGAACTTGAGGGGCAATTGTTTGACCCATATTTGACCACATTCGACGGAATATACACATTGGGATGACATAACATATAATAATATGTACAACACATATACATGCAACACACACACAAAATATATAAATAACCTCCTTGAAAACAAGGAAGGAGGTCTTCAACTGGAGAGTAAAAAGAACTCTGAAGTGCTCATTTTTGTTACAACAATCAGGAATCCTGAAGAAAAAAAATTCCTTGACGAAGAAAACCGACTAAACAAGAAATCCAAAAAAGGAACTTTTCCTAAACAAGAAAACCAACTTCCACGCGTTTTCTAAGACAAAATAACACTTTACAAGGTTAAACCTTTCAAATTAATAACCCCTTTAAATTAATACTCAAAGGTGGGTCTTAAAAATATTAATTTAGAGGGGTTCTACTGTAATATAACCCTATCCATTTGAAATAAGTTTTTGATATAAACTTAAAAGTATTTTTAAATAATTAAATACAATATTTTTTTTTCATATTTTATCCGTAGCAATTTTTTTTATAAATATTATAATAATTCAGGATTTTAGAAGGGGGGAGATACTCGAACCCACAACCTTTTGAGGTAAGTGTGGGGGGCATACAACCAGATCAACATCATCTTGTCTGTAACACTTAATAAAAACAATGTTGGTTAGGTAAAAAAAAAAAAAAAACCCTTACTTTATATAATTTTTTTTTTAAAATTTTATTTTAAATCAGAAAAGTATTCAAAATACTTTATGAACAACATATATACTATTAGAATTAAGCGGTTAAGCCTTTACTTTATTTGGGAAAATTGCACAAACATACCCTGACTTTAACACATATATGAGGTAGAATTCAGTTTTGCCTTAAATACAAGAAGATACCCTTGACCGTGAGTTTGACCGTTAGTTTTAACAGTGGTGTTAACCACTGAAGGGCAGTATTGTCATTTACGTAATAAAAATCATATAATTGTTTTTGAGAAAATAAAAAAATAATTTTTTTTTTTAAGAGCTTATCTCATTTTCTCCTCAAGTGTTCCCTCACTCAGAAATCCAAATCCCTAGAATCCAAATTCATCTTAGTAAATTCCACCTCCCTCCAATCCCTCACCCACCGTGAGAACGTAATCCCTAACCGTGAGTCTTCCGCTATCTAGCTCGTCAATAGCCAGAAAGCAAGTAAGCAACTGCTCTAGCCGCAAACAAAAGCAAGACTTGCGAAAATCAGGTCACATTGGTCGAACCTGGCGAGCGACCGGAAGTGGCCAGTCGAGTGACATCGATGGAATGTAGACGACGAGCGACAACGTCGACGAAATTTGGACGGCGAGCAAGAGTCGATAATGGAGAGGTGAGCGTCGATGGTGGACTGGTGGAGGATGGAAACTTGACATAGCTTTTTTTTCTTTTTCTTTTTTAATTTTCTCAAATTTTAAAATTCAAAGTTTTTGCAAAGATCTGGTAAATTTTTTTTGTTGGTCTTGGTTGGGTGCTTAATGCATCGAGTGAAGTGGAATTTTTTTTTATTTTTATAATGGGTGAAGTGGATTTGGTTGTTATGTTTTTGTGATTTTTGGTTGATGATTTTTTGTCTTGATCGAGTATTTTGGGATGATCTCTATTGAAGATCTGGAATTTTTTTTTTTAATATTATTTTTATTATTTTTAATTTTTAATTTTTAATTTTGGATTGTTTTTCTTTTGTCTTAGCTGGTAATCCATTGGGTGATATTTTATTTTATTTTATTTTTTTTGTCTTGTGTGGGTGTTAAATCAATGAAATGGAATGATCGTAATTATGTAAATGGTATAATCTCCATTGGAGATCATGCAAAGATCTAGCAATTGTTTTGTTGGTCTTGGCCGGGTGCTTAATGCATCCAGTGAAGTGGATTTTATTTATTTATTTTATTTTATTATTATTATTTTTTTATAGTGGGTGAAGTGGATTTGGTTGTTATGTTTTTGTGATTTTTGGTTGTTGATTTTTTGTCTTGATCGGGTATTTTGGGATGATCTCTATTGAAGATCTGGAAAATGAATTTCAATGGAGATCTGTTGATTTTTTAAAATATATTAAAATAATTTAAACAGATATTGTTGAAGGGTATTTTGGTATTTTTGAGATAAAAGTTTATATCACTGTTAAATTTAACAGTCAACCCCTAAGTCAAGGGTATCTTCTTGTCTTTTTGGTAAAACTGGATTATGCCTCATGTATGTGTTAAAGTCAGGGTATGTTTGTGCAATTTTCTCTACTTTTATACCAAAAACTCAAATTATTTTATTTACTTATTAATTAATGTTAAATTTTTTAATAATTATTGGAATAATGTTCTTCAAAAATGCCTTTTTGGTGTAAAATTTGGTATGGAACATTGAAATGAACAAAAATTTGGTGTAAGAATATTTCCTAATTAGTGTAAAGTTCGGTGTTGTACATTGGAGTTGGCCTTACTAAGAGTAATAATGGGAATTTTCCCTAATAATCTAACATAAACAAAGCCTAATCAAATCTGGGATCAACACATCAACCCATGAGATGGCTATGTGTAAATTGCAACGGCAGCCTTACAAATTGAATTAAATAATTTTCCATATCAAAATTATTTAGTCTATTCTTTAAAAGAAAAGTATTTATTTATTTATTTATGTTAATTCAAAAATCTCATGAATCCACGGTTTTCACCAAACTTTACGATATTTGGGGAACAAAAAACCTATAGTATTTGGTCATATAGATACATATGAGGGGTTTTGAATCCCAAACTTTATCGGAGCATATCACAGATCTAACCAAATTACAACCTTATAAATTAATTAGTCACTTAGCTTGGACAGTTGGTTTTGATTATTATTATTTTTTAATATATTCTACATAAGGTGCGACGATTCGAGCTTAAAATATTATTAGATTGAATAAATATTTTTTACCATCAAGCCACGTGTAGAATATTTATGTCATCCATTTGGCAACTAATTTATCATTATAGTATGATTGAGTATAGTATATTTTATAATTTCACAAATATATAAAAAATATAAAATGTTAGATAGTATTTAAGAAAAAAAGAAGCAATATTATATTAAAAATTGTTAGTAGTGTTGGAAAAGAACTCCTGAGGGGTACTCCTCTAGTGGTCACAACAGTCCACTAGCCTCTTTCTTTGACTTGTTTATTATTACGAATACGAAAGTAACGAAACCTAAATTCCAAATAAAATCAATTTTTTTTTTTTTTTTTTTGAAAAGCAAATAAAATCATTTAATTTGTCAATGGTATGCTTTTCATTCCAAAAGTCGTGAGAGTTCGAATTATATCTTTCTTCAATTCCGAAATTTGTAATGATTCAAAAAATAAATAAATAAAGCTCATACATATATACAAATTTGCATGAAATTATATATATATATATATATATATATATATATATATATATATATATATAATTATATATACAGTTTTTCTATTGTCAGATCGGCCTGACAATAAATATATCAGGACGAAGAATGTGGACCATAGATTATGGAGAAATTTTGACAAATGCATACACTTTGAGTCAAAGTATATAAATCTAGTGGTTCACAATCTTTGTCTTGATATATTTATTGTCAGGATGAACTGATAATAGAAAATCTGATTATATATATATACGGTCCCGTTCTGGTCAGTGCGCATTGATGTAACTATATCAGTACCAATGCATGTGGACCACTGATTATGGAGAAGTTTTGACAAGTGCATACACTTTGAGTCAAAGTATGTAAATCTAATGGTCTACATCCAATGCACTGATGAAGTTATATCAGTGCGCACTGACTTGAACATTTCTGTATATATATAGTCATTCTCATCTACAAACCCCTGATATAAGACCATGTATAAACCAATTTTTCAGCCTTTGGATCAAAATCCAAGGGTTGTTGTGTACCACTCACACAACAGGCCTTGGATTTTGATCTAAATGCTGAAAAGTTGGTTTGTATATAGTGTTATGTCTAGGGTTGCACATTTGGGAAATGGGGTATAGGTCCCCCCCATCCCTATCCCCACTTCTAAGATCCTTCCCCCCACCCCCCACCCCCCATTTGGGGGAAAATGGGGATGGGGATTTTTGGGGGGATGTACCTCTATCCCCAACCCTAGTTCCCCATTTTTCCCCGTTTAACTAAAAATTACAAATTAAAAAAATAAAAATAAAATATAAAAAAAAACATTCCATTACAAATACAAAATAAAAGGCATTACAAATATAAAAGAAAATCCATTAGTGTACATGAGGTTTATATAGTTAGGTTTTCAAATAAAATAAAAAATTATATATATATAATTATATTTATAATATTTTGGGGGAAATGGGGATGGGGGAGGGTCTCCCCATCCCCATTTCAATTTGGGGATGAAAATCATCCCCATCCCCACCCATTTCCCCATTTCCCTCCCAAAAAAATTCCCTAAATGGGGATGGGGATGGGGACACGGGGAAATGGGGATCCAGGGGAAAATGTGCAACCCTAGTTATGTCAGGGGGTTTGTAGGTGAGGAATATATATATATACAGTCTTTCTATTGTCAGTTCGTCCTGACAATAAATATATCAGGACGAAGAATGTGGACCACAAATTATGGAAAAGTTTTGACAAGTACATACACTTTGAGTCAAAGTATGTAAATCTAGTGATCCATATTTTTCGTCATGATATATTTATTGTCATGATGAACTGATAATAGAAAATCTGTATATATATATATAGTGAGTCTCTCATAAGGGATTATATATATATATATATATACACACACTAGTGAGTCTCTCATAAAGGATCTCTTATTTTAAATTCGGTAGGACCTTGATGAAACCACATCGAGTTTTATGAATTTTGAATTTGATTTTTTTTTTTTTTTTTTTGCATGATAAGTTCATTTAAATCTATCTACGAAAAAAATTTGAGATTTTTTCAAGCACTAGAACTATTTTTTCTTGAATTTCATATATTTTACCCATTTTCCGATGCCTTCATATTTAACAAAATCAGGAAAAATAGTTCTAGTGCTTCAAAAAATCTCAATTTTTGAACAAAGGTAGATTTCAACGAACTTATCATGCATAAAAAAAATTCAAATAAAAATTCATAAAACTCGATGTGATTTCATCAAAGTCCTTACCAAAATTAAAATAAGGGATCCCTTATAAGAGACTCACTATATATATATGAGAGAGAGAGAGAGAGAGAGAGAGAGAGAGAGAGAGAGAGAGAGCTGATCTCCTCAGTACGCACCGATAAATATATATCAGTGCCTTGCATGTGGACCATTAGATTCACATGCTTTGACTTGGTCAACATGCATGTCAATGCTTATCCATAATCTATGGTCCAGTTGCAATGTACTGATATATTTTATATAGTGTGCACTGCAGAGAAAGAGACTGAATATATATATATATATATATGTGGAAAATTTTCTCCTCAGTGCACACTGATATATCTGTGTCTTGCTTGTGGACCATTAGATTCAGTTGCTTTAACTTAGTCTGCATGCTTATCCATTATGGTATTATCTATGGTCCACATACAATACACTGATGTATTTTATATGAATGTGCACCGATGAAAAAAGGAATATATATATATAATACAAACATACAAATTGCATGAAATTAAACTCCATGATTGGCATCTAAATCATATCCCACGTTTTAGGGGGGTGTATTCAATTAGGATTTTTGAGAACATTTAAAAACATTATAAATCCTAGTATATTCAATTTGGACATTTAAAGACTTTAAAAGAGTCCATATGAATCCAGTGGTATTCAATTAGGATTTCTATGGACTTTTAAAGAATCCTTCTAAATCCAGGTGTATTGAATTTGGACTTTAAAAATGTCTACAAGAATCAAGGTGTATTCAATTAGGACTAGATTTTAAAGGATTTTCTTAGTTCATGGATTTTGATGGATTTTGGTGGACTTGATGGTGAGAGATATAAATATCAAATGTCATAACATGTCCAGCCTTCTCCTTAAAGATTTTGGTGGATTTTGCTCTCCCTCTCTCTCTCAAAACAGAAACAAAAAGCACTAATATGTAAAAATTAAAAAAACTGATGCATGTGAGAATAATAAGCTTCCATCCCCAGCATGTTCTTTGAATTAAAAAGGAAAAAAAAAAATCGAGTTCAAAAAGAAAACAAGCCACATACAATAATGGAATATATTGCAGTCACATAATTATATATATATATATATTTTTTGAACAAGCCAGTGTAAACACGTTTGTTATTTCCCAATTTAAGAAATATAATCAAAGTAGTATACAAAATCAAATTAACTATCTCTAGTTATTGCTATAACAAAATAAATAAATAAATAAATAAATAATTGTTTGTAAATGCTGTAGTCCAAGATATCAAAATTTCATACACAATATCACGCACCAAAATTACCACCTTAAAAGTTAAAAAACATCTAGGAACTATGGTAAGTAATCTTCCTATCATACATTTCCAAATCAAGCAAAAACCAATCCCATGTCAACCTGATTCAAAAAATTTAGCATTAGCTCCGGTCACCAGCGTCATTGTTGTCAAAAGAGTATCTGCATTTATTTTGATGACCATAAAAATGATGAAGCAAGGCAATTTGTGACCAACGGAAGCTAGAAAGTGTTGTGAATACAACGAACGCTTGCAACTTATTTTTCCCAAATAGAGCCACTACATTTGCTAAGAACAAAATATAAATTATATTGCACGAGCACAAATCTTACTACGTGCCAAAACTGCACAAAACGACACCAAAATAATCTGTAGAGCCTTTAATCAAACACCAAAATACTCACTCTTTATTAGCATTTTATTTTAAAGAAAAATAATTTATCTGCACTTCATGCAAGCAGTGCCTTTACGCAGATAAGCCTTAGCCAATTTTTGGTTCAATTCAATCGCTTTGTTTGCATCAGCAACAACCTCAGACTATATATATACGCAAATATAGATTGACTGGTGTATCAAATTTTGCTTATTCCAACTTCAAAGGTTTTTTTTTATAATTAGCTATAATTGGCTTACTATTGATAAGTCAGAGATAACAAATCCATGAAAATTCTTGAATGTCTAAACAAATCTATAAAAGTCTGAGATAAATGTCTAAACAAATCCATAAAAGTCTGAGATAGATGTCTAAACAAATCAATGAAAGTCCATATAGATTTATAAAAGTCTGTAGAAATCCATGAAAATCTGTCACTTAAAAAATATTTTTAAATGTCTTTAAGAATCCTAATTGAATACACCCCCCTTAAATTGACCGTCGGACAAACCACATCACCATACAACCCAACGAGAGTGAGAGGGAGTCATAGTGAATTTTCCTTGAAATTTCAGGTTGGGTTTATTGAAGATCAAACTTATACACAATAATTTATTTTATTTTATATAAAAAAAAAAAAAAAAAAAATCCAAATAGGTAGTCAGCCTTGGACTTTGTGCATTAAAATAGTAGGGACAACACTTGGCTTGGTTGCTTGGCTGCTTCATTCTCTGGTTATAAAAACCTTGAATGGCCTTACTATGTTCTGTGCTTTCAATATCTATCCTCCTCATTGGTTCTGATTACTAACAACCTAAGCTAATTAAGCTAGCTTTGTCCATCAACGATTCACAACTCAAAAACAGAGAATCCAAAATGGTGAGAGCTCCATGCTGTGAAAAGATGGGGTTGAAGAAAGGCCCTTGGACTCCTCAAGAAGACCAGATTCTCATCAATTACATTCAACGTTACGGCCATGGAAACTGGCGGGCTCTTCCCAAACAAGCTGGTATGAGTTTGTGTGCTGGTGGTTACTTGTTAATTAGTTTTATTAATTTGTTTCAAATAAATTTTTCTGGGCTAATTTTTAAATATAATTAATTGGTTGGTTCTGTTTATCTGCAGGCTTGTTAAGGTGTGGAAAAAGTTGCAGGCTGCGGTGGACAAATTATTTGAGGCCAGACATTAAAAGGGGAAATTTTACCAGAGAAGAAGAGGACACCATCATCAACTTACATCAAATGCTCGGAAATAGGTATGCCTTCTCAAATTCTACATATATAATATATTAACTTCAAATTTTTATCAGGATCTCTGGCTATTCAATTACTGAGAATCCGTGCATATAGTTATTTGGATCTCGATTCAACTTGGAAAAATTAAATAATAAGTATGTTTGTCTCTTTTTATCAGATAAAATATAATAAATAATCAGTAACATTATTAGAAGTATAGGTAGGTTTAAGAACAAGTGGGACTGCAAAGAAAGATTCCTGGCTTTTACCTAAAAAAATAACGCTTTTCATAGCATTTGTACAGAGACAAGATCACCACTTTGAACAGTGCGTTTTAATGTGATAAAGAGGAGATTGTTTAATAAAAAATAACGTGATTAATTGTATTTTTCAGGTGGTCGGCAATAGCGGCTAGATTACCGGGAAGAACAGACAATGAAATAAAAAATGTATGGCACACCCACTTGAAAAAGAGGCTCAAACAAACCCAAAACCAGCCCACTTCTTCTACCGAGCCAGGTCGACAATTCATGATCGATGTTTCAAAGTTCAATAATAATAAACACGATGACCCAATTGATGAACAAGAAGAACCCGTGAACCATGTGAGATCCGAGTCAGCTACTACTAGTTCAGTTCATGAAGAGTGTTCGAGCGACGACATGTCATCGTCTACAGCTGACAACATGAAGATGGAGGACTCATCAATGTCATCACCGGTGGGTTTTATTGACATGGATGAGAACTTCTGGTCAGAAATGTTGTCGGCTGATAATTATAATTCAGGGATGGTCACGATCAGTGACGATCTTTCACCAGCAGCTGATGGTGCATTTGAACCACCTGTCCATGCTTGTACTTCAAATATGTATGATAGCATGGACTTTTGGTACAATCTTTTCACTACATCGGCCGGGGAACTACTTGAATTACCTGAGATTTGATTGACTTTAATTACTTGTAATTTTTCAACTTTAATTAGGTCAGAAATGGAGATCATCATCCATTTCTTCCTGCTTTTTATGAGCAAATTCTTTTGACATAAATTTAAGTTCAAAGGATGAAACAGTTTGATATTTTTGACTAGCCACTATAATTGGAGAAAAACTTCAGTGGGACGGTCCCAGTGACGTGGATATGGAACCATCCAATCAGAGCACGCCACATATACATTGGGAGAATATATGGCACACTTGTTGCACACTTGTGGCGTGCTCTAATTGGACGGTCCCATATCCACGTCAATGGGACCGTCCCACTGAAGTATTTCTCCTATAATTGATGCATTGCTTCAATTTCTCTCCCTTGTATATCATGCGCTGAATTATTATTATTATTATTTGAAGCAGTATGTGAATGTTAAATTAAAGTTATGTGAAAAGAATAATTATAAATAATAAATAAGAGAATAACTTCACATCTACACCATAAGGTTGTAGGTTCGATTCCTCTTCCTTTTAAAAAAATATCAGGATTTATGTAATATTTTAAATAATAATAATAATAATAATAAGAGAATACATTTATTTTATTTTTTCTTTTCTTATTAACTAACACATATGACATATATATGAAAAAGAAAAATAACACATAAACTAAATCCTTTTCTAAGATTGTGAAAATTATAATCTTGCTAGTACTTGAGCAGTAAACGAGTAATTTCATCTATAACTAAAATCACGGTTTAATTAATATTAAACTAAAAATATTAAAGTAAAAAATAAAATTGTACATAAGTTCAATAAATAAATATATAATCTCTTACATATGCCTTAGGGTAGGGGCCCTTACATCAACACATCTTTAAAATCTCTTTTAAAAATTATAAAATTATTAGTAATTTAAAATTTTCCTTTCTCTTTGCCCTTTTAAAATTTTTTTGTTTTTGTATAATAAATCACCATACTTAAATTTGTGGCTCTGGCAGTCTGGCCAGTGCCTTAAGGCCTTAAGGCACCTAACATAATTCTTATTAGTCTTAAACATTAAAATAAAAGGGTAAATTACATTGCACCCCTTGAGGTTTGGCCTTAAAACACTTAGATGGAAATGTTTTGTTATTATACACTAACACCCCTGTTTTACCATGGTAAGGTCCAAAATGCCCTTGGGTGTTAGTGTAAAAAAACTTTTATTTTTATTATTATACAAGGGCATTTTCGACAATACAGGGGTGTTAGTGTAGAATAACGAAATTTTTCCATCTTAATGTCTTAAGGCCAAACCTCAAGGGGTGCAGTGTAATTTACCCAAAATAAAATAATAAAGTGGGCAACTTGGTTACGGCTCTCACACTCCAATTTATCCTAAATTAATAATCTCTCTCTGCTTTTATTTTCATGGGCTCCATCTCCACTCTCTCATCTTTGATTCTTTGGTAATCAGCGAATTTCACATATCAGATTTGGAGTTATCAATGCATATTGTATATTACAATCTTTTAATTAAAATCAACATAAAAAATAAATAAATCTCTATCAAATTGACGATGATGATCGATGAGAGATATTTTTAATAATCTAATTAATTGTAGGTTTTTCCTTTTCTTTTTTTTTAGAAGCTAGTAGGTTTTCCCTTTTTATAAAAATATAATGTTTGGGTATTGATCGGTCAGTATCCAAAATACTGACCCCACCAATAAGATTGTAGCATGCGGTCTTTTTTATTTTACTTTTTATATTTATCTCACAAATTAGACTGCGTACTACATTTTTATTGATGAAATCAGTATTTTAGATACTAACTTATCGGTACCTAAGCATTATTCTTTTTGTTTTTAATGGTGTGATGAAGAAGATGTTCGATTTCACGTGGTGCATCCCATCTGTACATAAAGAGTCCCATTTTGGCACGTTTTTAATTCCGCAGACGTGCGTTTCCTTTATGTAAAACAAGGTCCTGTCATGTATCTTTGACACGATTTGCATGATTGTGCCACTATCAAAAACAAACATTTCGAGATTTTTGCAAAACATGTGTGATAAGTAGGTGACATATATACACACTTGGGATAAGTAGGTGACATATATACACACTTGGGCCTCTTGCCAATGTGGTTGGACCCTCCCTTGAGAGCCTCCACCACCGTGGTTCAATGCTCGGTGTGCATATATATATATATATAATTTGTCCCCCTTGGCCATTAATCCCAAGGGTGGGTGTTGTCCCACCTATTGTGGGAGCTCTCTCTCGATTTGTGGGAGCTGTAGTCCGGGCTGCTCTAGTAGAGCCTAATCTCGTCGGTCCCGACCGTTGTTGTATATTAAAAAAAAAAAAAAAAAAAAGTCGGTGACATATATTGTTGATTTATTATTCAAACATGGCAAGTGATGAACACGTGAACTAATTGCTACAATACATGTTTTATGTTTATATGATAATTTCTCACAAAAAAGCATCCCATCGAGCAAACCACACATTTTAATGATCTGTCTCATCTTTTTGTTAAATTAAATTCTTAAAATTTGATGTAAACATCAATAATACAAGGGTTATTATATTTTTAGTCCCTGACATTTGCGTTAATCTGGGTTTAGTCCATGAATATCTGACTTTACTAAGTTCAGTCCTTCCGTTAGGGTTTCAGTTAAAACAAACGGACTGGCATTGTCAGAGGGTATAATAACCGAAATACCCTTAATGAAGGTTTCTATTGAAGTGCAGTATTGTAATTTTACATTTAATTAAAAAAAACAAATAAATACAAAATAAAACAAAACAAAACAAAAAAAAAAAAAAACAAATCTTCATCTCTCTCACCAGT
Organism: Acer yangbiense; assembly: GCA_008009225.1. NCBI lineage: Eukaryota > Viridiplantae > Streptophyta > Magnoliopsida > Sapindales > Sapindaceae > Acer > Acer yangbiense. The sequence goes on from CM017764.1 coordinate 18,196,942, forward strand.
ATACAACACAATCATCAGATCATAACAAAAATTCTTTAAAAATTCTTTCTCATACAACACAATCATCACTCATATGGAAAAAATTCAGATTAACATCACAAAATCATCAAACATATCATCTTCATCAATCCACCACCAAATCAAAATCCCCAAATAAAAAACCCAGAAAATCCCTAAATCAAAAACACACCACCGCCACTCCCAAACCATCGAACATCACCACTGTCACTCCCAAATACACTCCCAAACCCTAGCCACCCACAAACACACCACCATCACTGTTAACCACCCCACCACCACTGTCAAGAAATTGTTTTCGCAAGATTCAAACAACCATCGACAGAAACACACCACCATTCAGATTCAAACCCAAAATGAAACCCAACCAAACTATCATCAACATCCATATTCATCATCACTAAACCCAGTCCCAAATACAGGCACAGCCTCACACCTAGAAGACCACCACCAACGCCGGCGAAGAGGGAGAGTCGAAGAGAGAGAGAGTGAGTGAGTCGATCTCGCCGGCGGCCAAGAGACAGGAAGCACCACCATTCCGGCGGCCACCAAACCACCCATACCCACACCCAAATCCAATCTAACCCATTAAACACCCACACCCACACCCAAATCCAACAAAGAAGAAGAAGAGGATGTAAGGATTGGAAAATTTGGGGATTTCAGAACTAGGGTTTCAGAAAAAAAAAATTGGGGATTTTAGGGTGAGATTTCAGGCTAGCTGCGGGCAAAGGCAAGAAGAAGAAGAAGAAGAAAAGAGATGAGGAGATGAGAGATAGAGATCGTGGGAGATGGAGGTGGTGATGACTGATGAGAGATGAGATTAAGAGGAAGAAGAAGAAGAAGAAAAGAGATGACAAGATGAGAGATAGAGATAGTGAGAGATCGTGGGAGATGTAGGTGGTGATGACTGATGAGAGATGAGATTTTGGTTTAGGATTTTGTTTTGTTTTTTGTTTTTAAATTTTTTATTTTTAACATTAATTGAATCTGGTGTGGTGTTTAATTGAATATGGGTTTAATTGGTGTGGTGTTTAATTGAATTTTTTTTTTTTTTTTTTTTTTTTGGGTATTTCATGTTTTTATTAGTTTTATTTATTAATTTGACGGATTCGGTGGATCTCCATGAGATGGACGGTCAAGATCTTTTTTAGTTATTTGTAATATTAATTTTTTTAATATATTCATTTAATAATAATAATAATAATTATTATTATTATTTAAATAGTTTTTTTTTATATATTATTATATATTTAATTTAATTAAACTTATTAATTTAAATGGATTTAATATATATTAAATTATTTTTTTTATAGATTTTAATTTTTTAATTTAATTCATTTAACAATAATAATTATTATTATTTTAATTAGTTTTTTATATGTTTTAATTTTAAATTTAATTTAATTTTTCATTTTTTATTTAATAGGAGGGCATAAGTGTCTTTACCCTTGTTTTAGATAGGTTTTTAGAAGGTTTTTTTGAATTTCCCATAATGCCCTTGTTGACCTAACGGAAGTCAACGAAATCCTAACGGAATTGGACGGTAGGGACTCGATTTGGTATTGTCAGAGAACTATTGGACTGCAGTTAGTAAAGTCAGAAATCGTGGACTAAACCCAGATTAACGCAAACGTCAGGGACTAAAAATATAATAACCCATAATACAACATATTCCAATTTTAATTTCAATCGTGTGAATATGAGGTGTCTTTTTATTATTAATTAACATTTATCATATATTTTGTTTCTCTTAATTAAATATTATTTCACTTGACACATGTTATGGAAATAAATATCATGTAGGATCGATCTTGACTTTTTAGAAGTCCGGACGAAAATCTAAAATGAACCTCTTATTTATATTCTTAGTTTTTTTTTTTTTTTTTTTTCAATATATATGTTTGTACAAAAAGCTAGGTGTGCTAAATGCACCGTGAGCCGTGAGATAAGCTTTTTATTTACACAATCTCAAGTTTGAGTAAACATTTTGCTTTGGTGAACAATTTGAGACTATCCAAATTACTGACCTAAGCTGAGAAATATTCTCTTACTCAGATCAAGCCGATCTCAAAACTTATCAAATGTTTCTCTTAACTATCCTCGCTTTTACAGTTAATTTTCTTTGTGTTTTTTACTTGTCCTTTCCTTTGACTGATCTTCTCATATTTATAGTGCTTGTACAAATTAGTATCTAACGTGTGTGATCTCAATTTTTGAGCCACATGAAAACAGATAGGAGCCACGTGTTCATCATCTGTAGCTTGGTCTTGATGACTCATTAATCCTTCATAAGCTTACGTGACACCTGGCTTTGTGTCTACCACAACTCTTGACACGTGTTTCATCAGCTTATGTCGGACTTTCATGTATATGACCTCTTATTTCCCATCTCTTATTTATTTTTCCAAGTGGCACTTATTGTCTCTCAAACTTTGACACATGTATTATTCAGCTTGGGTCGGACTTTTGCGTATCCGAACTTTCTTTCCCATCTCTTATTTATTTACCAAGTAGAGCACTTGTTGGCCCATCTATTGTTAGGTCGGACTTTTGCGTATCTTACTCTTCTTTCTCATATCTTATTATTATTTGTGTTTAAGTCAGTTTGGCTTTAAGCTGATCTGATTTATTAGATATGTAATTTTGTTTACGAGGTCAGATAATAACTTATATGATCTCGAATTTTCATATACAACGGCTTAAAAGAATCACTAACAGTATATAAACATCATGAGTTCATACACACTTGTATTGCAAAATAATCATGAAAACTATTTGTTATATATGTGTATATTTAATTAGCTTCATTCCATTAATGATGAAAAATGAACAAACAACAAAAGAAACACACATGCTCAAAACAATAGTTGTGTATTTACCATAAAAGTTTATGAATTCAGAAATAAGAAAATTGCTCGTCCTCAACAATCAATAATAGGACTTTGCACCAAAAATTAAAACAATATCTCAAATGATTAAGTAATTTAAACTAATTCATATGTAAGAAATAAAGTTTCAAGAAAACAATTTCACTCATATCTACTGATGTAGGCAGAACAAACATAAAATTTAATACCCTAAATCATCCTAAAATTGAAGACTATAACAAAGTCCTCAAAGAACCAACTAAGATTAAGTCACCTCTAGCCCGGGGACCCCTAAGCAAGTCTGCCCTTATCAAGCTAACATAATGAGCAACTTTGTTTGCAGTTCTATTGGATATATCAATCTCAAAAATACGATTTATATTGTCACCCAACTCGACCAGAAGTTCAATTGGTTTCTTTCATTAATCTAAGACAAACACAACATATGTTAGCACAAAGAAATTAAGAATTAATTAGAAAAACAATAAATTGAGAATCAACCACATATCAAGAATTTGAAAGTGAGCACACTACAACAAAAAAGGTAATTCACATGCAATGCACGTTGTCTATTAAGAAGTTGTTAAATGTATTAAAGGTTTCTACAACTTAAAGTGTTTATTGTTAAAAACTTAAAATTTTACAACTTGGATGCTTGTTGTTAAAAGTTTACAAATAACAACTTGCAATGAAAGTTGTTCAAGACTAGACTTTCATGAATTCATGTTCTTAATGATGATGATGAAAAGTGTTCTTACACTCAAGATTCAAATCAAGGAGAAAGTCAAAACCAAGACTCATGGAGATATCTTGGTAGCAAATCAATCCCATGATTTGCTCTTTCAAATGGATCCAAATTGTCAACAATATCATAATTGTTTTTCCATCCAATTAGGACATGATTTCTCTTTTAAAGAAATCATAATATTTAACATTAGTTACCGCACAATTGGTTATATAAACCATTGTAAATTGTATTCTACAACAATCAGTGAATAAACATTCTCTTCACTATTGTTTATTTGTTCTTTCTCATAAAATTCAAAATGGTATCAGAGCCAACACTCTCGATCCAATCTTTTCACCAATGTTCTAGTTTGATCTCTATCAAACTATCCACCACAAACTTCCTTCTATGGAAATCACAAATATTACCACTGATTTGAAGCCTTGGTTTGGAGCATCACATCAATGATGCAGAAAAATCAGCAGATGAACTTGTTGATTCTGCTAGAAACAAAACAAAAAATTTAAGCAAAGAGCAATGGGTCATCAACAATGGCCTTCTCATATCCTAGCTTCTTGGAATTATGAAGGAAGAGGTCCTTAGCATGATTTATGGTGGGGATACAATATACTCAGTTTGGAGTTATATTCATACTAGTTGTTGCCCAACACCAAAGATGCAAAGGCTCAAATCAAAAATAGCTTATATGGATTTTCCAAAGGAGATCTCCCACTTGATAAAAACATTCAAAAGTTCAAAGAAATTTGTGACAAACTTGCTGCAATAGGAAAGCCACTCTTAGACGTGGACAAAGGTTTTCAAGTCTCAAAAGGACTTGGAAACAAATACATGGAGTTTCGAATAGCTATTTTATCAAAACCCTCCATATCCTACTTTTAATCACTTCATTATGTCTTTAAAAAATTTTGAGCAGGTTAATCTCACCACAGAAAAGCAAGAAATTGATCACAATCAAGCCTTTTTGATCGTGCCAAAATTGTGTTACATTTTGGCCCTCAATTCCAATCCTTTGGCTCGTTTTTGAGTGTATTTGTGTGTCTAATGGCTTTTCTCTAGTTATTGCAGGCATTCAATGTATTTAACGTATTGGAGATGCAAATTAGGACTTTCGGGTGCGAAACAAGTTAAGGATCAAAGAATGGAGCCCAGTCTGCTGGTCCCATCGCGGGTCCATACACACGCAAGGTAGCAAGGACACCCACACATTTTGGCTCACAAGATTTCAAGTGCAAGTTCGTGGGTATTGCAAGGGTAAGCATACCCGTGCACTTTCAACCGTGAAGTTGCCTTTCGCTCGTCCATATCGGCGTACCACCTGCGGACCGAGAACCAACATTTTCCCTAAAATGTCCAGTGCACGGGTCCACACTAGCGTAGTACCCACGCACCAACAGCGAACCAAGAACATCAAGATTGCAAAAAGTGCCCCAGTGCACGGGTATATATCCGCGGACAAAGAGGTAGAGAAACCCAAAATCCACTACGCGGGTCCATACCCGTGCATATTGGGCCACAAACTGCACCAAATACGCTAACATTAGTGACTTTAGACCAATTTTCAGCAATCCTATATATATATATTCTTTTCTGATTTCACCCACATGCCCTCACAACACACTTTTTAGACCCTTACATCACTGGGATCTAGAAATCATCTCCCTTATCATCAAAACCCATTTCTTATCCAATTCCTTCACCAAATCATTCTCTACATCACCCATTCAACCTCCATTTCGCCAAAACCCAATTACCCACTCAAAGAGCTTTGGATTTGCAAACTTTGGAAGAGGAAATGACTTGAAGAAAAAGGAATTTCAGCACTCCAATGGGTTCTTCCTTGACTCTCATTTCTTTACTTTTCCTTTGTGTTTATAGTATGAGTAGATAAACCCATTTGTGGGAGTTGATGTAATAATTCATGGATTGTGGGCTTTCCACCATTTCTTAGTATTTGATTTATATAGTTCCATTCATTGTGCTTAATTGTGTTTGATGCTCCTCTTGGACTAAGTAGGCACTCCAACTCTTAACTCATTTAGAGGTTAAATTAGAGCTTATAATGCATTTGATACTCTTCTTGGATTGGATAGGCACTCCAACTCTCAATTCATGTTAGATGTTAAATTGTGATGTCTTATTGGGTTGAGTAGGCACTCCAACTCTTAGCCCATGTTAGATGTTAATTAATGATTTTTAACCACATACACTTAAGGTGATTTTAAACAAGCTCACTTGAATAGAAGGGGATATATTGTGAGCACTCCAATCCGATATATCCCGACTAGTGTGAAAAGGGTGGATTGCGAGCATTCCAATTCAAGCCATCCTGGCAACTCAAGCTAGGAAGATTAGACCTGGTTTTTAAAAAGATCGGATTGCCTACTATACGTGTATGAATTGCATCGACTCCCATATTTTCTCCTCATATCTTATCATTTCATATTCTTGATAACTTGAGTTTAATTCTAGATTTATTATTATTGTAGTTGCATCTTAGTGTTAATTTTCACAAACCAATCATTGAAACCTTTACTTTTTATTGCTTACTAGTTTTAGCTAGACCTGACAAGGTTTCGGTTCGAACCGTGGAACCAGAACCGGAAAAACCAAAATTGGAACCGAAAAAATCAGAATCAGAACCTGAACTGGAGGAGGCCGGTTCTGGTTTCGGTTCTAAGGTTTGAGGAACCGGGCGGTTCGAACCGGAATGGAATCGGCGGTCCCGATTCCGGTTCGAGTGGTTTTTTTTTTTGGGTTGATCGTTGAAGGCCCAAAGGTCGGCCACCTGCTAACGTCAGCATGTCGTTCTACCCCTTTTTTTGTTTTCCTTTTCTTTTTCTTATCTATAATCCCCCCCCCCCCCCCCCCCCCCTTTCATTTTTCCTCACACCAATTTCCTCTCAATTCTCTCTATTCTCTAATTCTAATTTCTCTCTCAATTCTCCAACTCTCCAACTCTCCAAGGTTTTTAATATTTATTTGATTTTGCAATTGTTTTGTTTGAAATTAATTTTATTTGCATTTTGCAATTTATTTTATTTACAATTTATTTTATTTCCAATATATTTTATTTTCAATTAATTTAATTTCCAATTTATTTTATTTGCAATTTATCTTATTTCCAATTTAATTAATTTCCAATTAGTCAATTACTAAGTCTCCAATTTCATTTATTTGCAATTTATTTTATTTGCAATTACTAGTTTACTACCTATTATTATTCTTCTAAGTTTCCAATTCTCTCCGAATTTTATTTTTAAATGGCAAGTGGTGGAAATGGAAGGGGTCACAGCCGTGACGGTCCTAGGCATTTGATTTCGATGAAAGGTAAGGATCCTATGATCGATAATCTCGGTCGTAACGACCCCACCTATCACAACTATCTGCAACATCGGGCCTATGCTGAAGACCTAGGCCTAGACTGCCCTACTCCCCCTCTAACAATTTCAGAACCCGATCCCAATGACACCCCCCACTAATTTGACAAGCCAGTCAGAAAATATGCCTGATATTGATACACCTCTGGATTTTGATTTTGATCCACCGGAACTAGAAGAGGAGGAAGATCTAATACAGAAGCAGAGAAAATCTGATCTCTTCATCAAACATATGAAGAAAGTCTAGAAAGAAGATGGAAGCTATGTAGTGGCTTGCAATTACTGCACCAAAGTATATAAGTGGAGCAAATCTGGAGGATATGACACTTATCGGAAGCATATTTTAACCAAACGTCCGAAGCAGAGACCAGATCGAGGTCACAATCACAAATTCCCAGGTATGCTACTCCTAACCAACAATTATTTCATTATACTGATGAATAAAATAGAGAAGAATTAGCTAGGATGGTAGCAGTAGAACACTTATTATTCAGTTTTGGTGAAAGGGTTGGTTTTATTAATTATTGTCGATGAGCATTAAACCCTGTTGCATGTCGTGTCCTTAGAGCCACGCTCACATAAACACTTGAAAAGATTTATTTAAAAGAAAAAAGAAAGATAGAAAAATATTTTGAAAAATATAATGGTCATATTACCGTATGTGCCGACATATAGACTGACCATTGGTAATCGCATTCATACTTGGGTGTCACTTGCCATTTTATGGATGATGCATGGACTATCCAGAAAAGAATTCTTGCATTTAGAGTTTTTGATGATGCTCACACTGCTAAGAATATTTTTAGACAGCTTAGAATTATTTTTTCAGAGTATAAAATTGAAAACAAAATTTTTGTAATTGGTTTTGACAATACTTCTATCAATACCGCTGCTATTCCATATTTAATTGATTCATGCAAACACTATCTTGGTGGTACATTTTTTCATCAAAGATGTGCATGCCATGTTTTAAATTTATGTGTTCAAAAAGGATTAGAAACTCTTGAACATTTTATTCTACCTATTAAAAAAGCCCTAATGTTTTTATGGAAACATTCTTCTACAATGAAAGCATGGGCAAGATATTGTAAACAAAATGGTAGACGTGTCGTTAAATTTCCTCGTGATGTTCCAACACGTTGGAATTCTACTTATAAATTGCTTGCTCAAAGTTATGAGTATAGGGATTTATTAGTTTCTTTTATTCAATTTCATATTACTCACATTGAACTTTATCAAGCTCATTGAGATGCTTGTTACAACGTTTTCAATTTGTTAAAAGTCTTTTATAATGCTACAAACAATTTTCTGATGTTTATTATCCTACAACACATTTATTTGTTATTGAGAATGTAAGGATTCTCATTTATTGATTGACTTATTTCGTAGATAAACCACATATTGGGGCTTGATGTAAGGGTAGCTTAGGTATTTGATGGTTGGTGTTTTACACAACCAAGGCCCACTCAAGACCTCAAGAGAAGAAGCACCGAAGGTATATTCAAGTGCTTTCTTACTTTGAAGAGATCTAGTTGCACACACACACAACTCATGCATAAATCTTATTCTTGTATGTTGTGTGTTTTATATGAGTGCTTGCATGTTCTTGAACATCTCTTCTTACATGTTTTATTTGATTGCATCTAGGTTATTAAAATGCCATGACATGATAGGCATTATGATGCATTTAATTCCCACACTTGCACTTCATGTATGTTAGTTTTAAGTGTGGTATAATTCATTTCCCGAAGGTGGTTCGGAAACATCCGCGCATGCACAAATGTGTGATTGATTCAGCACGAAAATCACCTTTGGAGAATGCCCTTGGCTTCTCCTTTGGTTTCACAACTTTGCACACTTGCATATTGTGCTTATGTGGAAACAGGGCATTTTTGCCACTTGTTGGGTCGCCATTTGATGGTGTCGCCATGGCGATAGTGACATTTACTCCTGAAATTCAATCAGGTATGAGGTCGCCACGACATGAGGTCACCACGAGGTCGCCCTGAGACAAATGGCGACAATGAAGTTTTTATGTGTTGCGTCAGAAGGTCGCCATGAGGTTGCCACGAGGTTGCCTTGAGCGCAAATGGTGACCTAGAAGAAAAATTGGTGTCGCCACTAGGTCACCCTGAGACAAATGGCGACCACTGATTTTGGCCAAAACGACACAGCTTCAATTTGACCTCCTATATATATGTCTCTTTGTTCTTAGGTCAAAGTATTGACTCAAAAATCATATTTTTAATTGAGAGCTTTTCAAAGAGAGATTTTAATCAAGAACTCATCTTGATAATCTTTGATCACTCAAACACTTTTCCTTTGTGCATCAAAGTTCATCCATGCATGGTTTAGCATCATCACATCTTGCTTGGTAAGATTTTTAATAACTTCATCTAATTTTAGTATCTTTCTTAACAAGCCATCTCTTTATTTACTTGTATGTTTTTGATCATATGCTAGATACAAGAATAGAGAATTGATTGTGATGAATTGATTGAGTGTTGTATTATGATAGCTATCTAGGTTTTGCTTAATCTTGATTAGCTAAGCTATTTGACATGTCATCTAGTTATTGATATCTAGGATTGCTTTAATTGATATATCATAATCCTAGATAAGCATATAGGGTTTACCTAGCTCTTGTTGCATTTTGAGTATTTTACATATTCACATAGGTTGCATTATCTCTTCATTGAGAATTAAGACTTAGGGCTAAGATTGCTTAGGCCTCAAGCAATTTGGACTAGAGCCACTTTTAAAGGCTCGCGTGGTAGAAGTGGAGGGTTATTGACTGGAGTGTTAGACGAGGTCTACATAGGTTGTAAACTCCATTTCAATTAGTGGATTTCGAGGTTCGAGTGTGGCGCACTAAATAGCCCATGGTTTTTCCCAGTGGTTGGGTTTCCACGTATATATCAAGTGTTATTTAATTTCCGCACCATATTACACTTACTATATTATATTGACTATTAGGGTTATTTTCGTAATCTTGACTATACACGAAAATTGTGTAAAATTAGTTAAAATCTTCCCCCCCCCCAGATAATATTATACACATCGAGTATTTGTTTCAGAGAGTCTTAATATTGTTGGTGCATTTGCTCATTGTGAATCCGACATAGCAATAGCGGAAGCCGTTAATGCTATGAAAGTAAAATGGTTAAATTATTATAGGGAGTTTCCAAATATTTATTTGATTGCCATGGTTTTTGATCCACGTTGTAAATTAGAACATTTGTGTTATTATCTAAAAGGTTATTATGACATCAAAGGTTTAAATATTGAATATGATATTAATGTGTATTATGATAGAGTTAAGAAATTATTGTATGATTTATATGATGAATATGTTACAGTTTATGGATCCTTACTGAACTTAGATGTTACATGAACATAAACTGCATCTCAGCCCCCATCATCCTCCTCCAGATTTTTGAATTTAGGGTATAGTATGTTATAAAAAAAAAACCAAAACAGAGCTTGAATCTTATCTAAATGCTTCTTTTGAGTTTATAGAAGATACGCCATGGAAAATATTTGATATCTTACAATATTGAAAAGAGTACGCAAGGTACTATCCAATCATGTCTATGATAGCCAAAAATATTATTTCAACACCAGTTTCTACAGTGGCAGTGGAATAAGAGTTCAGTGCCGAGGGGAATATCCTGGATGAAAAGCATTCGTGCTTGACTCCGAAAGCACTACAGATACAGGTTTGTGTATATGACTGGACAAAGGCGCAATATAGACAACAAGAAATCGAGCAGGAGTCAACGTACGATTTCTTCAAAGATGACAAACCTGAAACTGAAGTAGTAGAGCCGGAATAGTAAATGCGGTATTGCGGTCATGCGGATCACGCCAACACAACAACAATTAGTCCACGTCATCACCAAACCTGCAATAAAAGATAAGAGAACTACGTGATATTTGATTCCTCTAAACCCCCCCAAGAGGATACGTAGGCAACTTAATTGTAGTAAAAAATAAATGCAAGGCTAATAACTTTACATTTTTTTTTAGTTTTATTTTAATTTAATTTTGTAATTTGTCATTTATTTATTTTTTGTTATTTTCGAATTTCGGGTGACCCAATTTCCAAATACCCAATGAAATGTAATTTGTAATTTGTCATTTTGTTTAGTTTTATTTTAATTTAATTTTGTAATTTGTCATTTGTTTATTTTATTTTATTTTCGGGTGACCCAACCCAATGAATTTTATTTTATTTTATTTTGTAATTTGTCATTTATATATTTTATTTTATTTACAATTACAAATTACAAGTTACAAGTCTAATTTTTTTTTGTTATTAACGAAGGAAAAAAAAAGGTTCAAAACCGCCGGTTCAATAGGAACCGAAATTGGAACCGACGGTTCCGGAACTGAAACCGGTAGTTACAGAACCGAAACCAGAACCGGCCTATGCCAGTTCTGGTTCCACCAAACCTTGGAACCGGAACCTTAGCAGCACTGGTTTTAGCTTTAATTTGATCACTATTACCTTTCGATCCTTCTAGAACGATACCTCACTTGCCATTATACTTGTTTGAAAACATTTTGAGGCATTGCTAAGGTCTTATAAATATCTTTTAACAAACGAATTTCTACACCAAAAACAATTTTGTCACTTTTACAGTCAAAGAGGAAGAGGAAGGGGCTTTCGCGGAGGAAGAGGAAATTTCAGAGGACGAAGTTCAAAATCCTTTCCCTAAAACTGCCCCAACAAAAACGGTGGTTACAACAATCAATCCTCAAATTTTCTTGCTCAACCAAAGTTTAACAATAGCAACAATTGGAGTGTGCAATCAAGCAAGCCAAATCCAAACAAGAAAGCTTGCCAAATCTGCAATCGAACAAATCACATTGCAAAGGCTTGTTATTACAGGTATGATTACTCTAAAGAAGATGAAATACTAAGAATGCCTTGGCAGCAATAAACATCAACAATGATGAGGATCCAAATTTTTATGTTGATTCCGGAACAACAACTCATATGACAAACCAATGAGGTAAATTAAAACTTTTAAAACCTTATATTGGATCTGACTTTATTTTTGTAGGTAATGGGCAAGCTCTACCTTTAACACACACAGGTAATGCCTTACTTAATACCTCACAAGGCAAACTTGCTTTGAAAAATATTCTTGTGGTACCAAACCTTAATAAGGAAATTCCTTATTCTAAATTTTTATATCGCACCAATACTCGACTAATTCTTTTACTTGTTTATGTAGATGACGTTATTGTCATAGGGAACATAATCGTTGCACTTTTGTACCTATTTGAGGTCTCCATTTCCTAGTTTTTGTGCTCGTTTTCGAACGTATTTATGTATATAATGTGTTTGTAGAGCCTTGTGTAGGTCATATTCCCTAAGCAAGGTGTTTGAGCTTAAAGTGAAGATTGGGAGGCAAAAATGAGCAAAAAATGCATAATTGTAGAAATCAGGCCAAGTGCACGGGTGCACACCAGCGTAGTGCTACCTGCGAAGTCTTATCAGAAGACCTCGAGACCAAGTTTGTTGATCTGCAACCGCGAAGAACCGAAGAATTGTGTAGTTCGCGGGTCCATACCCGCGAACCTACCCGCACAACACCCACGAACTGAGAGCCAGAATTCCCCAAATTGTAGTTCGCGGGTGCCTACCCACAACTATTGGGCTGCGAACTGGTGCCAGCTCAGCTCAAAGATGGGTTTCAGCTATTTTTAGAGGGGTAAATTTGTCCTTCCATGCCTAATTCGTGCCCTAACCTCTCAAACCTATAAATACACCACTTTCTTCAAGAGTAATAACCATAACCTAGACAAAAAAAAACATATCTACACTTCATCTTCTTAACAACAAAAGAGAGAGAGAGAGAGAGAGAGAGAGAGAGAGAGAGAGAAGCTTCAAAGGCATCAATGGAGGTTTTCCTCCATGGATGCCTCACCACCACCACTTTCTTCTTTCAACCACCTATCATTAGAGGAGATTCAAGAGGAAAGAGTCATCCCTTCTTGTCTATGAGGAGGATGAGGAACCTCAATGGAGCTTGGAGATCCGAGATGATAATTGGGTATTCTCTTTTACTCTTCTCTTGTTATTTTCTTCTTTGATGTGTATCCTTATTAGGGAAATATGTAAACCTAACACTAGTGCCATTTATTTGATTGACTTGTATTTAATTTCTTCAAGTATAGTTTCATTCATTGTTTTTAAAGCATTTGATATCTTCTTGTATTAAGTAGACACTCCAACTCTTGATACATGTATAGATGTTAAATTGATGTGAGTTTTTAAATTGGATTAAATATCTCCTTGGATAAAGTAGGCACTACAACTCAATTCAAGTTGAGATACCCACATTAATGTGACTAAAACAAGCTATCTTGAATGGAAGGGATGTGTTGCAAGCACTATAATCCAACACATCTCGGCTAGAGTGAAAGGGGTGGATTGGGAGCACTATAATCCAAGCCATCCCGACCACCTAAATATATCTATGCTAGAGTGAAAGGTGTGGATTGCAAGCACTACAATCCAAGCCATCCCTACCACCTAAGGTAGATTAGCCCTATCGGTTCTTAATAGGTTGCTGTTACGATTAGTTATTATGAGTGGCACGAATGTTTTGGTGGTCATGAGTACCTTTTGTGTTCATTATCTTGCATCTCTCCTAGCCATCTTTATTTTCGTAACTTAGGGTGTTTACCTTTAGGAGTAGATTAATTTAATTAGGAGTAGTTTAACTTAGAAAGGCAAACACCCGGTTACATTTCTATCCTTAGTTTCCTTTATGTTCTTAATTTCAATTTGCATGTTCTTTCACACAACACGCTCCACATGCATACACATCACACACACTACTCTCACCACTTCCGCTTTCTCATTTACATTGCTTTCACTAAACACTAAAATGTGAAACAATTGACGGATGACACCTCCATGTAGATGATACCCTCACTTGTCGATGTACTTGTTTACAAAACTTTAGAGCACACAAATGCGTATCAATGACGAATTATTTCCGATGGCACTAATTGTCGTCGGTAATGGTACCTTTTCCGACGATCATGTCAGTGCCGTCGGAAATGAGTAAAAAATTGATACCTCATTTTCGACGGCCAAATGACCATTGGAAATAGTATTTATGCCGTCAATGTTGTTCCCATTTCCGATGGCACAAAAAGTGTCGTCAGAAATGAGAAAAAATGTAATACCACATTTTCGACGGCCCAATGGCCTTTGGAAATAGTCTTTGTTCCGTTGGAAATGAGGAAAAGTAATCCAACATTTCTGACGGCCTAATTGCCGTCGGAAATAGTCCACATTTCCGACGTAAATGGTCTTTTCCGATGGCATTTAGCCGTCAGAAAAGACCAATTTTTTATTGTAGTGTTAAAAACGTATTTTTATATAAATTTTCTTCAAATAATTTATATAAATAAAAACTTCATGATTTATTTTTTATTGAAAGGTTAGATAAAATAATTATATAAACTCTATTTCGTAGTAAGCATTTAATACACCTGATTTTTCCTAAATTGCTATCCGGACAATGACATATATGTGTGAAAATCAGGAGTGAACACTTTGATACAATAGAAATTCACAAAACATTTGTCAGGATTATGATGAAGGGATTTGTGAGATATCGACGCCATTCTTTAGGAACTCCCTCTTATTATAAGCATTTTTATTTTAAGAGATTGCCCGATGGTAAAATATCGCCAGTCAACTGCCGGGAAAGTCACGTAGGGATGTCAAGGAACATTACGACGCCCTTATACATGACATCTGCAAGATTGATTCGGGTTGTGTCAAGTTGCCGAGTTATGTCGATGACTTGTGGGACTTTTTGTGCCATCGGAAATAATAAAAAAATAGTACCGCATTTCCGACGACTTTTGGGCCGTCGTAAATAGTCAAATAAGCCGTCAATATTACCCACTTTTTTAATGAAATAAAAAGTGCCATCGGAAATGCTAAAATTTAATTCGAATTACTTTATGGACACATCTTACTAAATTAGCTAAATATAAAATATAGCAAAATTATTAGTAATCACAAGAACATTTAGTTATTTTTAAAACAAACTCTAATAATTTTAATAAATTATTATTTTAAAAAACAATATCTCAATAGTTATATTTAAATAGTATACAAAAAAAATATTTAATTAGATATTATACAAACATATTAATAGCTTTTATATATATATATATATAATATGCAAAACATATCTGAAATATACAAGCGTAGTTAAATTGCCTAAAAGTATACCTAGAGGGGGGGATGAATAGGTTTTTATACCTTTTTCAATCCCTTAAAACAAATGCAAGTTTATCTCTCAAGATAACTTACATTACAACACATAAACCATACATACATGTATAGACAAAATAAGCATGTGATCGTTAAAGCATTGTCTATATATCAACAAGTAGCAAGAGGAAGAATAACATTAAAACTCAACAACAAAGAACACTTGTATTTCCAATAATGTTCAATGTGTTACAAGTATCAATCAAAATATAACTATACAAAAAAATCAATGAACAAAAGAATTATATATACAACTATGATCAAAATGATTTGCTTACATATCACACTTAACAAAATCTTGTTTCAAAAATACATCACAAGTGAATATTATGCTACAAGATTAAAACATACACATATACAAATATGAAAGAGAGAGATAGAAAGAATTGACACAAGAGATTTTTTAACTTGGTAAAACCTCAAAGGAGGAAACATCCATGGGTTGAACTACAACCATTGGGTACTATATATATTGGATGATAGATTAGAAATTCCTCAAAAGTGACCAACTTATGATCTACTCTCTATTAGAGTCTATGTCTACCCAATCCCTATTGGTAGATTAGAAATTCCTCAAGAGTGCATACGCATCCCATGTACCACCCTCTATTGAAGTCTATGTCTATCCAAACGCCCGGGCCTATCGATATTGTAACCAACTCCCTATCCAAAGCACTCATGCCTCTAGAGAGCCTCTCATGCATAGCTATCCAGACCTTCCTGATCCTAGCCATGACTTCTTGTTTGGTTATCCGAACCTCTTGTCCTAACCAATACTTCCTTGCTTGACTATCCGGACCGCTTGTCCTAGTCAAGACTTCTTGCTTGGTTATCCAGACCACATGTACTAACCAAGACTTCATGCCTTTTACAATGACTTCCTAGTGTGATCAATGAATGCAAATGATGCAAACAAGCAATTCAACATAGAACATGTGATCAATACATTCCATGGAAACTAGACTTAATCATGTGACAGAACACAAGTCAAAATTGTCTAGTTATAAGACTTGAATTAAAACCTAGAGCATGTGAAAACACCTAACACATATGGCTCCTAGTTTCATTCACAAATTTAACACTTGAATAAATCATATACATGAAGCACATATTCAAGATATTAGAAACATACACAAAAATGCTAGAATCACAAAGTGTGTTCAATGAATATTCTAGCCAACATTTAGAGCAAGGATATAATTAACAATCAATTAAATCCTAATAGGCTCTAAATACAAAATCAAAAGTGCTAATCGTAGATATGTTCAATTAAAGGATCCAAGCACATGCTAAGGTTATTGATCATAAAATGAATCAATCAAATCACAAATAACCCTAGATATCAAACTAATCACAATACAACACTCAAACATGTGAGAAACTAGAATCATAGAAAACTAGTTCACATTTGTCTATAATTAGACTTGATTAGATTTGATTTGATTATGAAGCTATCTTTCTTAATTGCATTCATCATACATACACATACATATAGAAGAAGAAACCCCAAGGTAATTGAAGGTTATAAAAGAAGAAAACACAAAGATTAGTCAAATACCTAAGAATCACAAGCTGGTTCGGTTTTATGGGTAGAGCCACTGGAAAACTCGATCAAACAACTACAAACTCTCTTGGAAAAGATAGAGAACTTGATTACGAAACTTCTCCAACTTGAATAACTCAATTTAGAGTCCAAATGAGAAAGTTATGGTGTTTGGAAGGTGAGAAAGTTTGGAGAGAAAATTTTGCACTTAGTGTTTTCAATTTTTCTTCTTGAAATGAAATCGGAGGGAAAGGAGAACTTAAAAGAGATGAAAGAGAGGGAAGTGAGTGACCAATGGAGGGTGTCCACATCACCTGCCCATGAGAGGTGCATGATCCTCACGGGGCAGAGGGGCTGCTGGCCCGTGAGCCTCACGTGCTCCTCACGGCCACACCCCAAAATGGCCTTTGGCCATTTCACGCCTCCCTTGCACTCCTCTAGCGTTCTTCAGCCGTATTCGGGCATCCAAACTCTGAATTTGAATCCGTCTTTGGATTAAGAACTGTTATTCCCTCATGCACAAGGAAAACTATGAAACTTTGGCAAAAGGTTAAGAATTCAACTCGGTATACGACGACGAAGACAACACAACCTATGAGAACGTAAAGTAGAGTAGCTTCCTAGTTTGGACTCAAAACCTAATGAATGAGTAACCGAAATGACTGGGACTCGATAAGGAATTATATGAGATCATGTTCAAGTCTAAAAACAATAAAACAAAAACAAATAAACACAAAGTCACACAAGTATGCTATTTCCTAGAGATTGTCCTAGAACATGCAATTTCGTAAGGATTCCCATTTTATTGATTGGCTTATTTCGTGGTCAAACCACATGTTGGGGTTTTGAATGTAAGGGTAGTCTAAGTGTTTAGTGTTGAAGATCAAAGGCCCTTCCATGACCTCAAGAAACAAGCACGCCAAAGGTATAATCTCTTGTGCTTGTTTTTCTTTGAAGAGATCTAGTAGCACACACTCACTTAGCATTCTTGCTATGATTGCATACTTGCTTATTTTTATGTGCATCTCTTCACATGTCACTTTACACACTAGCACTTTGGTTGATATATCTTGTTGTGTGTATATGTGCCTTATAATTCGTTTCCCGACATTGTTCGGAAACGTCCGCGCTTGCACTAATGAGTGCTTGGTTTCGCGCGAAGACGCCTATGGAGAATGCCCTTGGCTTCTCCTTGGTTTCACCATTGTTGGTGATCGGCGGTTATTATCGGCGGCCTGGCCGCCGAATGAAACCGCCGTTTCAGTCCAGTTTGGTCTGAAGCAATTATGCGGTCAAGATCGGCGGTCACGACCGCCGTTCGAAACCGCCGTTCATACCTGATCGATTTTAATCTCTCGGGTTTGATTCGGCGGTTGGATCGACGGTCACGAAACCGCCGAATGAAACCGCCGTTAATGCTCTGTTCTTCACGAGCTCAATTCGGCGGTCGTCATCGGCGGCCTGGCCGCCGATTGAAACCGCCGAACGGTGCGTTTCAGGGGCAAAATTGTCTTTTCACTTGCCCTGTTCTTGATGTCTATAAATATCACACTTTCTCATTATCTGAATCAGTTCTTTGACTCTTAAGAACCCTAATCTTCAAAGATAGATTTGAGAGAAAATCAAATCAAGAACTCATCTTTAACCACTCAAATCAAACCCCTTTTGCATCAAATTTCATATTGCATCTCCTATGTCTATATAGAGTGCATCCATGTATGGGTTTGCATCATCACAACTTGCTTGGTAAGATTTTGATTAATTTCATCTTATTGTAGTATTTTAAATACCAAGCCATCTCTTTTAAATTACTTGTATGTTTTTGATCATATGTTAAATACAAGAAAAGAGATTATTTGTGATGAATTAATTGAGTGTTGTTTTTGATAGATATCTAGGTTTTTATAATCTATGATCATCTATGCTATTTGACATGTCATTTAGCAATTGATATCTAGGGTTGATTTAAATTGAATATATCATCATCCTAGATAAGCATTTAGAGTACCCTAGCTCTTATTGCATTAATTGAATATTCATACATATTCACATAGGGTTGTTTCTCTTCATTGAGAAGTAAGTCTTGAGGCTAAGAGTGCTTAGGCCTCAAACATTGGAATAGGGTTGCTAATAAAGGCCCGCTGGGTAGAAGTGAGGGGTTACAGACCGGAGTGTTAGACGAGGTCTACATAGGTTGTAAACTTCATTTCAATTAGTGATTTCGAGTTCCGAGTGTGGCGCACTATACAGCCCGTGGTTTTTTCCCAGTGGTTGGGTTTCCACGTATACATCAGTGTTATTTAAATTCCGCACTATATTACACTTGTATGTATTTTTGACTAGTAGGGGCATTTTCGTAAAATTGACTTGCATGCGAAAATTGGGTAATAATAGTTAAAATCTATTCACCCCCCCCCCCCCCCCCCCTAGCTTTATATTGATAAACACGCCTCGAGTATTTAATTACTTTCAAATTTCACAATGTTTGTTAAATTAAATCTAATGCATGTGCATACTTCAATAAGTGTGTGAGTATATTATACCAATAGTGTACAACTATGCAAGGATACAAATGAATACCATATGTGTATGTGCCTATGCCTTGTAAGAGGAATGAAGTTGAATATACCTTTGATGAGCAATGTAGCTTATTCCTCTTTGAAGACACCATCTTGCATGGAAAGTTGCAAAGTACTCCTTGAAACTTCAATCATCATCAATCTAGGACAACTAAACATTATAAGAGAAACATCGTTTTGATATGGAATTCATGCCAACACTAACCAAAATCCTAACAATATCAGATATAAAGTTATAGCAAAATGGTAAGGTTAACCCTTATTGTCATCCAAGTCAAGGGTTCGAACCACATGAGTTTCATGGAGTTAAAGTTGCTGGGTGATGTGGCGCGTGTCGGATGATATGGTGCTTGTTGGGTGAGGTGGCGGCTATCAAGTCAAGTTGCGCCATTTTTTTTTTTATAATTCGACTATTTCTGATGGCAATTAAGGTGTTGGAAATAGCGGTAAGCCATCGAAAATACAAGTACTTTTGACTACCTTGAATTACTATTACCAACGACATTTTTATCTTTTCCGATGGCTATGGCCGTCGAAAATGGTAGTATTTGAGACGGCTCGTTGGTGAATGGTCATTTCTAACAAACGTATTTGTGACGACCTCCAACGACTTTGTCTCGTTGGAAAAGAGTATTTTCGACGAGAAATGGTCTTTTCTGACGGCATTTTCCAACGGCATTTAGCCATCGGAAAAGACCATTTTTTGTAGTGACATTGTTAGGACTTCTTATAAATATCTTTTGAATTCGTAATTTGCTAACGACACAAAAAGCGCGTTCAGAATGACCCTTCATTCTTCTCTCAACTCATCCAACAACTCAACAAGGAGTAGCTCTCAAAGACTTAGGCCAACTTCACTACTTTTTAGGACTCAAAGTTAAACATTTTTCTGGTGGCCTTATGATCTCTCAAACAAAATATGCTCATGATCTCTTAGAAAAAGCTCACATGATTGACTCCTCAAAGATCAACACTCCCATTGCTCAAAAACCAAACCCCTTGCCTGATGACAATAAATTAATGAACCCGACTGCATACCATCAATTATGTGGATATCTTCAATACCTTACTTTCACTAGACCTGATCTTACACATGCAGTCAATCTAGTGTGCCAACACTTTCAAAATCCCACCATGAAGGATCTTCATGCAGTCAAATGCATTTTGTGTTATCTCAAAGGCACAATCACTTATGGTTTATGTTATTTGTCTCAAAGCTCACTCACTTTGAATGCTTTTTATGATACAGATTGTGCTGGGTGTCCAACTACTAGAAGAAGCACAACTGGATACTGCATATTTCTTAGTGCAAATTGTATATCTTGGGCCTCCGAAAAGCAACCAACAATCTCACGCTCCAGCGCAGAAGTTGAATACCGTGCCTTAGCAACTACAACAGATGAAATTACATGGCTTCAACATTTTTTCCATGACATTGGCATCAAATTTGAGAGGCAACCTCCCCTTCTATGCGACAACAAAAGTGTCATACACATGTCTCATAATCCAGTGTTTCATGCCCGTACCAAGCACATTGAAATTGACTATCATTTCATCCGAGAAAAAGTCACTGCTGGAACTCTCCACCTTCGATATATCTCTACTACCAATCAAATAACAGATATTCTTACTAAAGCATTGTCTCGAGAACCATTTGATAAATTTCGCTACAAGCTTGGCGTTCATTTACCTTCACTGCTCAGCTTGAAGGGGGTGAAAAGAGTTCTTACACTCAAAATTCAAATCAAGGAGAAAATCAAAACCAAGACTCATGGAGATATCTTGGCAGTAAATCAAATTGTCAACAATATCATAATTGTTTTTCCATCCAATTAGGACATGATTTCTCTTTTAAAGAAATCATGATATTTCCTTGTAACATTAGTTACCGTTGGACACAATTGGTTATATAAACCATTGTAAATTGTATTCTACAACAATCGGTGAATAAACATTCTCTTTAATAGTCTATTTGTTCTTTCTCATAAAATTCAAAAGATGATTATATACCATCAAAAGACAAAAATACAAAAATCGATATTTTTTGAAATAACCAACAAAATTGGACAAAATATTTACATATTTAGCCAAAATCACAAATAAACCAAACTTCTGAACTTACGAGATTATAATATATTCTAATATTTCAACTCAATTGCCAAATCATATTCAATCCCATGCTAACTACAATAACCTAATGCAACTTTTAGCTCATGCAATTGTACTTCGTACAATCCCATCAAGTGTGTGAGATTCATCGATTGGTCAGACTAAAATGAATTCCGAATTAAAAACCAAATCCACCCACACTATCTAGAAATCTTGCCCAAGCGGTACATGATGCACTTTTGCGTTTGAATTCATCGAGGCCACACCCCCTTCAGCAACCACCTCTTCAACATTATCTCTATATCAATGTAGTAGTTGGCATTTGCTATGTTCATGTTCTTCGTTGTCTTGTTTTGATCTACTACCTTGTTGTGACTACATTTCACCAAAGTAAATGACAAAAAAAAAAAAAAATTACAATTAATGACAAAGAAATATTTACTACCTTTTTTTTTTTTTTTTTGACAATATCTATTAATTCGGGACCGGGTATTTTTTGAAAGCTTTCGCCATTGGTAGGATTCGAGCCGTTGACTTGTGAGTCATTTGCCCAAGCCCCAAGCTCGTACATATATCAGCTGAGCTACGCCTCTATTGGCAAATATTTACTACCTTGTTGTGACTACTACTTGCTTCATTGAGATGTTTGTCATCTTTATTCTTATGTCCCTGAATCCATATATATGCTTTAATTATAGATGATGGATCTAAACTCTTTCTCTCTCTCTCTTTGCAATGGAAAAATAAAATAAAAATGGTCCTCAATGAGGAGCAGCTAAAATATACAGTTAATTACTTAATATGAAATGATAATAAAATAGAAAATCAACAAATAACCACAACCAAAGTCCATACCAATGATTTATAATAATATCAAATTATCATAAAATATGTCACAAGTATGATAAAAGATTTCAATTATCAAATAAGAGTATTTTACCATTTCATACTCCAAGCAAGCATAACCCTTCTGTTCATCGTATGTATGATTTTCTGTATTTTTTTCTCATTTTCTTGTACCTCTTTGTCTTTGCCTATAATACACTATTACTTAAGGGAATTTCATTTGGTATCAGAGCGGGTGTCTAGATGCACTTAGATTGATCCTTTCTTTATAGTTTTTGTGTTTTATTTGTGATAATCATGATTAAGGAAGTGTGTTCCTATATGGCTTCTTTTGTTGAACATATTGACTTGGATGAGAAAAAGATCAATGATCTTATTCTTGAAAATGAACACTTGTCTAAAGTCAATGTGTCCCTCAATAAGAAGCTTGATAATCATGGTCTTGGCTCAAAAGAATTCAATGATCTTAAAGACAAGATCTTAAATCTAGAATTGAATCTAAAAGATAGCAATGATAGACTTAGCATATTGAAGCAAGAAATTGAGCAAATGGATATTTCTCTTGTTAATGCTAAAAGGCTAGAAAACATGCTTAAAGTCAAAATTAGTGAGCACTTAAATCAAGAGAAAAAGTATGAACAATGGCTAAATAAATCACGAAAAGATGTTATGTTTAGTGATGACATTGTAGAAAAATATGTCATTAAAAATAGGGTGCTTAGTGAGAAACTTGTTGAGGCTAATAGGATGATTAACAAGATGTTATCTAGTTCTAATAAGATTGAAACCCTTATTAAAAGTGGAAAGCATCCTAGTGATAAAAGAGGTTTGGGTTATATAAATGAGAAGGAAACCCCTTCTGACACAAATTAGAGGCGTGTTCTATATAAACCTAGAGGGGGGGTGAATAGATTTTAACAATTATTACCCAATTTTCGCAAGCAAGTCAATTTTACGAAAATGCCCCTACTAGTCAAAAAATACAAGCAAGTGTAATATAGTGCGGAATTTAAATAACACTTAATGTATACGTGGAAACCCAACCACTGGGAAAAACCACGGGCTGTTTAGTGCGCCACACTCGGAACTCGAAATCACTAATTGAAATGAAGTTTACAACCTATGTAGACCTCGTCTAACACTCCGGTCTGTAACCCCTCACTTCTACCCAGCGGGCCTTTATTAGCAACCCTATTCCAATTTACTTGAGGCCTAAGCACTCTTAGCCTCAAGACTTACTTCTCAATGAAGAGAAACAACCTATATGAATATATATGAATATTCAAATAACAAACAAGGCTAGGTAACCTTAGATGCTTATCTAGGAAGATGATATAATCAATTTAATCAACCATAGATATCAATTGCTAAATGACATGTCAAATAGCTTAGCTAATCAAAATTAAGCAAAAACCTAATTAGCTATCACAATCAACACTCAATCATTTTCATCACAAATAATCTCTAACTTGTATCTAGCATATAATCAAAAGCATACAAGTAATTAAAGAGATGTATTAATATGAAAAACACTAAAGTAATATGAAATTAGTGAAGAACATACCAAATAAGATGTGATGATTCAAAACCATGCATTGATCAATTCTATGAAGGCATAGAAGATCAAATATGAAATTTGATGCAAAAGGGATTTGATTTGAGTGTTTAAAGTTGAGTTCTTGATTTGATTTTTTCTCAAAAATCTCTCTTGAAAGTTTAGGGTTCTAATGACTCAAAGAACTTGATCAGAGAATGAGAAAATAAGATATTTATAGACATCAAGAATTGGGCATGTGAAAAGACAATATTGCCCCTGAAACGCACTGTTCGGCGGTTTCAATCGGCGGCCAGGCCGCCGATAAAGACCGCCGAATTGAGCTCGTGAAGAACAGAGCATTAACGGCGGTTTCATTCGGCGGTTTCTCGACCGCCGATCCAACTGCCCAATCAAACCCGAGGGATTAAAATCGATCAGGTATGAACGGCGGTTTCAAACGGTAGTCGTGACTGCTGATCTTGACCGCATAATTGCTTCAGACCAAACTGGACTGAAATGGCGGTTTCATTCGGTGGCCAGGCCGCCGATCATAACCGCCGATCACCAACAGTGGTGAAAACCAAGGAGAAGCCAAGGGCATTCTCCATAGGCGGTCTTCGCGCGAAACCAAGCACTCATTAGTGCAAGCGCGGACGTTTCCGAACAATGTCGGGAAACGAATTATAAAGCACATATACACACAACAAGATATATCAACCAAAGTGCTAGTGTGTAAAGTGACATGTGAAGAGATGCACATAAAAATAAGCAAATATGCAATCATAGCAAGAATGCTAAGTGTGTGTGTGCTACTAAATCTCTTCAAAGAAAACCAAGCACAAGAGATTATACCTTTGGCGTGCTTGTATCTTGAGGTCATGGAAGGGCCTTTGATCTTCAACATTAAACACTTAGACTACCCTTACATTCAGAACCCCAACATGTGGTTTGACCACGAAATAAGCCAATCAACAAAACAGGAATCCTTACAATCTCCCCCTTTGGCTATTTCGTGACAAAACCACCACTCACATTGATTCCTCACAACAAAATAAACCTATGGGTCAATGAAGATTTTCTACAATACAAAGAGATATATAAAAATAAAACTTGAAGTATTCAATCTCTTGTAGAACAATCATTCCCTGAAACAAGGTTTCTAAACTTTCCAAAACAAGAAAGGTGAGATGAATCAAGTAAGATTAAAACAAGCATTTGCATATTAAAAAAATTAAGCACAACATCATGTTGTTTTGTGTATGCAATGCTCCCCCTCAAAGGGTTACTCTCCCTCAATATATATTCTCCCCAATGTGCACCAATTGCTACAACAATTTGCACCTCCTCTTACCACATTCTACTCCCCCTTTTTGTCATGATATAGGCAAAGGAGTAGTCCCCAACCGGGTCACTTAAGGCAAAGAGAGATAGTAGCATTCTAGTATATGCATAATCAATATAAGTCACTTTATGCAATCTCAATTAATCAAAGAGAAACGAGGAGATTTATTAGAATAAAAATGTGTGAATCAAAAATGCTTTGCATACAAGACATATAGCATTCAAGTCCAAAATACCATGGTATTTGGCAAAGCAAATGACAAAGGTTTCTAATAGGAATTCAAACCAATTTCACCATTGTCATGAGAGAAGCAAGGATATAGAAATTTCATTGATTTCAATTTAAGAACAACTATATCCAACTTTATAAGCTAAACATGTCATGAGCAACTTTGCACCCTATTTGATTTTTCCGGGAATGAAACCCGTATGATAGTAGACATGTTCAACCAATAAAGAAAGAGAGACATTTGGATTGTAAAATCCTTGAATGGATACTAGATCCTTTTTCATTTGAGTCTCATAAGCTTTTTTCACACAAGTTTTTGCATTTAAGAACGCAATTATCAATTCATGCTTTTTCATTTGAGCATGTACATGAATTTCATGCTTTTCATAAGACATTAGCATGTTATAAAAGAATCATCATGTCATGGAGATAATCATAGGTCATTCAAATCATACTTCCTACATACATCTCCTAGTCCAAAATGCATGTTTGAACATAAATATGACATGGATTGTAAACAAGCACGGTTCACACTTATTGAATTGAAAACATATATACATATGTGCAACCAAGCTTACTCAAGCAATCAACCAAGAAGCATAAAGATTTTTCAAATTTTTTGCAAGTGACAAGAATGCAAAAATAGCTCTCTTTGCTTGAGTTCCCCATATGGGGTTAGTATCATCCTTCATTAATGAAGGGCATGAGGTCCTATGGACCTACCAAGTCCATAGGACTTAGTTGAACCTATTTGAGACTTGTTAGTCTCGTAGCAAGCGGGTTCATTTTTCCTTATCCACATAGATATGACATTTTTCTTCCTAGTGGACAAAGGTTGCATGTCATTCACTAACCTAGGATTATTGACAAAGGATTTCCTAGGCTCATGCAAGTGGGCTTTTCTTAGCCTCTTTTTCTCTATCATGCTATTAATCCTACAATGCTTAATGTACTTAAAGCACTTAGGCCTAATATGCCCATAAACACCACAATAATGACAAGTTGGTACAAAGTAAGAATTCATACCATATCCGTGTGAAGTCATTGGAGACTTATCATGCATTTGGTGTCTCCTTTGGTGTTGAGCTGGTTCATGTCTTCTATTTGGTTGAACCGGAATGGGTTGCCTCCTTGGATGAGGTAGCATGTTTTGCCTCTTTTCATAGTGAGTCATTTGTTGAGGAGAGTTGACTCGAGAGGCTCTAATCCGTTGAGCTTGGGGTTGTCTTGCTTTCACCACCTTCACTTGTGCATTTTTCGAACATTGTCCTAGTTCTAACTTCTTCCTAGGAGTTTGCACCGGTGACGCTTCTATCTTACCCAAACTCTTCACAAAGACGGTCTTCTTAGGAATAGAGCAATCCTTGCTCACTTCGAATCCAAGACCTCTTTTGTCACAAGGGCTTTTTCCTACACCAAGTATGTTGTCAAGTTTCTTGGTGCTTGTGGTCATTCTAGTCAATGACTCTTTGGCTTCAACAAGCTCTCTCTTCAAACCCTCTTCATTCCTCTTAGACAAAGCTAGCTCATCTTTTAGCTTGTCTTCTTCCACCATGGATCTTATCACTTCATCATTCAAGTGATCAACTTGTGTTGAAAGCCTAAGTAGTTCTTCCTTTAACCTTTGAATCTCTTTTTCATTCTTTAACTTAGAGCTTTCAAAACTTTCAAAGTTGTCCTTAAGATCCATTTTCTCCACTTGCTTCTTTAGGAGGTCATTGTATGTTGTAAGCTCTAGATTTTCTTCCTCTAAAATCCTTAGAAATCTATCTTTCTTCTTCATGGAGCTTTCAACATTGACTATAAAGTCATGCATATCCATATTCTCTACATTTCCATTTGTAGAGTTAGATAAGGAGTCATCTCCACTAGTGTCATCTTCTAGACTCTCATCCTCTCCTATGGATCCAATATCCTCATCAAGACCTTCACCTTGATCTCTTGAGTCAATAAGTGCCATATCCCAATGTGAAGCAACAACTATCTCCTCTAGAGCTACTTCTTCGACTTTCTCTTCTATGGGATCACTAGCAACGGAATTCTTACCAACAACTTCATTTTCTTCACAAGTAGCACCCAATGCCTTGAAGTTATTGATAAGTTCATCATCACTTGATGACTTATCTCCCTCTTCGGAGTCATCACTTTCACTCCAAATGGCGGCTATCATTTTTTCTCTCTTGTTCTTCAAATTCCCACAATCTAGTGAGATATGACCTATGCCACCACACTCATAGCATTGGATCCCTTTCCTTTCGCTATTCTCTTGCCTATGCTCAACCTTCTTGAAAGGAACCCTTTTCTTCAATTCTTGCCTTTTGGATGCATGACCCTTCTTCTCGAATTTTACAAACTTCTTGAATTTTCTCATTAAAAGTGCCATGTCTTCATCCGAGTCATCCTTGTCCTCCTTCTCAACCTTGGAAGCTCTCAAAGCAATCCCTTTTTGCTTCTTTGAAGGAGTGGAGCTAGAACCCTTCCTAGACTCGTAGGCGAGAAGTCTACCTATTACCTCGCTCGGCTTCATGTCCTTAAAATCACTGTTTTCTTCTAAAGCCATCACCTTAGACTCAAACCTCTCGGGAAGCGATCTCATTATCTTTTGCTTGATCCTTCTATCCGAGTAAGGGTCACCAAGTTGATGACTTTGGTTGACAATGTCCATCAACCTAATCTCGAAGTCGTTGAAGCACTCATTCTCCTCCATCCTAAGTGTCTCAAATTGAGTTTGGAGGACTTGAAGTTTGGAGTCCTTCACTACTTCGGTTCCCTCGTGTGTAACCTCTAAGATGTCCCATGCCTCCTTGGCTATCTTAGTGTTCTGAATCAGTTTGTACTGATTTTCGTCTACTGCACATATAAGGGCGTGCCACGCCTTTTGATTCCACTTGGACAACTCAAACTCAGGTTGTGTCCACTGTGCCTTAGGCTTGAGCACTTCTTCTCCTCCACCTGTGGGAGTCATCATAGGAGGCGAATATCCATCTTCAATGGCCATCCATGCCCTATCATGGATTTGACACACATATGCCTCCATCTTCCCTTTCCATTGGGAGTAATTTATGCCGGTGAGGAGGGGTGGCCTTACGCTCGAAACACCCTTATTTGAACCACCGATTCCACTCATAGTGTATAATGAATGAATGAAATGAATGCAAAATGTATGAATGATCAAAGAATCACACAAATGCAAAACACACCAAAATGAGCTAGGATCACCTATGTATGTCTAGGAACCCGCTCTGATACCAATTTAAACAAATTAGAGGCGTGTTCTATATAAAGCCAGAGGGGGGTGAATAGATTTTAACAATTATTACCCAATTTTCGCAAGCAAGTCAATTTTACGAAAATGCCCCTACTAGTCAAAAATACAAGCAAGTGTAATATAGTGCGGAATTTAAATAACACTTGATGTATACGTGGAAACCCAACCACTGGGAAAAACCACGGGCTGTTTAGTGCGCCACACTCGGAACTCGAAATCACTAATTGAAATGAAGTTTACAACCTATGTAGACCTCGTCTAACACTCCGGTCTGTAACCCCTCACTTCTACCCAGCGGGCCTTTATTAGCAACCCTATTCCAATTTGCTTGAGGCCTAAACACTCTTAGCCTCAAGACTTACTTCTCAATGAAGAGAAACAACCTATGTGAATATATATGAATATTCAAATAACAAACAAGAAAAGGTGAGATGAATCAAGTGAGATTAAAACAAGCATTTGCATATTTAAAAAATTAAGCACAACATCATGTTGTTTTATGTATGCAATGCTCCCCCTCAAAGGGTTACTCCCCCTCAATATATATTCTCCCCAATGTGCACCAATTGCTACAACAATTTGCACCTCCCCTTACCACATTCTACTCCCCTTTTTTGTCATGATATAGACAAAGGAGTAGTCCCCAACCGGGTCACTTAAGGCAAAGAGAGATAGTAGCATTCTAGTATATGCATAATCAATATAAGTCACTTTATGCAATCTCAATTAATCGAAGAGAAACGAGGAGATTTATTAAATAAAATGTGTGAAACAAAATGCTTTGCATACAAGACATATAGCATTCAAGTCCAAAATACCATGGTATTTGGCAAAGCAAATGACAAAGGTTTCTAATAGGAATTCAAACCAATTTCACCATTGTCATGAGAGAAGCAAGGATATAGAAATTTCATTGATTTCAATTTAAGAACAACTATATCCAACTTTATAAGCTAAACATGTCATGAGCAACTTTGCACCCTATTTGATTTCTCCGGTCTGTAACCCCTCACTTCTACCCAGCGGGCCTTTATTAGCAACCCTATTCCAATTTGCTTGATCCTCGAAGTCACTACTTGTAATGATGTTTACAGCCTAATCCCGGTCTGTAACCCACCACTACTACCCAGCGTGCCTGTAATAGCAACCCTAGACCAAGACTTCAATCTCTCAAAAGAGATGCACAACCATATGTGAATATGTATGAATATTCAATTAATGCAATAAGAGCTAGGTTACTCTAAATGCTTATCTAGGATGATGATATATCAATTTAAATCAACCCTAGATATCAATTGCTAAATGACATGTCAAATAGCATAGATAACATAGATTATAAAAACCTAGATATCTATCAAAAACAACACTCAATCAATTCATCACAAATAATCTCTTTTCTTGTATTTAGCATATGATCTAAAACATACAAGTAATTTAAAAGAGATGGCTTGGTATTTAAAATACTACAATAAGATGAAATTAATCAAAATCTTACCAAGCAAGTTGTGATGATGCAAACCCATACATGGATGCACTCTATATAGACATAGGAGATGCAATATGAAATTTGATGCAAAAGGGGTTTGATTTGAATGGTTAAAGTTGAGTTCTTGATTTGATTTTCTCTCAAAATCTATCTTTGAAGATTAGGGTTCTTAAGAGTCAAAGAACTTGATCAGAGAATGAGAAAATAAGATATTTATAGACATCAAGAATTGGGCATGTGAAAAGACAATTTTGCCCCTGAAACGCACCGTTCGGCGGTTTCAATCGGCGGCCAGGCCGCCGATAACGACTGCCGAATTGAGCTCGTGAAGAACAAAGCATCAACGGCGGTATCATTCGGCGGTTTTGTGACCGCCGATCCAACCGCCGAATTAGACCGAGAGATTAAAATCGATCAAGTATGAACGGCGGTTTCGAAGCCCGCCGATAACGACCGCCGAATTGAGCTCGTGAAGAACAGAGCATCAACGGCGGTTTCATTCGGCGGTTTCGTGACCGCCGATCCAACCGCCGAATTAGACCGAGAGATTAAAATCGATCAGGTATGAACGGCGGTCGTGACCGCCGATCTGGACCGCATAATTGCTTCAGACCAATCTGGACTGAAACGGCGGTTTCATTCGGCGGCCAGGCCGCCGATCATAACCGCCGATCACCAACAATGGTGAAAACCAAGGAGAAGCCAAGGGCATTCTCCATAGGCGGTCTTCGCGTGAAACCAAGCACTCATTAGTGCAAGCGCGGACGTTTCCGAACAATGTCGGGAAATGAATTATAAAGCACATATACACACAACAAGATATATCAACCAAAGTGCTAGTGTGTAAAGTGACATGTGAAGAGATGCACATAAAAATAAGCAAATATGCAATCATAGCAAGAATGCTAAGTGTGTGTGTGCTACTAAATCTCTTCAAGGAAAACCAAGCACAAGAGATTATACCTTTGGCGTGCTTGTATCTTGAGGTCATGGAAGGGCCTTTGATCTTCAACATTAAACACTTAGACTACCCTTACATTTAAAACCCCAACATGTGGTTTGACCACGAAATAAGCCAATCAACAAAACGGGAATCCTTACAATCTCCCCCTTTGGCTATTTCGTGACAAAACCACCACTCACATTGATTCCTCACAATAAAATAAACCTATGGGTCAATGAAGATTTTCTACAATACAAAGAGATATATAAAAATAAAACTTGAAGACTTCAATCTCTTGTAGAACAATCATTCCTTGAAACAAGGTTTCTAAACTTTCCAAAACAAGAAAAGGTGAGATGAATCAAGTGAGATTAAAACAAGCATTTGCATATTTAAAAAATTAAGCACAACATCATGTTGTTTTATGTATGCAATGCTCCCCCTCAAAGGGTTACTCCCCCTCAATATATATTCTCCCCAATATGCACCAATTGCTACAACAATTTGCACCACCCCTTACCACATTCTACTCCCCCTTTTTGTCATGATATAGGCAAAGGAGTAGTCCCCAACCGGGTCACTTAAGGCAAAGAGAGATAGTAGCATTCTAGTATATGCATAATCAATATAAGTCACTTTATGCAATCTCAATTAATCGAAGAGAAACGAGGAGATTTATTAAATAAAATGTGTGAAACAAAATGCTTTGCATACAAGACATATAGCATTCAAGTCCAAAATACCATGGTATTTGGCAAAGCAAATGACAAAGGTTTCTAATAGGAATTCAAACCAATTTCACCATTGTCATGAAAGAAGCAAGGATATAGAAATTTCATTGATTTCAATTTAAGAACAACTATATCCAACTTTATAAGCTAAACATGTCATGAGCAACTTTGCACCCTATTTGATTTTTCCGGGAATGAAACCCGTATGATAGTAGACATGTTCAACCAATAAAGAAAGAGAGACATTTGGATTGTAAAATCCTTGAATGGATACTAGATCCTTTTTCATTTGAGTCTCATAAGCTTTTTTTCACACAAGTTTTTGCATTTAAGAATGCAATTATCAACTCATGCTTTTTCATTTGAGCATGTACATGAATTTCATGCTTTTCATAAAACATTAGCATGTTATAAAAGAATCATCATGTCATGGAGATAATCATAGGTCATTCAAATCATACTTTCTACATACATCTCCTAGTCCAAAAATGCATGTTTGAACATAAATATGACATGGATTGTAAACAAGCAAGGTTCACACTTATTGAATTGAAAACATATATACATATGTGCAACCAAGCTTACTCAAGCAATCAACCAAGAAGCATAAGATTTTTCAAATTTTTTGCAAGTGACAAGAATGCAAAAATAGCTCTCTTTGCTTGAGTTCCCCATATGGGGTTAAATTCCATACCACTTCAAAGAAGGGTATGAGGTCCTATGGACCTACCAAGTCCTTTGGACTTGGTTGAACCTATTTGAGACTTGTTAGTCTCGTAGCAAGCGGGTTCATTTTTCCTTATCCACATAGATATGACTTGTTTGGTC
Organism: Acer yangbiense; assembly: GCA_008009225.1. Taxonomy (NCBI): domain Eukaryota; kingdom Viridiplantae; phylum Streptophyta; class Magnoliopsida; order Sapindales; family Sapindaceae; genus Acer; species Acer yangbiense. The sequence continues at coordinate 18,229,709 of CM017764.1, forward strand.
TTAGTGGTTAAGTGTTGCATGTCATTCAATAACCTAGGATTATTGACAAGGGATTTCCTAGGCTCATGCAAATGGGCTCTTCTTAGCCTCCTTTTCTCTATCATGCTATTAATCCTACAATGCTTAATGTACTTAAAGCACTTAGGCCTAATATGCCCATAAACACCACAATAATGACAAGTTGGTACAAAGTAAGAATTCATACCATGTCATTGTGAAGTCATTGGAGACTCATCATGCATTTGATGTCTCCTTTGGTGTTGAGTCGGTTCATGTCTTCTATTTGGTTGAACTGGAATGGGTTCCCTCTTTGGATGAGGTAGCATGTTTTGCCTCTTCACATAGTGAGTCATTTGTTGAGGAGAGTTGATCGAGAGGCTCTAATCCGTTGAGCTTGGGGTTGTCTCGTTTTCACAACCTTCACTTGTGCACTTTTCAAACGTTGTCCTAGTTCTAACTTCTTCCTAGGAGTTTGCACCGGTGACGCTTCTATCTTACCCAAACTCTTCACAAAGACGGTCTTCTTAGGAATAGAGCAATCCTTGCTCACTTCGAATCCAAGACCTCTTTTGACACAAGGGCTTTTTCCTACACCAAGTATGTTGTCAAGCTTCTTGGTGCTTGTGGTCATTCTAGTCAATGACTCTTTGGCTTCAACAAGCTCTCTCTTCAAACCCTCTTCGTTCCTCTTAGACAAAGCTAGCTCATCTTTTAGCTTGTCTTCTTCCACCATGGATCTTATCACATCATCATTCAAGTCGTCAACTTGTGTTGAAAGCCTAAGTAGTTCTTCCTTTAACCTTTGAATCTCTTTTTCATTCTTTAACTTAGAGCTTTCAAAACTTTCAAAGTTGTCCTTAAGATCCATTTTCTTAGGAGGTGAGGTGGTCAACTTCTTCTTAGGAGGTGAGGTGGTTAATTTCACAAATCTCCTAAGTCTCTCTAGTAAGAGAGGCATCTCCTCAACGGAGTAAATTTCTTCTCTCACGAAATCACTCATAGTGTTTGCGTTGAATGAATGCAAAAGAGAAGAATGCAAAATGTATGAAGAAATCAAACAAACATACAAAATGCAAAAACACACCAACAATGAGCAAATGATCACCTAAGTATATCTAGGAACCCGCTCTGATACCAATTGAAACAAATTAGAGGCGTGTTCTATATATAAAGCTAGAGAGGGGGTGAATAGATTTTATCTAATTATTAACCAATTTTCGCGTGCATGTCAATTTTATGAAAATACCCCTAGCAAGTCAACAATACATACAAGTGTAATAAGATGCGGAAATAATAAATGACACTTGATGTTTACGTGGAAAACCCAACCACTGGGAAAAACCACGGGCTGTATAGTGCGCCACACTCGGAACTCGAAATCACTAATTGAAATGAAGTTTACAACCTATGTAGACCTCGTCTAACACTCCGGTCTGTAACCCCTCACTTCTACCCAGCGGGATTAGGCTGTAAACATCATTACAAGTAGTGACTTCGAGGATCAAGCAAATTGGAATAGGGTTGCTAATAAAGGCCCGCTGGGTAGAAGTGAGGAATATTCCAATTTGCTTGATCCTTGAAGTCACTACTTGTAATGATGTTTACAACCTAATCCCGGTCTGTAACCCACCACTACTACCCAGCGGGCCTGTAATAGCAACCCTAGACCAAGACTTCAATCTCTCAAAAGAGATGCACAACCCTATGTAAATATCTATGAATATTCAAATAACAAACAATGCTAGGTAACCTTAGATGCTTATCTAGGATGATGATATAATCAATTTAATCAACCCTAGATATCAATTGCTAAATGACATGTCAAATAGCTTAGCTAATCAAGATTAAGCAAAAACCTAATTAGCTATCACAATCAACACTCAATCATTTTCATCACAAATAATCTCTAACTTGTATCTAGCATATAATCAAAAGCATACAAGTAATTAAAGAGATGTATTAATATGAAAAACACTAAAGTAATATGAAATTAGTGAAGAACATACCAAATAAGATGTGATGATTCAAAACCATGCATGGATCAATTCTATGAAGGCATAGAAGATCAAATATGAAATTTGATGCAAAAGGGAATTGATTTGAGTGTTTAAAGATAGGTTCTTGATTTGATTTTTTCTCAAAAATCTCTCTTGAAAGTTTAAGGTTCTAATGACTCAAAGAACTTGATCAGAGAATGAGAAAATAAGATATTTATAGACATCAAGAATTGGGCAAGTGAAAAGACAATTTTGCCCCTGAAACGCACCGTTCGGCGGTTTAAATCGGCGGCCAGGCCGCCGATGACGACCGCCGAATTGATCTCGTGAAGAACAGAGCATTAACGGCGGTTTCATTCGGCGGTTTCATTCGGCGGTTTCTCGACCGCCGATACAACCGCCGAATCAAACCCGAGGGATTAAAATCGATCAGGTATGAACGGCGGTTTCGAACGGCGGTCGTGACCGCCGATCTTGACCGCATAATTACTTCAGACCAATCTGGACTGAAACGGCGGTTTCATTCGGCGGCCAGGCCGCCGATAATAACCGCCGATCACCAACAATGGTGAAAACCAAGGAGAAGCCAAGGGCATTCTCCATAGGCGGTCTTCGCGTAAAACCAAGCACTCATTAGTGCAAGCGCGAACGTTTCCGACCAATGTCGGGAAACGAATTATAAAGCACATATACACACAACAAGATATATCAACCAAAGTGCTAGTGTGTAAAGTGACATGTGAAGAGATGCACATAAAAATAAGCAAATATGCAATCATAGCAAGAATGCTAAGTGTGTGTGTGCTACTAAATCTCTTCAAAGAAAACCAAGCACAAGAGATTATACCTTTGGCGTGCTTGTATCTTGAGGTCATGGAAGGGCCTTTGATCTTCAACATTAAACACTTAGACTACCCTTACATTCAAAACCCCAACATGTGGTTTGACCATGAAATAAGCCAATCAACAAAACGGGAATCCTTACCCCTTCTACTAACAAATCTACTTTTGTCAAAGCAAGCATTGAAACAAATGTAGGTACACTCACTCAAGGTAAAGCTATGAAAGCTACCGAAGGTGCCTTTTCATCAACAAGGATGTTCAATGGAAGAACTCAACAACATAATCATCAAGGAGCAACAACCTCAAATGCAAGAGGTGGAGCATCAAGGGTTGTACATCAAAGAGGAAAAATTATGAGAAGTTCAAAGGAGTTGGAAGCAAATGCAAATGGTAAAATTCTCAAATTTATTCCTATTTGTCATCATTGTAATATGGTAGGACATATTCGACCTAGATGCCTTGAGTATATTCGGAAATGCAAACTTGATAATGTTTTTCATGATATGTCTTTGAATGGACCTAGGCAATCATCCATGTATGGATATAGAAATAGACCTAGGAAGACCTTGGAAAAGCATGTTGTGAAAAATGTTGTTGATGGCTTGCTTGCTAAATCTTATGTTGTGCCTCACTCTACTATGCATAAGAAAGTTGATATGCTTTGCTTGATATTTTTGAAAATGTGACCAATGAGGTCAAGGTGCATGTTAAAAAACCTAACATTAAGTCAAAGTATGTTAGTGGTAAGAGTGAGAGGCATGTTATGAAAAGTGTGTGGGTTAGAAAAGACACATCTAATTGTCTAATTGCACAATATGCTCTTCGTGCCAACTCCTTCTATTCTTGGTACCTAGATAGCGGTTGCATTAGGAATATGACCGGGAACAAAGAGTTCTTTAAGAATCTTGTGTTAAAGGATGGAGGTTGGGTTACTTTTGGTGATGGTACCAAAAAGCAAGTTCTTGGCAAGGGAACAATTTGTATCCCCGGATTGCCTAAACTTCGCAATACTTTGTATGTTGATGGGCTACAAGCTAACTTGATAAGCATTACTCACTTGTGTGAAATTTTTAAAGAAGTTAGTTTTAACAAAGATATGTGCACTATAATTGATAAAAAGGACAATGTTGTCCTAAGAGTCAAAAGGTCTATAGACAATTGCTATTGTCTTGAGATAGATTCTCTAACTTGCAACATGGCACATGAGTGCAACAAGCTTGATTTATGGCATCAACGTTTGGGCCACATGAATTTTAAAGATTTAAAGAAGCTTGAAAAACATGCCATTGTTAGAGGTATTCCTAATTTTAGTAAGAAACTTAAGGTTGTTTGTGAACATTGCCAATTAGGTAAACAAACCAAAATGCCTCACAAAAAGAGTTCTTATATTGCTACCAAGAGACCTTTAGAACTTGTGCACATGGACCTAGTGGGGCCAATTCAAACCAAAAGCATCAATGGCAAAAAATACATTTTTGTATGCGTTGATGACTACTCTAGGTTTACTTGGGTTTATTTTCTTAGAAACAAGACTGAGGCTTTTGATTACTTTAAAAAAATTTGTAATCAAGTTCAAAATGAAAAAGGTCTTGATATCAAGAAAATATGTCGCATTAAGAGTGATCATGGGACCAAATTTGAAATTGCTAAATTTAGTGAGTTTTGTGATGGTTTAGGGATTTCTCATGAGTTCTCTGCACCTAGAACTCCTCAACAAAATGGTGTTGTTGAGAGGAAAAACCGAGTCTCGCAAGAGATAGCTAAGGTCATGTTTAATAGCAAGAAAGTCCCTAGAAACCTGTGGGCCTAGGCGGTTAATACCGCTTGTTACGTGTCTAATCATGTTTTTAGGAGGCCTAGCACAAAACAAACGACCTATGAGCTATAGAATGGTAAGAAGCCCAATGTAAGTTATTTCCACACTTTTGGAAGTAAGTGTTACATTTTGAATGATAGAGATCACTTAAGAAAGTTTGATGCTAAAAGTGATGTTGGTCTCTTTCTTGGGCATGCTATTAATAGTCGTGCTTATAGAGTCTTTAACTTGACTACTAAGACTATCATGAAGTCTATCAATGTGAAGATAGATGATCTAAGCATGCTAAATTTGTGTGATGAAAATGGTGTCAATGAACCTAAAGATAACATGTTGAATGACACTAAAACACCTATTGATGTGGCTAGTAGTGTTTCTAGTCAAGATGATGAAAATGATAGTCGTATTGAAGTTAAAAGTCAAGAGTTGGAAAATGTTTTAAATGATAATCAACAAAATGACCAAGTTGTTGAACTTTCTCACCCTAGACTTAGAAACTTACACTATCAAGAAGATATCATAGGTGATTTGAATGAAGGGATTAGAACTAGAAATCAAATTGTTAACCAAATTTCATATGCTTGCTACACTTCTCAAATTGAACCCAAAAATATTAATGAAGCAATTGTTGATGAATATTGGGTTGGGGCTATGCAAGATGAACTTAATCAATTTGAAAGGAATGAAGTGTGGTCCTTGGTTCCTAGACCTAAAGACATAAATGTAATTGGCACTAAATGGGTATATAGGAATAAGACCGATGAAAGTGGCAAGATTGTGAGGAATAAAGTTAGACTAGTGGATCAAGGTTACACTCAAGTTGAGGGTGTAGACTTTGATGAGACGTTTGCCCCGGTTGCTCGTCTTGAGTCCATTAGACTTTTGTTGTCCATTGCATGCATTAAAAAGTTCAAATTGTTTCAAATGGATGTCAAAAGTGCTTTCCTCAATGGATACCTTCAAGAAGAAGTGTATGTTGAACAACCTAAGGGTTTTGTAGACCCACACTCTCCTAATCATGTGTTTAAATTGAAAAAGGCTCTCTATGGCCTTAAGCAAACTCCAAGAGCTTGGTATGATAGGTTGACTCAATATCTTATTGACAATCATTATAGGAGAGGTGGCATTGATAAAACATTGTTTATCAAACATCATGATCATGATATTTTTGTTGCACAAATATATGTTGATGACATTGTTTTGGGGTCTACTAATAAAACCAAGGTTGATGAATTTGTAAGTGTTATGTCAGTGAATTTGAAATGAGTATGGTGGGTGAGTTGAATTATTTTCTAGAAATGCAAATAAAGCAAACTAGCATAGGCATAGTGTTGAATCAATCTAAATATGCTAAGAACCTAGTTAAGAGGTTTGGCCTAGAAAATGGAAAAGATTTTGAAACACCCATGAGTACTACCCTAAAACTTGACAAAGATGAAAAAGGGAAAAGTGTTGACCAAAGCCTTTATAGAAGTATGATTGGTAGTCTACGTTACCTAACGGCTAGTAGACCGGACATATGCTTTAGTGTTGGCTTGTGTGCAAGATTCCAAGCAAATCCTAAGGAATCTCACTTAAAAGCCGTCAAGAGGATCATTAGGTATGTTAAAGGGACTCATAGTCTTGGTCTATTCTATTCTTTTGACACCAATGATATCCTAGTAGGCTATTGTGATGCCGATTGGACGGGAAACATAGATGATCGTAAAAGCACATCCGGCGGTTGCTTTTATGTTGGGAATAACTTGGTTTCTTGGTCAAGTAAGAAACAAAATTATGTTTCCCTTTCTTCTTCCAAAGCCGAGTACATTGCGGCCGGAAGTGCATGCACACAATTACTTTAGATGAAACAAATCCTTAAGGATTATGAGATAGAACAAGGAAAAATAATACTTTATTGTGATAACTTAAGTGCCATTAACATCTCTAAAAATCTGGTTCAACACTCACGCACAAAGCATTTAGACATTAGGCATTATTTCATTAGAGACCTAGTTGAACATTCTATTGTTACTCTTGAAAATATGCCTACTAAAAATCAACTTGCGGACTTGTTCACCAAGCCCTTGGACAAAGAGAGATTTAAAACTCTTAGAATGTCCATTGGCATGATTTGTGTTGATTGATGTCTGTGTGATTGTGAGTGGTTTGATGAGCAAAACTTTATTTGATTATCATTATCTTTGAGAGCTACTCACATGAGAAGTAGTGATCTTAAACAAGTATCTTTTATTGTTTCTAGATCATGCACTTGGGCTTGAAAATCTTATATTTGAAAAAGTGCACTAATGCTTCTTCTATATGTTCTAGTTTTTGAGTATATATGGTTGAAAGTATGTAGATTATGGATGCATCTAGAAGCCTATTACTTAGTACATGATAGATGACATTTGATATGTATCCATTTTGCTTCGGCACTACATAGTATTCAAGGAGCACCCTCATGGAAAGGGCTACACAGCTTGGTTGTGCAGCTGCCCAATGTAGGAAAGGGCTACACCATTATGATGAGTGAAAGCCGCCATGAGGTGTATATGTTTTTGTTAGAAAAATTAAAAAAGTGTTGAAAAGAATCATTAAAAAAAAAAAAATTATTTGATTCTAAGCCTAAAAGAAATGATAAATAAAAGGCTTAATGGTGTATAGTTGAGAATTGTGAAAAGCTCGGGTTGTCAAATAGAAACGGGTAAACGAGCCACATGCACACATACGCTCAAATGTTGATAACTATTCTTTTAAAGCAAAAACCCGGATGAATATCGGTTTGACCTATTTTTTGAAATGCTTTAGATGGATAGGTGTGGAAATTGTTTGCATGTTAATATCACAATTACTCCTACTATATATGTGAGAAGCATTCACACACACACATTTTGCTTATGTGCTTGATTCATTAGCAATGTGAGAATATTTTTGAGAAATTAATGAAAATCTATGATTCTCTCTTGGACTTTGAAAAGTGATGAAATATTTTCTCTTATTGCTTGAATGTGTGAATGTGTGAATCCCTTGTGAACAAATCTACTTGGTGACAATATGTGGAGCATATGTTAAGGGGGAGCTTTAGTTTATTCAACTTCGCTTTCTATACGATTTGTTTGCTTAATATCTCGTTCTTTATCTCTTGTGTCCTTTGTCTTTTCCTTGACAAAAAGGAGGAGAAATTGTATACCTCACTATGTTGGATATGGAGGAATCCATATTTGATATAGGGGAGAAAAAATGTATACCTCACACCTTGTGTGGAAAAATGTTCCAATTGTGTGAGTCATGTTCCTCTTTGTGCTTATTGTGACTTTGTCTTAAGTGGGAGAATTATTGTCTTAAGGGGGAGAAAGAATTCTTTCTTGTTAATGTTAAGGATGGTCGGTCCTTGGGGAGATTTATATCTTAGGGAGTCTAAGGGAAAGTTTTAATATGAAAACATTTTATTCACTTGAGATAATGCATTTTTGTATGAGATAAGGGATGTCTTCTATATTTGTTTTTGGTAAAATATCTCATAATTCTTCTTTAGAGAAGTTCTCTTGTTTGGTTTGCTATTTTCTCTCTTAGGTACTTTGAAGACCAAAGAGGAATTCTTGAAGACTCATGAAGACTTGAAGACTTTTTAGTCTAGGAATCTCTTTGTAATGTGAGGATGAGAGTATACTATCAACTTGAGTTTATTGAAGTGAAACATTGTATGGCGAGGTTGAGGTTTTGCCATAGAATAGTCAAAGGGGGAGATTGTAAGGTTCATGATTTGTATTGGCTTGATTCCATTGCAAAACGCTCTATATTTATAATAGTTGTTGCTTAGGATGTTCTTAGAAGAAAAGAAGCTTCAAAGGTGAAGAGCAACGTCTAGTGCAAATATCGTCTTCAAGAGGTGAAAGCGTCAAAGGTATACTTAGACTTCTATCCTCTTACAAGATGTTAGCGCACGCACAGACAACTCATACATGTGTGTCCCTGCATCATTGTGCAAACATTTGGTATAACACATTCACACACATTTAAGTATGCACATGCATTGGTCTCTTATAGACAAACATTGTAGAATTGCATGTTTTATGACTATCACGTAGATATGGCATACTTGCGTGACATTGTGTTTATACGTTTATGTTTCATGTTTTTTAGACTTGAATATGGTCTTATTTGATTCCTTATTGAGTTCCGATCGTTTCAGTTACTCATTCATTAGGTTTCGAGTCCAAACAATGTAGCTATGCTACTTTGCATTCTCATTTGTTGAGTTGTTTTCGTCGTCATTTTCCGAGATGAATTCTCAACTATTTGTCAAAGTTTTGTAGTCTTCATTGTGCGTGAGGGAGTCATGATTCATAATCCGAAAATGGATTTGAATTCGGAGTTCGGATGCCCGAATACGGCTGAAGAACATGAGAGGAGCGCGCAAGGGACGAGCATGGCCAAATGCCATGCCTTGGCCACCACATGTGGAGGCCGTGTGCCACACGCACCCCACATGGCTCCAAAGGCTGATGTGGCCTCTTTTCATTGGCTTGGTTCTTTCCCTCTCTATCTCTTTTAAAAAGCTTTCCTCATTCTCTCCAAACACAACTTGAAGAACATTTCACAAAAGAGAAGTGCTGAAAATTCTTCATGATTTTCGTTTTCTTATTTCGATCATAACGTTTTCATACGAACTCGAAATCGAGTGATCCAAAAGCCAAAAATGTTGGTCTTGACAAGAGCTACAAACCCCAAGCATTTTTAGAGTTAGTTGACTTCGTCATGTTTCCCAGCGACCTGATTTCAGTACGAGGTTCAACTTTGTATGTGTTACTTGTTCTTCTTTCAATTTCTTTTGATCATCTATTTTATTCTTTATATTTGATTGATGAAATGTGTTGAGAAAAATGCTAGTACATATGCTAGGGTTATATGATTAATGTTTTGTTGAGTTTTAGTGTTGAAATCTCATTTGAGGATATTTCACTAAACTTGACCTATCTTGAAATTGATTCTAGAAATAGTATATATGTTGTGCCTAACGACATTTTCTAGGTTTAATTTCATGATCTAAGAACTAAGATTTTTGTGTGATATATTGAACATTCATATCTTGTTCTTATTGTTTCACATGCTTTGATTTCTAGATAGATTTGTGATTGTGTGTTAAAAGCATAATTCTAGTTTATCACTAAGCATGTACATTTAGCTTGATTGATCATCTAGCTTTATGTGATTGTGATTTGCATCATTCGCATCACTTAGATCATTGCCTTGTGTAAGGTTGAAATCTCTTACAAAGTGAGTGAAGCTTTGTGGATAGAGCAAAGAAGTCTTGATTAGAGTTGGGAGGACTCAGATAGTCAAGCAAGGAGACTTGTCTAGGGTCGGGAGGATCCGGATAGACAAGCAAGAAATCTTCCTAGAGACGTGAACGTCTTGGATAGGAAGTTGCTTCCTAGAGGTGTATGACATATCTTGGATAGGAACTAGGCTTGGTAGTTCACTAGCCATTGGGTAGACTAGGAGGTGATAGTTTGAGCGGATATCATATGTTGATAGCTTGAGTGTGTAAGTCCTTTTCATATAGTGGATTGCTTTGCCGGTGGTTGTGGTATCAACCCGTGGATGTTTCCTCTTTAAGGTTTTACCATGTAAAAATCCTTGTGTCAATTTTCACTTTACTTTTCTTTATCTTCCATATTTTACATTGATTGCATATCTTGTATATTGATTTACTCTTGAATTAGTTAAATCAATTCATTTGTTGAATCTCTTTAAGTGTGTATTTTCTTTGTTATATTCCGCATATTTTTTTAATATTGGAAGAATTTGGGCCTATACCTATTCCCCCCCCCCCCCCCCCCCTCTCTAGGTATATAATACACTATTACTTAAGGGAATTTCATGTCGGCTTAGTAAAATATGTGAAAGAAGAGGTCGGAAATGCAAAAGTCCGACCTGAGCTGACAATACATATGTCAACAAGTGCCACTTGGTAAATAAATAAGAGATGGGAAAGAAAGGTCGAATAAGTAGAAGTCCAACCTAAGTTGACAATTCGTGTGTCAAAGTTTGAGAGACAACAAGTGCCACTTGGCAAATAAATAAGAGGTGAGAAAGAAGAGTTCGCATACACAAAAATCCAACTCGAGCTGATGAAACACGTGTAAGGAGATGTGGTAGATACAAAGCCAGGTGTCACGCTAATGAGAAAAACATTGAGTTGAGCTTCTGATCGAATGATTAATGAGCCATTGAGTGAAAAGGGTGTGTCAACATAATACTATGTAAACATAGAGGAAGGGTGAATATGTTTTAATGGAATAATACGGAATTTAAAAATAATAAAACATAAACACTTAAACATTCCCACAAATAAAAAACGAGTAAAAGAAAGAGAAGATAGACACACGATTTTTACGTGGAAACCCAAACTAGGGAAAAAAAAACCATGGACCCCTTAGGATCAGTCACCAAATCTACTAGTTGATAATATGTTTACAATCACTCAGGACTTATAACTCTCCTCTATCTACATGCAGGCCTTTTACTAGCAACCCTTAACTCACGTGCTTGAAGAAGTCCTTCTCCACAAGTCTTCTTTTTGCTCACGAACGTGTATGGCCTTTGCAAGACTCCTCACCTTCTTGTTAATCCCCTTAAGAAAACTCAATATTGCTAAAGAGAATGAATCCAGGTGCAATAAGAATGAATGCACGAATAAACAAATAGAATGCTATAGAAGATTAAAAAGAAAACTATGAAAGGCTAGAACAATGAAGCACAATGCAAAGAATAACTAGCCTTACAACACTCTTAAAAACTCTCACTATGTGAGCACAAAGAGTTCACACAAATTTGTAAAACCACCACTCTTACATACAATGAACATAAGCTCATTATTTATAAGATTTGAAATCCTATTATGAATCCAACAAGGAAAAGAATTCTTAGTTCAAGAGGATCTAGGAATAGCAAATAAGAAATAAGAATTTATTTCTTAAAAATAAATCCCAGCACAAAACAATTTAACGTAAGAGGGATTTGGTAAAACCAATTTGGATAAGGAAATAAATCTTTCCCAAATTGAAACAAAATATAAGTAGGATTTTAAATAATTTAGAAATCCAACTCAAATAAGTTTTTCCACGTTTAAAATACTTTGAAATAGTAGGAAAAACAATTCTGGAAAGTCTGAAATGAACAGGAAGTCAATCGAACGTAAAACGAACAAAATACGTTGAAAACATGAAAATCCGCAAAGCGGATCTGATGTAACCGCTGAGCACCGTTGATAGTGGCGCTCTCGATTTCCACTGCTGGCAGTGGTGCTCTTGGGTGGCACCGCTGGCTCACTGTTGGCGGCGGTGGTCAACTGCCCAAGACCTGTTGTAAAATATATCGTTGAAAATGTATGGATGTCTAGTTTCACATGGTGTTCTCAAAATCCAAAAAGAAAGACCTTATAAAAAAATATATGATCAAAAGACTCAATGAACATTTAACTTTGAAAATATTTTTCGAAACTTAGACAAAAGACATAGAATTAAATGCACGCTTAGTAATCATGAAGGCCACATGCAAACAAGTAATACATGCATGATATGTGTGTGTGTGTGTTAACTTTGAAAATATTTTTCGAAACTTAGACAAAAGATATGGAATGAAATGCACACTTAGTAATCATGAAGACCACATGCAAACAAGTAATACCTGTATAATATGCGTGTATGTGTGTGTGCACGTGCGCTCAAGTAATACACGCATGATATGTATGTGTGTTAACTTTGAAAATATTTTCAAATCTTAGACAAAAGACATAGAATGAAATGTACACTTAGTAATCATGAAGACCACATGCAAACAAGTAATGCATGCATGATATGTGTGTGTGTGTAAACTTTGAAAATATTTTTCGAAACTTAGACAAAAGATATAGAATGAAATGCACACTTAGTAATCATGAAGACCACATGCAAACAAGTAATACATGCATGATATGTGTGTGCGTGCGTGCACGCGTGTGTGTGATCATCCTATCATTCTCTCAAGTAATATGATTTTAGGTTTCCAAGAACCTTACCTTTGAAGTTCCACTTGAGATTTAGCTTTGATATATATGTGCTCGAATCCTTCAAGATCTTCTTCGATGAACTCCATCACGAGAGAGAGAGAGAGAGAGAGAGAGAGAGAGAGAGAGAGAGAGAGAGAGTGTGTGTGTGTGTGTGTGTGTGTGTGTGTGTGTGATCATCCTATTTAGGTTTCCAAGAACCTTACCTTTGAAGTTCCACATGAGATTTAGCTTTGATATGTGCTCGACTCCTTCAAGATCTTCTTCGATGAACTTCGTCAAGCACCTAAGCTAAAATTACATAAAAAGAGTATTTTGCTCATGAAATAAAGCCAACTAAACTTATGTTCTCTACATCAAGACCAAGCTACATATGATGAACATGTGGCTCCTATTTGTTTCCATGTGGCTCAAAAATGAGATCACACTTGTCTGATACTATTTTGTACAAGCACTAAAAACAGGAGAAGATCAATCAAAGGAAAGGACAAGTAAAAAACACAAAGAGAATTAGTTGTAAAAGTGAGGATGGTTGAGAGAAACAGCTGATAAGTAATTTTTTGAGCCGTGAGATTAGCTCGATCTGAGCAAAAGATTATCTCTCAACTTAGGTCAGTAATTTGAATAGTTGAGAAAAACATCTGATGAGTCTTATTTTGAGCCATGAGATCAGTTCGATCTGAGCAAGAGATTATTTCTCAGCTCAGATCAGTAATTTCCAAGCTCATGTAAAACCCTAAAATTGTATCACCAAATCAAAATGCTTACCCAAGTTTGATCTCAGGTCAATAAAAAGCTTATCTCACAATGCATTTAGTACACCCAGTTTTTTGCACAAACAATATATAAAACCTGTTTTTCATATATTTGATCTGAAAATGATAATTACATTAAATATAAACAATATATTAGGATAAATACATTTTTTATATAAACAAATTAATTTCTATAACTCATAAGCATTTTTTATTTTATTTTTATTTTTATTTTTTTACAATATGGTTATTAAGAGTCAAAAACTGCATACGTGGTTAAAAACAAAATTTATATAATTTATATAATTATTTTTTACAATTTTCACTGATAGATAAACATTATATTTAATTCAACTTTGTATAGTTATTAATAGGTGTTTTAACTATTATTATTATTCGTAATATTAACGTTATGTTTTATTATTATTTTTGTACTTAAAATTTTAGTTGATATTATTATTAATAAATATAAATTTTTTACATAAAAAATAAATTTGTGAAGGAAAAATTGAATTAAACCTTATAGAATGTTTGATCATATGGTTATTAATGTATTCCTACCAGAGTACCAAAAATGATTTTTAAGTTTTCATTTTTGGAATATTGTTTTCAATAATTTCTACCTTACGTGTTTTTAAATTTGAAAAACATAAAATCAATTTATCATTTTCAAATAAAAACAATAAAATAAAAAACGAAAAAACAGAAAGTGTTACCGAACAGACTCTTAATATCTCTAGAAAAGAAAAAATAACTCATGTTGCGAGATCATCACGAGAGATTTTTTTTTTTTTTTTTTACAAAAACTGTTTGATAAAAAATTAAAGAGGAGACTAGAAAAGAAAAAATAGAAATTGTAGAGATAGAGAATATATATGGATTATTTAGGGCTTCTTTTATGTGTTTAATGGGCCCATAAATAGAGTGGTACTATTGGAACTCCACAATTTACTTAAAAATACACCATTTCTCAGGAGTCAACACTGAATTTTTTAAAAATTAGATGGTTTTCCCAAATAATAGCACACCCCCAATCAATTTTTCCCTCTAAATCTTTTTGTATATTTAACTACTACTTCCGTAATATGTGTTTGTTTATGAAATACTTTTACATTATATTTTATTTGTGAATAAAAATGAAATGTTTTAAATTATGTGTTAACAAAGAATTTATAGTCAATGATATTAAGAGTTTCTATATGAAATTATATGAAGGGCATCGGGATTTTATTAGAGTCCTATTTGTAAGACAGGGGATACTGGATAGTAGGAATTGCACTTGTCTGTTTTTATTTTTTTATTTAAAAAAAAAAAAAAAAAAAACAATTATGCGAGGTGCATTTAAGATAGTACAGGGGTGCGAGCAGCAGAAGTCTTTCAAAAAAGGCCCACAAACAAAGGCAGAGAACTTTAAAAATAAAAAATAAACAAAGTGGTAATCAGGGTTAGTTTTATTAATTTTGGGCGATTATATTCTTACAAAATATTAATTTGAGTAATTGGCACAAATCCCCCCAGACTATACCAGATTTTGCATGTTGCCCCCTAAACTATTTTATTAGGCACTAAACCCCTTGAACTATCACTTATTGGCAATCCTTTAGGTTTTTTCCCCCTGAGGGGGCATCTTTAGTCTTGGTCTGCCAATAAGTGATAGTTCAGGGGGTTTAGTGCTTAATAAAATAGTTTAGGGGGCAACATGCAAAAGCTGGTATAGTATGGGGGGGATTTGTGCCAATTACTCATTAATTTATTAACTGTCTTTGCTTTTTTTTACTCGCATGCTAATTTTCTAATAGGGGTATTATCATTTTGGTCCCTGTATTTTCGTGCATTATGACTTTTTGAACTGTCTTTCCATTTTAGTTCACATGGTCCCTATGTTTTCCAAAATCCATCAATTTAATCCCTCTGTTAGTTAGACGTTAGTTAGAGTTGACGTAAAGAGGATTATTTTCATCATTTGTTGGTGGTGGTAGAGGCGTTTGTCACGTGTAATATTAATAAAATAATAAAATAAAATATAAAATGTAAATGAAAAAGCAAAAGGCATATGGTGAGAGAGGGAAAGGTCTTTCTTGACCCTAGAATCCCTAGAATCAAAACCAAACATTTGGTCCCCACTCGGCCACTTCCCACCAACAGACCCCATCTCGCGTGTTTTCGATTCTTCTCCAAACCTCCAAAACCCTTTGAACTCACCACCTTAGAAGCTTCAAGGGAACCAGAAAGAGTACAAAGCTCCCCCCATCACCGGCACTGTTTTGTTCAATTTTTATTTTTATTTTTTTTTGCGTTTAGGGGGTTTGTGCATGCAGTTGGTTGAATAGTAGATAAACTTTGTTTTTCTTGAAAAAAGATTCAAAATTTATGAAGTTGTTTTCTTTCTAAGTATGGTGTTTTGTGTATTTATGATGTTGTTTGTTTTATGTGTGGTTAAATTGATCATGAGTATTGCATGGGCATGATTTTTTTATGCTCTTGCATCAGGTGACAAACATTTTTTTCTAATTTAGTAGTTACGGTTTCTTTTGAGTATTTGTTCTAAGTTTGGTGTTTTGTGTATTTCGGATGTTGTTTGTTTTATGTGTGGTTAAATCAGGGGCGGAGCCCTTCAGGGGCTTGGGTGGGCTGTAGCCCACCCAAGTTTTTTGAAATTTTTTTTTTTTTTTTATATGTTTTAATTAATTTAAAAAAAAAAAACAAAAAAAACAAATTAGTTATAACCCAAATGAAATAGTTGCAGACAACCCATCTAAAATTCAATCTTCATTTTTAAACTAAAGGCCCAATAACTTTAAACATAATAAAATAAACCCTACAGCCTTACTAGCCCAATTGCCCAAACAAATTGTTATAAAATACATTGTCTTTCCTTTCTTCCATTTTATATTGAATTTATTAATTAATAAAAATGATAATTATTTTGAATTTTAATTTTGTGATGGTATGTGAAAGCTTAAACTTATTGATTGTGAATTTGTGACGATTTTTTTATTGGACTTGCAGCAAAAAATTAATAATAATTTTTAAAGATTATTCTTTGTTTTTAAATGTTTATTTATGTCATTTTTTTTTATCGTAGGTTATAATGTCAAATATTCATCATATTTCTAAATCAAGTAAACAACAAATTATACAGACTTTTTTTTAATAAAAGTGGGAACTAATCTACAAGTGATGCTTCTACTAGTAGTAGAGGTTTTGATGAGTCACATTCTTTTAAATGTTAAAGGTTTGAATCCGAAAAAGTTGACGCTTCTTTGAACGAGACCCGAGATTACGAAAACCAATTTGGATGTATGATGTTAATCAACAAGATGAGGTTCAAAGAGCATACATAAACATAAGACCATTCCAACCAAAATTAGAATCCTATAAGCCCACATATAATGGAAACCAAAATCGACGGTTTCAATATTCATGGTTTCAAATTTTAGATTAGCCCACCTCCAAATTTTTGTCTAGCTACGCCCCTAGGTTAAATTGATCATGAGGGGTATGATTTTTGCATGATCTTGCATCAGGTGACACCAACAATTTTGTATTCAGTAGCTATTTACAGTTTCTTCTAAGTTGTTGTCCTAAGTTTGTTGTTTAGTGTATTTGTGATTTTTTTTTTCTTTTTTTTTTTGTGTTGTTAAATTTATGAAAAATGTGTTTATATGTGTTTACTGTATATTTTCTTGTTGACAAGACAATTTGTGTATTTTTGATGTTGTTAGTTTTATGTGTGGTTAAATTGATCATGAGTGTTGCACGAATATGATTTTTTTATGCTCTTGCATCAGGTGACAAACATTTGTTTCTAATTTAGTAGTTAAGGTTTCTTTTGAGTATTTGTTCTAAGTTTAGTGTTTTGTGTATTTCGGATGTTGTTTGTTTTATGTGTTGTTAAATTGATTATGAGTGTTACATGGGTATGATTTTTGCATGCTCTTGCATGAGGTGACACCAACAATTTTGTATTTGTAAGTTCCTCATTTCTTGATTGGCTTATTTCGTTGACAAACCATATTTGTGGATGATTTTGTAATGGGTAGCTTAGGTCCTTGATAACAACCTTCCAAGCATCTCCGTGACTTCAAGAGCAAGAGCTCAAGGTAAATCAATTGACTTGCCTCTTGAAGAGATTAGTTTGCACACACACACTTATCATGCATGCCTTAGTCTTCTTACATTTGTGTTCACTGCTTAATGTGTGCATTCTCTTCACACTTCACACTTGCACTTCTTTGTTGGATTTTGTTGTGTGATAGTGTCTAACAATTCGATTCCGTTTGTGTGATCGGAAACGTCCGTGCTTGCACAATGGTGTGCATGTCTTAGCACGATGGTTGACCATTTGAGAAGGTTCTATTCTTCTCTTGGATAAGTGTTAGAATTGGTTTGGTTGTTTGGAGTAAAGTGTCTAGTTTCAAAAGATTGGATTTCAATGATTTAAATGATTTTCAAAACTGACCTTTGTATGGTCTTGTGATCATAACGTTTTATACAAAGCTTCAAAATGAGTTTTGAAAAATTCTGTACAAACCAAACATCCATACCTTTCCAACGGTATATTATTCATAATATTTTATGACCGTTTAGATTGGTTTTGAAATCTCCAAAGTGACCACCAAAACAGGGCAACTCTGTTGTTGTCCATTTCTGACCTTTGGTCACTAAATTGACCATAACGTTTTCTACAAACATCAAAATGTCATTTCATAATAAGGAGTAGAAAGTAGACATCCATACCTTTCCAACAATATATCGTACAAAAGATTTTAATGTCGTTTGGTCATATGTTGAGGCACTTGAAGCTGAAGCTGATGCACTGTCGCATCAAAACTGATGTACACTTGCCCTACATACAACGACACCTGATTGATTTTTTTAACCACTATACACTCGCCCAAAAGTCGCTCTTCATACATCCGTTGTCAGAGAATTTGTTCTTCACTTTTCTAGGTGACTCGCTGTACAACCGCCCTACATATAGCGGGTGTACAGCGGTCAAGGCAAAAGTTTTTGAAATTTATCAAAACACCGTAGCTTCAATTTGACCTCATATATATATATATATGTGTTGTTTTCTCTCTAGGTCGTTTCTAAGAGTTCAAAATCATATTTTTAACTTAGAACATTTTCCAAGAGAGAAAATCTTCCAAGAACTCACCTTTGATTACTCAAAATCATTTCCATGTGCATTAAACATCATCTAGGATCATCTAGGATGCATCTACGCATGGGTCTTCTTCAACACACATGATTTGGTAAGTTGAACACCATACTCATCCATTTTAGTGTTCTTACTTATCAAATAATCTCATTTATTACTTGTATGCTTTTAGATTATATTCTATCTACAAGATTGAGATTATTGTGTTGATTGATTGAGAGTTGTATTGTGATAGCTTTTGTATCTAGGATTGGTTATCCTCTACATAGCTAAGTTGTATACCATGACATATAGCAATAAGATATCTAGGATTGATTTTATTGACATCATTTAATCTCTAGATAAGCATTTAGTGTAACCTAGCATTATTTGCATCTTGAATATCATTATATTCACATAGGTTGTTAATCTCTTCATTGAGAATTAAGTCTTGTAACTAAGTTGCTTAGTGCACAAGCAAGGTGATCTAGAGTTGCTATTAAAGGCCCGTAGGGTAGTAGTGGTGGGTTAGTGACCGTGTACGGTTTGATGTGTGGTCAACCTAGGTTTTAAACATCATTACAAGTAGTGATTTCGAGGATCGTGTGTGGCTAGTATAGTAGCCCGTGAGTTTTTTCCTGTTGAGGGTTTCTCACGTAAATCAATCAACGAGCAATTTATTGTTTTCCGCACTCAGAATTAGGTTGATTGATTTTTGACTAGATTGGGGTTTTTATTGAATATTGTTTAATCAAGAAAAATCGGTAATTAACTTGATTAAAATTTATTCACCCCCTAGATATATTTAGACACACCGTTATTTGTTTCAATTGGTATCAGAGCGGGTTCCTAGACATATTTAGGGGATTCGTGATTTTGGTGTGTCTTGCATTTTGTGTGTTTTGATTGATACATACATTTGCATACATCTCATATTTTGACCCAAACACTATGAGTGATTTTGGGATGAGTAAAGAGGGAGCGTCGAGCATGAGGCCATCGTTGCTCACCGGCAATAACTATGCCTCATGGAAAGGCAAAATAGAGGCCTATGTGTACCAAATACATGACTGTGCTTGGATGGCAATAGAAGACGGCTACACTCTACCTACAATGACCCTACGGGTGGTGGAGAGGATGTTCCCAAGCCGAAGGCACAATGGAGTGCTTAAGAATTCGAGGCATCCAAATGGAACCACATGGCGATGCACGTCATCCTATGTGCAATGGATTAGAATCAATACAAATTGATTCAAATCACTAGAATCGCAAAGGAGGCATAGGAGATCCTAAAGACGGCTCATGATGGAATCGAGGTAGTCAAGGACTCCAAACTCCAAGTCCTCCAAACTCGTTTTGAGACCATCAGGATGGAAGAGCATGATCGCACTCGTGGTAGTTCTATAAACTACGGTAAATGATATGGCTCGGGAGTTTTTACCCTTTCACAAGTATACGAATCGTTCGCCACGTATAGTGGTTACGAGTAAGGGTATCATTCCCAACGAGGAGGTGTTGTACCCTTAGGTCAGTTTTAAGTCGTAAATTTTGATATATATATATATATATATACAATATAATTACACTAATTACATGCAAGAAAGTAAAAGGGGATCGTCATAAGCAAATTAAACTAAGACTACACTAGGATTAAACTAAGATGGCAATAATTAAATAACAACTAAATTAACATTAACTAACTAAATTAACTAAACTAACAAGCTTACCAACACAATTAACTAATTTAACACTAACTAACTAAACTAAACTAAACTAAACTCATGCATGGTCATGGAAGAGTTTAGTTGAGAGGTGGTAAGGGCATGGAAATGCTAGGAAATGGTTTTCATGCAATAAATCCAATTCCTAGTTGATAACAAATAAGCTCACAAGATTGGTTCTAACCAATCTAAACTAGGATAAAGACACATACATAATATTCATTCATGCATGTTATTGATGTCTCAATTAGTCTAAATCCATTACATATCAATCAATTGATTAATCAATTAACATGCATATATTAAGCTCAAGCAAATAAACAATCAACCAAAATATGAATATTATTACAATCCCACCAAAATTCCCAACATCAACATGTAGTCAAAATACACAAACAAGCTAAAGTAAACAAAGAGATAAAGAAGATAACCCAATCTCTTGTGAAGTCTTCAAGTTAGCTAGACTTCTCCTTGTCTTTCCCAAGCTTGGAGTCAAGAGGTGTTCTTTGTGAGCTAGGTTGGTTTGGGTGCAATATATGTAAAGTACATATTGTAGGTTGAGGTTTGGATATTAGGGATTGTGTTTTTGGAGACAAAAGAGGTATATTTATACAAGAAGAGGTTGGGCAAAGTTTGAATGTGGAAAAGACCACAAAATCCCTCTGAAACGTGATGTTCGCGGGTTCCAAACCCCTGTCTCGCTGGTTCTTGCTCTCCGATGCAACTCGCGATGGAAAATGGACGTTTGGCTGTGAGTTTGGCACCTTCTGGCTCGCAGGAACTTTCCCTCGGCATGAACTCGCGGTGTTCCCATGGTTTTAGACGTATTTGAGTGTGAAAGAAGCCACTGGAACGTGACCATAAAGCTTTGTGGCCATGGAGTTTGGATGATTTGGAGAAGAGGGAAAACCTTTGCATGTGAGGCTCAAAATGGGTCCATCGTGACCGGAGGAAGAAAGGCTTCCGATCTGGGTGGAACGGTGCTGGAAAACAGGACTGAAAATGGGCAAAATCGATCGGGTCATACATCAGGTCTGTTGCCGGTCGAATCGGGTTCACGGGTTGTCGGGTCGACCCGGTTGCCGAAGAAGACAACGTGACGTCACGTCTACGCAAGCTCGGCCCAAAACGATGCCGTTTCACACGAGTGATGTGGCGCTGCAAGCTTTGGCTGGCAAATTACAATCTGTCCCCTCAACTCTTCCATATTCACAGAATCTTCAATAAGGTCCCGAATATTTTCACTTTAGCCTATATTTCTCTAAAATTACCACAATGCCCCTGAATTCTTTTATTTACCTGAAACACTTATTTAATCCATTAAATACCCGGTTTTACCCGAGAAACAAGCATAAAGTAATATGAATTAGGGGTATAAAATAGGTACTTTTATACCCCGATCAAACATGAGCACTTCAATGACTTCCAAGTGAAGCTAATGGATATTGTGAACCAAAGTCATTAACTTGGTGACCCTTACTCGGATAAGGATCAAGCAAAAGATTATGAGATCACTTCTTGAGAGGTTCGAGTCCAAAGTGATGGCTTTAAAAGAAAAATAGCGACTACAAGAATATGAAGTCGAGTGAAGTTATTAGAAGGCTTCTTGCCTATGAGTCAAGAAAGGCTACAACCTCTCCTCTTAAGAAGAAAAAGAATATTGCCTTGAAGACCTCCAAGGTTAAGAATGAGGATGATGATTCGGATGAAGACATGACTCTATTGGCGAAGAAATTCAAGAAGTTTTTGAAGCTACAAAAGAATGGCTTCAAGAAGGTTGAGCCGAGCCAAGCCAAGAGAAGTCTTCAAGTAAAGGCATTCAATGCTTTGAATGTGGAGGATTTGGATATATCTTTCCTGAGTGTGGTAACTTGAAGGATAGAAGAAAAAGAATGGCGATGGCCGCCTCATGTAGTGAGAGTGAGAGTAAAGAAAATCCTTCAAGTGATAAAGAGCTTGCCATTAACTACACGGCATTTAGAGCCACTCGTGTAGAAGTTGAAAAAGATGGCAAAGATGCCTTGATTTGTGACTTTAAAGGAGGAAAAGATGATGAAGTAGCTAGAGAGGTGGTTGGTATAGCTACTCATTGGAATGTTGATTGTATAACATCAAATGACCAAGGTAAAGGTCTTGATGAGGAAGTTGACTCCGTTGGTGAGATGGAAAATGTAGGAGATGACTCTAGTGATGAGAACTCTTCATATAACTCCAACATAGGATTTGATGAAGATATGGATCGTGAATACTACTTACAAAGGTTTGAAAGCTCTAGGATGAAGAATAAGAAGGAGATTTAAATATTAAAGAAGGAAAATCTTGAGCTTTCAACCAAGGTGACTCACTTGAGTGGGGAGGTAATAAGATCCAAGGAAAGTGAAGTCTTGTTGAAAAAGGAAAACCTTCAACTAAAGGCTAATATGGTTGACTCCTTGAAGATAGACATGGTTGATGTGTCTAAGTATGAAAAGGAGATTGAAGATTGCCATCAAAAGATGAAGGCAATGAAGGATGAAATTGCTAGCAAAGAGAATTCCTTGAGAATTGTCAAGGATAAAGAAATGAGGTACCATCAAGACTTGAAGAAGGCTAAGATCTTGCAACCTTAAGCTCAAGGCAATTGCAAAGCCTCACCTCCTCAACATCCTAGGAGAAAGATTGATCTTGAAGAGTCTTTCAAGAATGGCCAAGTGAAGATACCAACAAAGGGTGTTGCTCAACCTCAACATCCAAGAGCTCCATGCACATGCCTTCCTCAATCAAGATTTAACCAACCTAGAAGGCAAGCCATGCAACCTCAACCAAGGAGACAACCCAATCCGGTTCAACAACAAAGAAGATGTGAACCGGTTCAACACCAAAGGAGACATTAAATGCATGATAAGTCTCCAACGACCATACAAGGATATGGTATGACTTCTCACTTTATACCAACTTGTCATTATTGTGGTGTTGATGGGCATATTAGGCTTAATTTCTTTAGGTACATTAAGCATTATAGGGTTGAAAGCATAATGGAAAAAAAAAGGCTTAGAAGAGCCAATTTGCATGTGCCTAGGAAACATAGAGTCAATAATCCTGGGAACTCAAATAACATGCAAACTATGACCACTAGGAATGAAAATGTGTCACCTAGGTGGATAAGAAAAGATGAACCTGCTTGCTACTAGGCTAACATGTCTCCCATAGGTTCAACTAGGTCCAATGGACTTGGTAGGTCTATAGGACCTCATGCCCTTCATTGATATGGTGTGGTGATTGACCCCATAAGGGGAGATCAAGCAAAAAGAGCAATTTTGCATACTTGTCACATACAAAAATTTGATAAACATTATGCTTCTTTATTAATTGCTTGAGTATCTTAGTTGCATATATGCTTGTATATTTTTCTATTCAATAAGTGTGAACCATTGCTTTGATTGCAATCCATGTTATATTTATGTTCAAACATGCATTTTTGGACTAGGAGATATACTTAGGAAGTACTCTTTGTATGACCTATAATTATCTCCATGACATGATGATTATTTAAATGACATGCTCAAAATGAAAAGCATGAATTCAAATGATATGCTTAAAAACGAAAAGCATGAATGTTGAATGCAATTTCTTAAATGCAAAATTATGTGTGAAAAGCAATAATGAGACTCTTAAAGAACATTAATTCAGAAAATGAGAAAGTGTGATATTTATAGACATCAAGAATTGGGCATGTGAAAAGATAAATTTGCCCCTGAAAATGCACGATCGGCGATTTCAATCGGCGGCCAAGCCGCCGTTCTCAACCGCCGAATTGAGCCCGAGAAGCACAGAGCATCAACGGCGGTTTCGAAACCGCCGATTAAACTGCACAATCAAACCCAAGATAAAAATCAATCAGGTATGAAACAGCGGTTTCATTTGGCAGCCAAGCCGCCGATCAAACCGTCGATTCACCAAAAATGGTGAAACCAAAGGAGAAGCGAAGGGCATTCTCCGTAGGCGGTCTTCGCGCTAAACCAAGCACACATTTGTGCAAGCGCGGACGTTTCCGAACATATTCGGGAAACAAATTACAAGACACAAAAACACATAACAAGATATATCAATCAAAGTGCTAGTGTGTAAAGTGACATGTGAAGAGTATGCACACAAATGCAAGTATGCTAAGTGTGTGTGTGCAATCTAAATCTCTTCAACGAAAAACTAAGCACTATAGATTATACCTTTGGCGTGCTTGTCAACCTTGAGGACTTGAGAGGGTCTTTAAGCTTGATCATGAATCACCTAAGCTACTCTTACATTCAATCCCTAATATGTGGTTTGTCCACGAAATAAGTCAATCAAGATATGGGTGAAACGAACAAATAAACGTTCTGTGTGTATGATAAATATATCTAGAGGGGGGGGGGGGGGGGGGTGAATAGATTTTAAGCTTTATTACCCAATTTTCGCATGCAAGTCAATATTAGGAAAATGCCCCTACTAGTCAAAAATACAAGCAAGTGTAATATAGTGTGGAATTTAAATAACACTTTATGTATACGTGGAAACCCAACCACTGGGAAAAACCACGGGCTGTTTAGTGTGCCACACTCGAACCTCGAAATCCACTAATTGAAATGGAGTTTACAACCTATGTAGACCTCGTCTAACACTCCGGTCAATAACCCCCCACTTCTACCACTCGGGCATTTAAAAGTGACTCTAGTCCAATTGCTTGAGGCCTAAGCAATCTTAGCCTCAAGACTTAATTCTCAATGAAGAGATTTTGCAACCTATGTGAATATGTATAAATATTCAAATAACAAACAAGGCTAGGGAACCTTAAATGCTTATCTAGGATTATGATATAATCAATTAAATCAACCCTAGATATCAATAGCTAAATGACATGTCAAATAGCTTAGCTAAGCAAGATTAAGCAAAAACATAATTAGCTATCACAATACAACACTCAATCAATTCATCACAATTAATTCTCTATTCTTGTATTTATCATATGATCAAAAACATACAAGTAAATTAAAAGAGAATAACTTGATAGTAAAAATACTAAAATAAGATGAACTAATTCAAAATCTTACCAAGCAAGTTGTGATGATGCAAACCCAATCATGGATGCATTCTATATAGTTATAGAAGATGCAATATGAAATTTGATACAAAAAGGATTTGATTTGAGTGTTTAAAGGTAAGTTCTTGATTTGATTTTTTCTCAAAAATCTCTCTTTGAAGTTTAGGGTTCTAAGGAGTAAAAGAACTTAATCAGATAATGAGAAAGTAAGATATTTATAGACATCAAGAACAGGGCATGTGAAAAGACAATTTTGCCCCTGAAATGCACCGATCGACGGTTTCAATCAGTGGCCAGGCCGTAGATCATAACCGCCGAATTGAACCCGAGAAGAACAGGGGAACAACGGCGGTTTCGTAACCACCGATTCAAGCGTAGAATCAAACCCAAGAAATAAATCAATCAGGTATGATCGGCGGTTTCAAACGGCGGTCGGGGGCCACAGATCGTAACCGCAGAATCACTCCAGACCTTTCTGGACTGAAACGGCGGTTTCAATTCGGTGGCCAGGCTACCGATCAAATCGCCGATTCACCAGTAATGGTGAATCTAAAGGAGAAGCCAAGAAAATTCCCCTTAAGCGGTCTTCGCGTAAAACCAAGTACACATTCGTGCAAGCGCGGACGTTTCCGAACATATTCGGGAAACGGATTACACAACACACAAACACAACAAGATACATCAAACAAAGTGCAAGAGTGAAATGTGTCATGTGAAGAGAATACACACAAGTACAAGTATGCTAAGTGTGTGTGTGTGTGCTAACTAAATCTCTTCAAAGAAAAACTAAGCACTAGAGATTATACCTTTGGCGTGCTTGTCCCTTGAGGTCTTGAAAGGGCCTTTGAGCTTAAAGTTCAATCACCTAAACTACCCTTACACAATCAACCCTAACAAGTGGTTTGTCCACGAAATAAGCCAATCAATATATGGGAATCCTTACAATGGGAATCCTTACAAGTCTTCATTCTCTTGTAGAACAATCAATACTTCAAAACAAAATTTCTACACTTTCCAAGACAAGTGTATGTGAGGTGATCAAGTTAAATAAAAAAAGCATTTGCATTTATAGAAATCAAGCAACATCATGCAATGAATGTGCAATGCAATGCTTCCCCTCAATGGGTTACTCCCCCTCAATTAGAAATCTCCCCAAAGTGCGAATTAGCTACTACAACTCCCTTACACATATTACTTCCCCTTTTTGTTATGAGATAGGCAAAGGAGTATCCCCTAACCGGGTCATTTTAGCAAAGAGAGATAGTAGCATACAAGACATTTGCATAGTCATATACAAGAACATTATGCAATTCAATTAATCGGAGAGAAACAAGGAGATTTATTTTATGAAAATGTGTGAAAATTATGCTTTGCATGCAAGATATGTTGCATTCATGTCCAAAAATCAATGGTATTTGGCAAAGCAAATGACAAAGGTTTCCAATAGAATTCAAACCAATTTCACCATTTGTCATGAATCAAAGCAAGGATATAGATTTAACAAGCAATTCAAGTTATGGGGCAACTATATCAAACTTTATAAGCAAAACAAGGAACGACTTTTGCACCCTATTCGATTTTTCCGGGTAAGATACCTGTATGATAGTAGCCATGTTCAACTAATAAAGAAATAGAGACTTTGGATTTTAAAATCCTTAGAACGGATACAAGATCCTAGATTAAACAACCTAGATATAGCTATCAAAATACAACACTCAATCATGTCAATACAACAATCTCTATTTTATATCTAGAATATATTCTAAGAACATACAAATCATATAAGAGATGTCAATGATAAATAAAACACTAATTATATATGATAATAGTGAAGAACTTACCAAAGAATGTGTGTTGACCAAAACCCATGCAAGCAAGCATCCTAACTATGCTAGAAAATGCTAGATGATATTTTGATGCATATGAGAATGGTTTTTGAGTGTTAAAAATGTGTTCTTGATTTGATTTTCTCTCAAATGTCTCTCTTTGAAGTTCAGGGTTCTTTAAGTTTTATAACATGTCATTTAGCTCTTGATATCTAGGATTATTTTTATTGACATATTATTGTAAGGATTCCCTTTTGTTGATTGGCTTATTTCGTGGGCAAACCACATGTTGGGGTTTGGTTGTAAGGGTAGTCTAGGTGATTTGTTGAAGATCAAGACCCTTTCCAAGACCTCAAAAGGACAAGCACCAAGGGTATATCTTGTGCTTACTTTGGCTTGAAGAGTTATAGGTGCACACACACACACATCATGCATAACTCTTATTCTTGTATGGTGTGTTCATATTTTGTGTGCATTGTGCTTTATTGACTTATTCAATATCTCTTCTTGAATGTTGAATTGATTGCATCTTGTTATATGATAATGCCATGACATGATAGGCATTAGGATGCATTCAATACCCACACTTGCACTTCATGTATGTTAGTTCTTAGTGTGGAGTAATTCGTTTCCCGAAGGTTGTTCGGAAACGTCCGCGCGTGCACATTGATGTGCTTTGTTTTGCGCGATGATCGCCGGTGGAGTTGCCTTTGGCTTCTCCTTGGTTTCACCATTTTTGGTGAAACGGCGGTTGCGTTCGGCGGCCTGGCCGCCGTTCGAAACCGCCGAATGAGACCTGATTGAAATATATCTCTCGGGTCCAAAACGGCGGTTGGGATCGACGGTTTCGAAACCGCCGAACGAAGTCGCCGAAGTTCCCCTGTTTCACTCGGGAGCCATTCGGCGGTTCAATTCGGCGGCCTGGCCGCCAAATGAAACCGCCGATCGTGCGATTTCAGGGGCAAAATTGTCTTTTCACTTGCCCTGTTCTTGATGTCTATAAATATCACACTTTCTCATTATCTGAATGAGTTCTTTGACTCTTAAGAACCCTAATCTTCAAAGATAGATTTTGAGAGAAAATCAAATCAAGAACTCAACTTTAACCACTCAAATCAAACCCCTTTTGCATCAAATTTCATATTGCATCTCCTATGTCTATATAGAGTGCATCCATGTATGGGTTTGCATCATCACAACTTACTTGGTAAGATTTTGATTAATTTCATCTTATTGTAGTATTTTAAATACCAAGCCATCTCTTTTAAATTACTTGTATGTTTTAGATCATATGCTAAATACAAGAAAAGAGATTATTTGTGATGAATTGATTGAGTGTTTTTTTGATAGATATCTAGGTTTTTATAATCTATGATTATCTATGCTATTTGACATGTCATTTAGCAATTGATATCTAGGGTTGATTTAAATTGAATATATCATCATCCTAGATAAGCATTTAGAGTACCCTAGCTCTTATTGCATTAATTGAATATTCATACATATTCACATAGGGTTGTATTCTCTTCAAAGAGAAAGTAAGTCTTGTGTGTAGCATCCGGGATTAGGTTGCTTAGAACGCAAGCAAATTGGACTAGAGCCGCTGTAAAAGGCCCGCGTGGTAGATTAGAGGGTGCTCACACCAAGAGTAGTGGTATCAGGGGATATCACTAGGGATTGAACCAGAGTGGCGATTGGTAGTGTCCATAGCCTGAGGTTATCTAGGGTGAGGGTCCGAGAATCACTTGAGGGTGTAACCGTCTTTTCATATAGTGGATTTCGAGGTCCGAGTGTGGCGCACTTAACAGCCCGTGGTTTTTCCCAGTGGTTGGGTTTTCCACGTAAACATCAAGTGTCATTTACTATTTCCGCATCTTATTACACTTGTATGTATTTTTGACTTGCTAGGGGTATTTTCGTAAAATTGACATGCATGCGAAAATTGGGTAATAATTAGATAAAATCTATTCACCCCCCCTCTAGCTTTATATTGATAAACACACCCCGAGTATTTGAGAACTTTCAATTGGTATCAGAGCGGGTTCCTAGACATACATAGGTGATCCTAGCTCATTTTGGTGTGTTTTTGCATTTTGTATGTTTGTTTGATTTCTTCATACATTTTGCATTCTTCTCATTTGCATTCATTCAACGCAAACACTATGAGTGATTTTGTGAGAGAAGAAATTGACTCCATTGAGGAGATGCCTCTCTTACTAGAGAGATTTAGGAGATTTGTGAATTTAACCACCTCACCTCCTAAGAAGAAGAAGAAGAAAATTGCTTTGGAGACTTCGAAGCATGACAAGAAGGAGGGTATCTCAATTGAAGACATGGGACTCATTAACAAGCCAAACCAAGGAGTGTCTTCAAGAGAGGGGATTCAGTGCTACGAATGTGGAGGATTCGGGCATTTCTCCCCGGAGTGTGGAAACTTGAAGGATAGAAGAAAAGGGAAGGCGAAGGCCACCTTATGGGATAAATATGAAGATGACGAAAATCCTTCAAGTGATGAAGAACTTGCCATCATCTACACGGAATTTGGAGCCAAGAGTGTAGAAGTTGAAGAAGATGGCAAAGTTGTTTTTCCTTGTGATCCCCAAGAAGAACAAGGTATAGAAGTAGTTGGTGTAGCTACTCATAGGGATTTGGCTCTTTCCTCATCAAGAGAAAAATTTGATGATCTTGATGAAGGAGGTGACTCCATTGGTGAAATGGAGATTAGAGGAGATGACACAAGTGTTGAATATTTGTCATCTAACTCCACAAATGGAAGTGTGGAGTGTATGGATCTTAATGACTACAAAGTCAAAGTTGAGAGATCGATGATGAGGAACAAGGAAATTAGAAGATTAAAAGAAGAGAATCTAGAGCTTTCAACACTAGTAGACCACTTGTGTGAAGAAGTGGTGAGATCCATGGCGGATGAAGATAAGCTAAAAGAAGACTTAGCATTATCTAAGAGGAGAGAAGAAGAGCTAGAAAGAGAGCTTGAAGAAGTTAAGGTCTTAATGGCTAAGATGACTTCAAGCACCAAGAAGCTTGACCACATGTTGGGAGTTGGAAGAAAGCCAAGTGACAAGAGAGGTCTTGGCTACATTGATGACACGGATGCCTCCTCCACAAGCAAGACATCCTGTGCCATGAACATGGACTTCAATATGTCCCCTCCTCCTCAACAACCTAGGAAGAAGAGTGACCTAGGAGAGTGTTCAAGAAGTGCCCAAGTGGTTGAGGCACCAAAAGGTCAAGCTCAAGCTCACACCCAAAGGGCTCCTCACACTATCTTCCCTCAAACTCAAAAACACAATGGGAAGAGTTCAATCATGCAAGCTCAGACAAGCAAGCAACCTCGTCTTGGTTTTCAACAAAGAGGAAGATCCGATCCAACAACCAAGACAACCACAACGACAAGGGAAAGCTCCTATCCATGCTAAAGGGAATGGTATGATTCCTAACTTTATTCCCACTTGTCATTTTTGTGGTATTGTTGGTCATATTAGACCAAGTTGCTTGCATTATATTGAAATGTGTAGAGCTAAAAGCATGATTGACAAGAAAAAGGCTAGAGCTAAGATGCTTCATAAAAAGGAAGAAAATCATGTGCATGATCCTTTTTCATCTTGTACTCTAGAACCTTTGTCCACTAGGATTGATTTAGTGTCACCTAAGTGGAGTAATAAGAATGAACCGCTTGCTACGAGACTAACAAGTCTCAAATAGGTTCATCCAAGTCCAAAGGACTTGGTAGGTCCATAGGACCTCATACCCTTCTTGAAGTGGTATGGAAATTTGACCCCATATGGGGAACTTAAGCAAAGAGAGCTATTTTGCATCTAGTCACTTGCAAATAATTTGAAATATCTTATGCTTCTCTTTTTGTTGCTTGAGTTAGCTTGGTTACACTATGTATACATATTTTCTATTCAATAAGTGTGATCAATGCTTGTATTGCAATCCATGTCATATTTATGTTCAAACATGCATTTTTGGACTAGGAGATATATACATAGGATTTAATTTGAATGACCTATAATGATCTCCATGACATGATGATTGCTAAAATGACATGCTAAATGCTAATCTTGAATAGCATGTTTTGATGATTGCATTTCTTAACTGCAAATAATGTGTGAAAAAGCTTATGAGACTCAAATGAAAAAGGATCTTGTATCCATTCAAGGATTTTACAATCCAAATGTCTCTCTTTCTTTATTGGTTGAACATGTCTACTATCATACGGATATCTTATCCGGAAAAATCAAGTATGGTGCAAAGTCGCTCATGACATGTTTGACTTATAAAGTTGGATATAGTTGTTCTTAAATTGAAATCAATGAAAACCTATATCCTTGCTTCTCTCTTGACATTGATGAAATTTGTTTGAATTCATATTGAAAACCTTTGTCATTTGCTTTGCCAAATACCATGATATTTTGAATTTAAATGCTACATGTCTTGTATGCAAAGCAATTTTTTGATTCACACATTTTCTTTAAATAAATCTCCTTGTTTCTCTCCAATAAATTGAGATTGCATAAAGTGACTTATATTGATTATGCATATACTAGAATGCTACTATCTCTCTTTGCCTTGAGTGACCCGGTTGAGGACTACTCCTTTGTCTATATCATGACAAAAAGGGGGAGTAGGTTGTGGTAAGGGGAGTTGCAAATTGTAGTAGCAATTGTGCATGTTGGGGAGAATACTAATTGAGGGGGAGTAACCCTTTGAGGGGGAGCATTTGCACATTCATACATTGCATGATGTTGTACTTAAATTCTTAAATGCAAATGCTTGTTTTATCTCACTTGATTCATCTCACCTTTTCTTGTATTGGAAAGTATAGAAACTGTGCTTTCAGGGATTGATTGTTCTACTTGAGATTGAAGACTTCAAGACTATTTATCTTATCTCTTTGTAAAGTAGAAAATCATAGTAGACCCGTAGTTTCTATTATGTTGTGAGGAATCAATGTGAGTGGTGGTTTTGTCACGAAATAGCCAAATTGGGAGATTGTAAGGATTCCCTTTTGTTGATTGGCTTATTTCGTGGGCAAACCACATGTTGGGGTTTGGTTGTAAGGGTAGTCTAGGTGATTTGTTGAAGATCAAGACCCTTTCCAAGACCTCAAGAGGACAAGCACCAAGGGTATATCTTGTGCTTACTTTGGCTTGAAGAGTTATAGGTGCACACACACACACATCATGCATAACTCTTATTCTTGTATGGTGTGTTCATATTTTGTGTGCATTGTGCTTTATTGACTTATTCAATATCTCTTCTTGAATGTTGAATTGATTGCATCTTGTTATATGATAATGCCATGACATGATAGGCATTAGGATGCATTCAATACCCACACTTGCACTTCATGTATGTTAGTTCTTAGTGTGGAGTAATTCGTTTCCCGAAGGTTGTTCGGAAACGTCCGCGCGTGCACATTGATGTGCTTTGTTTTGCGCGATGATCGCCGGTGGAGTTGCCTTTGGCTTCTCCTTGGTTTCACCATTTTTGGTGAAACGGCGGTTGCGTTCGACGGCCTGGCCGCCGTTCGAAACCGCCGAATGAGACCTGATTGAAATATATCTCTCGGGTCCAAAACGGCGGTTGGGATCGGCGGTTTCGAAACCGCCGAACGAAGTCGCCGAAGTTCTCCTGTTTCACTCGGGAGCCATTCGGCGGTTCAATTCGGCGGCCGAAGTCGCCGAAGTTCCCCTGTTTCACTCGGGAGCCATTCGGCGGTTCAATTCGGCGGCCTGGCCGCCAAATGAAACCGCCGATCGTGCGATTTCAGGGGCAAAATTGTCTTTTCACTTGCCCTGTTCTTGATGTCTATAAATATCACACTTTCTCATTATCTGAATGAGTTCTTTGACTCTTAAGAACCCTAATCTTCAAAGATAGATTTTGAGAGAAAATCAAATCAAGAACTCAACTTTAACCACTCAAATCAAACCCCTTTTGCATCAAATTTCATATTGCATCTCCTATGTCTATATAGAGTGCATCCATGTATGGGTTTGCATCATCACAACTTGCTTGGTAAGATTTTGATTAATTTCATCTTATTGTAGTATTTTAAATACCAAGCCATCTCTTTTAAATTACTTGTATGTTTTAGATCATATGCTAAATACAAGAAAAGAGATTATTTGTGATGAATTGATTGAGTGTTGTTTTTGATAGATATCTAGGTTTTTATAATCTATGATTACTATGCTATTTGACATGTCATTTAGCAATTGATATCTAGGGTTGATTTAAATTGAATATATCATCATCCTAGATAAGCATTTAGAGTACCCTAGCTCTTATTGCATTAATTGAATATTCATACATATTCACATAGGGTTGTATTCTCTTCAAAGAGAAAGTAAGTCTTGTGTGTAGCATCCGGGATTAGGTTGCTTAGAACGCAAGCAAATTGGACTAGAGCCGCTGTAAAAGGCCCGCGTGGTAGATTAGAGGGTGCTCACGCCAAGAGTAGTGTATCAGGGATATCACTAGGATTGACCAAGAGTGGCGATTGGTAGTGTCCATAGCCTGAGGTTATCTAGGGTGAGGGTCCGAGAATCACTTGAGTGTAACCGTCTTTCATATAGTGGATTTCGAGGTCCGAGTGTGGCGCACTTAACAGCCCGTGGTTTTTCCCAGTGGTTGGGTTTTCCACGTAAACATCAAGTGTCATTTACTATTTCCGCATCTTATTACACTTGTATGTATTTTTGACTTGCTAGGGGTATTTTCGTAAAATTGACATGCATGCGAAAATTGGGTAATAATTAGATAAAATCTATTCACCCCCCCTCTAGCTTTATATTGATAAACACACCCCGAGTATTTGAGAACTTTCAATTATTATCCTAGATAAGCATATAGGGTTCCCTAGCTCTACTTTGCATTTTGGATATTCATATATATTCACATAAGTTGTTGAAAGTTATTTAACGGTGTGTATAAAATATTAATCTAGAGGGGGGTGAATAGATTTTAATCGTTATTACCCAATTTTCGCATGTATGTCAATATTACGAAAATGCCCCTAACTAGTCAATATAAATATCAAGTGTAATAAGTGCGGAATTATAAATGACACAAGATATTTACGTGGAAACCCTCACAGGAAAAACCACGGGCTTTTATGTGCGCCACACACGAACCTCAAATCCACTAATTGAAATGATTACAACCTAATCCCGGTTTAATGATCTAATCCCGATCAATAATCATCACAACTACTTAATCTCGGTATAAGTGGACCTAGTCCGATTGCTTGTGATTTAAGTTACCTAATCTTGATAGCAACACAAGACTTAATTCTCTAAGAAGAGATTACAACCTAAGTGAATATATAAAATATCCAAAATGCAATTTAGAGCTAGGTTACTCTATATGCTTATCTAGAATGATGATTTTGCAATAAATTCAATCCTAGATATTAAAAGCTAGATGACATGTCAAATAGCTTAGCTAAACATAGATTATGAAAACCTAGATAGCTATCAAAATACAACACTCAATCATGTCAACACAACAATCTCTATTTTGTATCTAGAATATATTCTAAGGGAATAAAATAGATAAGGAGAGTCAATGATAAATAAAACACTAATTATATATGATAATAGTGAATAACTTACCAAAGAAAGTGTGTTGACCAAAACCCATGCAAGCAAGCATCCTAACTATGCTAGAAAGTGCTTAGACGATAATTTGATGCATATGAGAATGGTTTTTGAGTGTTTAAAAAAGTGTTCTTGATTTGATTTTCTCTCAAATATCTCTCTTTGAAGTTTAGGGTTCTTAGAGTTAAAGAACATTAATTCAGAAAATGAGAAAGTGTGATATTTATAGACATCAAGAACAGGGCATGTGAAAAGACAAGTTTACCCCTGAAATGCACCGATCGGCGGTTTCAATCGGCGGCCAGGCCGTCGATTATAACCACCGAATTGAACCCGAGAAGAATAGGGGAACAACGGCGGTTTCATTCGGCGGTTTCGTAACCGCCGATCCAATCGCCGAATCAAACCGAGAGATTAAATCAATCAGGTATGAACGGCGGTTTTGAACGGCGGTTTCGAAACCACCGATCGTAACCGCAGAATTGCTCTAGACACTTCTGGAAGTAAACGACGGTTTCATTCGACGGCCAGGCCACCGATCATAACCGCCGATCACCAATAAAGGTGAAAACCAAGGAGAAGCCAAGGGCATTCTCCGTAGGTGATCTTCGCATAAAACCAAGCACATTCTA
Source organism: Acer yangbiense (assembly GCA_008009225.1). Lineage (NCBI taxonomy): Eukaryota > Viridiplantae > Streptophyta > Magnoliopsida > Sapindales > Sapindaceae > Acer > Acer yangbiense. The sequence continues at coordinate 18,265,158 of CM017764.1, forward strand.
GTGCATGCGCGGACGTTTCTGAATAATATCGGGAAACGAATTACAAGACACAAATACACACAACAAGATACAACATCAAGGTGCAAGTGTGAAATGTGACATATGAAGAGTATGCACACAAATGCAAGAATGCTAAGTGTGTGTGTGCAATCTAAATCTCTTCAAAGAAAACCAAGCACTAGAGATTATACCTTTGGCATGTTTGTCCCTTGAGGTCTTGAAAGGGCCTTCGAGCTTAAAGTTCAATCACCTAAACTACCCTTACACAATAAACCCCAACACGTGATTTGTCCACGAAATAAGCCAATCAAAGAATGGGAATCCTTACAGTTGTATTATCTCTTCTTAGAGAACTAAGTCTTGTGTTGTGACCGGGATTAGGTTGCTTAAATCGCAAGCAATTGGACTAGGTCCACTTATACCGGGATTAGGTAGGTGTGTGATTATATACCGGGATTAGGTTGTAATCTTAACACATTTAGTGGATTCGAGGTTCGAGTGTGGCGCACTTATTAGCCCGTGTTTTTTCCCGTGAGGGTTTCCACGTAAATATCAAGTGTTATTTACATTCTATATTACACTTGACTATATTGTTTAACTAGATTAAGGTATTTTCGTAAATTGACTAATCGTGAAAATTTGGTAATAAGGGTTAAAATCTATTCCCCCCCCCCCCCCCCCTCCTCCTAGATTAATATATTAGAACACACCGAGTATTTGTTTCAATTGGTATCAAAGCGGGTTCCTAGATATACTTAGGTGATCCTAGCTCATTTTTGGTGTGTTTTGCATTTTGTGTGATTGTTTGATTTCTTCATACATTTTGCATTCATCTCATTTGCATTCATCTAAACACTATGAGTGATTTTGGGATAAGCAAAGAGGGAGCGTCAAGCGTGAGGCCACCGTTGCTCACCGGCGATAATTACTCCTCATGGAAGCATACTTATGCTAAATCCATGATAGGGCATGGATGGCGATTGAAGATGGATATGCTCCCCCTATGATGACTCCGATGGATGGAGAAGAAGAGGTTCTCAAGCCATAGGCACAGTGGAGTCCTCAAGAGTTTGTTGACTCCATGTGGAACAACAAAGCTATACATGCCTTCCGATGTGCAGTGAGTGAAAATCAGTACAAATTGATTCAAATTACTAGGATTGCCAAATAGGCATGGGACATCCTAGAAGTTACACATGAAGGAACCGAGGTAGTTAAGGACTCCAAGCTCCAAGTCCTCCAAACTCGGTTTGAGACCATTAGGATGGAAGAGCACGAGCAATTCAATGACTTCCAAGTGAGGCTAATGGATATTGTGAACCAAAGTCACCAACTCGGTGATCCTTACTCGGATAGAAGAATAAAGCAAAAGATCATGCGATCACTTCCCGAGAGGTTCAAACCCAAAGTGACGGCTTTAGAAGAAAATGACACCTACAAGGAAATGAAGCCGTGTGAAATCATTGGAAGACAAATCAAGAAAGGCTACCACCTCACCTCCTAAAAAGAAAAAGAATCTAGCCTTGAAAACTTCCAAGGTGGAAGAGGAGGAGGATGACTCAAATAAAGACATGGCACTCATTGCCAAGGGATTCAAGAAGTTCTTGAATCCACAAAAGAGTGGTTATGGCTCAAAGGGGGATGACTTCAAGAAGAAGAAGACCACCATCAAGAATGTCAAGCCAAACAATGAGATGTCTTCAAGAGAGAAGATTCAATGCTACAAATGTGGAGGATTTGGGCACATCTCCAAGGAATGTGCAAACTTGGAGAATGGTATAATAGTAAAGGAAATGGTCGCCACTTCAAATGACTCTTCAAGTGATGAAGAGGTTGTGGCCAAATTTTTGGCGCTTGCTAGCTCTCACAAGTGGGACAATAAAGTGAAAATAGTTGAAGAAAGTCCCTCTAGCTTGAATGATTGTGAGAATAATTATTTTCCCTTTCCAATCTCCTACCATGAAGAAGAGGAAAAGAGTCAAGAGGAAAATGACTCAAGTGATGATGACTCCTCATCTAACTCCACAAATGGAAATATGGAGAAATTGGATCTTCATGACTATATAGTCAAGTTTGAGAGTTCTAGATTAAAGAACAAGAAAGAAATTCGAAGATTGAGATAAGAGAATCTAGACCTTTCAGCTCATATTGACCACTTAAGTAAACAAGTGGAAAGATCCAAGAAGATTGAAGACAAGCTAAGAGATAAGCTAGCTTTGTCTAAGAGGAATGAAGAGGGTTTGAAGAGAGAGCTTGAAGAGGCGAAAGGGTCAAGGACTAGGATAGTTTTTAGCACTGAAAAACTTGACCACATGTTAAGTGTTTGAAAGAATCCTTGTGACAAGAGAGGTCTTGGGTTTGAAGATGGTAAGGAGTCCTCCACTCCTAACAAGATGGTGTTTGTCAAGAGCTTGAGCTACAAAGATGCTTCACCGGTGCAAACTCCTAGGAAGAAGATTGATCTAGGACAATGCTCACATAGTGCACAAGTGAAGGTAGCTCCAAGAAGACAACCTCAAGCTCAACCTACAAGTGTTCCTCATGCTAACTTCCCTTAAACTCAAATCCATCAAGGGAAGAGACCAATTATGCAAACTCAACCGAGGAAGCAACTAAGTCTTGGTCAACAACAAAGAAGGGGAGATCCTATCCAACTACCAAGACTACCATAAAGACATGGGAAGGCTCCTATGCAAGCACAAGGACATGGTATGATTCCTAACTTTATTCCTACATGTCATTTTTGTGGTATTGATGGTCATATTAGACCAAAGTGCTTTCATTACATTAAAATGTGTAGAGTTAAAAGCATGATTGAGAAGAAGAAGAAGGCTAGAGCTAGAATGCATACTCATATGAAGGAAGAAATTCATTTACATGATCCTATGACATCTAGATCTCTAGAACCTTTGACCACTATGAAGAAAATTGTTTCACCTAAGTGGATTAGAAAAGTTGAACCCGCTTGCTACGAGACAAACTTGTCTCTAATAGGTTCAACTAAGTTCAATGGACTTAGTAGGTCCATAGGACCTCATGACCTTCATTGATGAAGGATGGTGTGGGAAACTCAAGCAAAAAAAGCAATTGCATACTTTATACATGCAAAAATTTGAAAAATTTTATGCTTCTTTTTTTATTGCTTGAGTAAGCTTGGTTGCACATATGTATATATGTTTTCAATTCAATAAGTGTGAACCATGTTTGTTTACAATCCATGTCATATTTATGTTCAAACATGCATTTTTGGACTAGGAGATCTACATAAGAAGTATGATTTGAATGACGTATAGTTATCTCCATGACATGATGATTCTTTTATAACATGCTAATGTCAAATGAAAAAGCATAAAATTCATATAACATGCTCAAATGAAAAAGCATGAATTGATGATTGCATATTCTTAAAATGTAAAACTTGTGTGAAAAAGCTTATGAGACTCAAAATGAATAAAGGATCTTGTATCCGTTCAAAGGAATTTAAATTCCAAATGTCTCTCTTTCTTTATTAGTTGAACATAGTTACTATCATACGGGTATCATTCCCGAAAAAATCAAATAGGGTTCAAAGTCGCTCATGCCATGTTTCACTTATAAAGTTGGATATAGTTGTTCTTAAATTGAAATCAATGAAATCTCTATATCTTTGCTTTACTCATGGCAATGGTGAAATTTGTTTGAATTCTTATTAGAAACCTTTGTCATTTGCTTTGCCAAATACCATTGTATTTTAGACTTGAATGCTACATGTCTTGTATGCAAAGCATGTTTGATTCACACATTTTCTTCAAATAAATCTCATTGTTTCTCTCCAATTAATTGAGATGCATAAAGTGACTTATATGATTATGCAAATATCTTGTATGCTACTATCTCTCTTTGCCTAGAAGTGACCCGGTTGGGGACAACTCATTTGCCTATATCATGACAAAAAGGGGGAGTAGAAGTGGTAAGGGGAGTTGCTAATTGTAAGTAGCAAATGTTCATGTTGGGGAGAATACATATTGAGGGGGAGTAACCCATTGAGGGGGAGCATTGCATACACATACATTGCATGATGTTGTGTTTAAATTCTTAAATGCAAATGCTTGTTTTATTTTCACTTGATCATCTCACATACACTTGCTTTGGAAGTGTAATATTTTGTTTTGAAGGGTTGATAGTTCTACAAGAGATTAAAAACTTGAAGTTTTTTTTTTTTTACATCTTTATATCTCTTTGTAATGTATAATATCTTTATTATCCCGTAGCTTCAATTATGTTTGTGAGGATCAATGTGAGTGGTGGTTTTGTCACGAAATAGCCAAAGGGGGAGATTGTAAGGATTCCCATATCTTGATTGGCTTATTTCATGGACAAACCACATATAAGGGTAGCTTAGGTGATTCATGATCAAGCTCAAAGACCCTCTCAAGTCCTCAAGGTTGACAAGCACGCCAAAGGTATAATCTCTAGTGCTTAGTTTTTCATTGAAGAGATTTAGATTGCAGACACACACTTAGCATACTTGCATTTGTGTGCATACTCTTCACATGTCACTTTGCACACTAGCACTTTGATTGATATATCTTGTTGTGTGTTTTTGTGTCTTCTAATTCGTTTCCCGAATATGTTCGGAAACGTCCGCGCTTGCACAAATGTGTGCTTGGTTTAGCGCGAAGACCGCCTACGGAGAATGCCCTTGGCTTCTCCTTTGGTTTCACCATTTTTGGTGAATCGACGGTTTGATCGGCGGCTTGGCCGCTGAACGAAACCGTTGTTTCATACCTAATTGATTTTTATCTCGGGTTTGATTCTGCGGTTTCGAAACCGTCGAATGAAACCGCCGTTGATGCTCTATGCTTCTCGAGCTCAATTCCGCAGTTGAGAACAGTAGCCTAGCCGCCGATTGAAACCGCCAATCATGCGTTTTCAGGGGCAAATTTGTCTTTTCACATGCCCTGTTCTTGATGTCTATAAATATCACACTTTCTCATTTTCTGAATTAATGTTCTTTAACTCTAAGAACCCTAAACTTTAAAGAGAGACATTTGAGAGAAAATCAAATCAAGAACACATTTTTAACACTCAAAAACCATTCTCATATGCATCAAAATATCATCTAGCATTTTCTAGCATAGTTAGGATGCTTGCTTGCATGGGTTTTGGTCAACACACATTCTTTGGTAAGTTCTTCACTATTATCATATATAATTAGTGTTTTATTTATCATTGACATCTCTTATATGATTTGTATGTTCTTAGAATATATTCTAGATACAAAATAGAGATTGTTGTGTTGACATGATTGAGTGTTGTATTTTGATAGCTATATCTAGGTTGTTTAATCTATGATTAGCTAAGTTTTATGACATGTCATTTAGCTCTTGATATCTAGGATTATTTTTATTGACATATTATTATCCTAGATAAGCATATAGGGTTCCCTAGCTCTACTTTGCATTTTGGATATTCATATATATTCACATAAGTTGTATTATCTCTTCTTAGATAACTAAGTCTTGTGCTGTGACCGGGATTAGGTTGCTTAAATCGTAAGAAATTGGACTAGGTCCACTTATACCGAGATTAGGTAGGTGTGTGATTATATACCAGGATTAGGTTGTAATCTTAACACATTTAGTGGATTCAAGGTTCGAGTGTGGCGCACTTATTAGCCCGTGTTTTTTCTTGTGAGGGTTTCCACGTAAATATCAAGTGTTATTTACATTCTGCACCATATTACACTTGCTATATTGTTTGACTAGATTGAGGTATTTTCGTAAATTGACTAATCGCGCAAATTTGGTAATAAGGGTTAAAATCTATTCAACCCCCCCCCCCCCCCCCCCTCTAGATTAATATATTAGAACACACCGAGTATTTGTTTCAAGACTTGAAGTTTTAGCTTTTAAATATCTCTTTGTAATGTAGAAAATCATTGTTGACCTTTAGTTTCAATTTTGTTGTGAGGATCAATTGTGAGTGGTGGTTTTTTCATGAAATAGCCAAATGGGAAGATTGTAAGTTCCTCATTTCTTGATTGGCTTATTTCGTTGACAAACCACATTTGGGGATGATTTTATAATGGGTAGTTTAGGTCGTCGATGATAAGCTTCCAAGCATCTCCGTGACTTCAAGAGCAAGATCGAAAGGTAAATCACTTGACTTGCCTCTTGAAGAGATTAGTTTGCACACACACACTTCTCATGCATGCCTTAGTCTTCTTACATTTGTGTAAATTGCTTAATGTGTGCATTCTCTTCACACTTCACACTTGCACCTTTTTGTTGGATTTTGTTGTGTGATAGTGTCCAGCAATTCGTTTCCGTTTGTGTGATCGGAAACGTCTGTGCTTGCACAATGTTGTGCACGTCTTAGCGCGATGGTTGACCATTTGAGAATGTTCTATTCTTCTCTTGGATAAATGTTAGAATTGGTTTGGTTGTTTGGAGTAAAGTGTCTAGTTTCAAAAGATTGAATTTCAATGATTTAAATGATTTTCAAAACTGACATTTGTATGGTCTTGTGACCATAACGTTTTATACAAAGCTTCAAAATGAGTTTTGAAAATTTTTGTACAAACCAGACACCCATACCTTTCCAACAGTATATTATTCATAATATTTCATGACCATTTGAATTGGTTTTGAAATCTCCAAAGTGACCACCAAAACAGGGCAACTCTGTTGTTGTCTGTTTCTGACCTTTGGTCACTAAATTGACCATAACGTTTTCTACAAACATCGAAATGTCGTTCCATAATAAGGAGTAGAAAGTAGACATCCATACCTTTCCAACGATATATCATACAAAAGGTTTTGATGTCGTTTGGTTATGTTTTGAGGCGCTTGAAGCTAAAGTTGATGCACTGTCGCATCAAAACCGTTGTACACTTGCCCTACATACAACGACACCTGATTGATTTTTTTAACCGCTGTACACTGGCCCAAAAGTCGCTCTTCGTATAGCTGTTGTCAGAGAATTTGTTCTTCACTTTTCCAGGTGACCTGCTGTACAACCGCCCTACGTACAGCAGGTGTACAGCGGTCAAGGCAAAATTTTTTAAAAATTTATCAAAATGCCGTAGCTTCAATTTGACCTCATATATATATATATATATATATATATATATATATATATATAGAGAGAGAGAGAGAGAGAGAGAGAGAGAGAGAGAGAGAGATCGTTTCTAAGAGTTCAAAATCATATTTTTAACTTAGAACATTTTCTAAGAGAGAAAATCTTCCAAGAACTCACCTTTGATTACTCAAAATCATTTCCATGTGCATTAAACATCATCTAGGATCATCTAGGATGCATCTACGCATGGGTCTTCTTCAACACACATGATTTGGTAAGTTGAACACCATACTCATCCATTTTAGTGTTCTTACTTATCAATTAATCTCATTTATTACTTGTATGCTTTTAGATTATATTCTATCTACAAGATTGAGATTATTGTGTTGATTGATTGAGAGTTGTATTGTGATAGCTTTTGTATCTAGGATTGGTTATCCTCTACATAGCTAAGTTGTATACCATGACATATAGCAATATGATATCTATGATTGATTTTATTGACATTATTTAATCTCTAGATAAGCATTTAGTGTAACCTAGCATTATTTGCATCTTGAATATCATTATATTCACATAGGTTGTTAATCTCTTCATTGAGAATTAAGTTTTGTAACTAAGTTGCTTAGTGCGCAAGCAAGGTGATCTCGAGTTGCTATTAAAGGCCCGCAAGGTAGTAGTGGTGGGTTAGTGACCGTGTACAGTTTGACGCACTACAAGAAATTTGGGTATCAGCTACCATATATTCAGAGACGAATTGAAATTTGGTCTCAAAATGAAGCTTTCAGCGACGAATTGATATTTGGTCTCTGAAGATGACATTTTACGATGAACTATTTTGCTCTCCAAATGATGCTCTCCATAGATGTTGGTTTTATTTGGATGGACATTCGGAGATGACATTTTGCGACCAACTCATTTTGGTCTCCAAAAGGATGCTCTCCATAGATTTTGGTTTTATTTGGATGGACATTCAGAGACGACATAATTCGTCGCTGAAGATGACATTTTGCGACCAACTCATTTTGGTCTCCAAATGATGCTCTTCATATATAGATTTTGGTTTTATTTTGATGGACATTCGGAGACGACATAATTCGTCGCTGAAGATGACATTTTGCGACCAACTCATTTTGGTCTCCAAATGATGCTCTCCATAGATTTATCAAATTATTAATTAATTAGTTAAATATATATATTTAAAAATAATTATTTAATAGCCAATACTTATAAATTCATCGGTTTCAAATGAAAAGTTACCACAAATATAAACACAAATTCAATAACATCATCAATTTCATATAAAAAAATTCAATAAGTTTATGTACCCAAATTTAAGGCCAAACTTCTCTATAAATTTACCATAACGGCCAAGGCTTATAAATTCATCCGTTTCAAATGAAAAGTCAACACAAATTCAATAATTTCATCAATTTCAAAAAAAAAAAAAAAAATCAATAAGTTTATCTACCAAAATTTAAGGCCAAACTTCTGTATAGATTTACCAAATTATTAATTAAGTAGTTAAATTAGTTATTTAGATTTTGGTTTTTCTTTCTTAATTTGGATGGACATTCGGAGACGACATAATTCGTCTCTGAAGATGCCATGTTGCGACCAACTCATTTTGGTCTCCAAATGATGCACTTATATATAGATTTTGGTTTTATTTGGATGGACATTCGGAGACGACATAATTCGTCTCTGAAGATGTCATTTTGCGACCAACTCATTTTGGTCTCCAAATGATGCTCTCCATAGATTTATCAAATTATTAATTATTGGTTAAATATATATATTTAAAAATAATTATTTAATAGCCAATACTTATAAATTCATCGGTTTCAAATGAAAAGTTACCACAAATATAAACACAAATTCAATAACTTCATCAATTTCATATAATAAAAAAATCAATAAGTTTATGTACCCAAATTTAAGGCCAAACTTCTCTCGTTTCTCAACTTTTATACTAAATCCCTAATTTCTTTTAAATACAAAATCCCTAATTTCATTCCCAACTCATTTCTCAACTTTTCACTCATTTTTTTCCCACCCAAATCCCACATCCATCATCTTTGCCCTCACCAATCCAACGCAACTTTCGACATTAGCCGCTCAATTCCGACGTAATTTACTATATTTTTAAAAAAAATGTTATTTACTATTTTTTTTTGCTTTATTTATGATTTATTGATTTATTCAAGGCTCCAACTCTAAAATTAGGCTTGATGAGTAATTCTTTTCATTCTTTTCATGGCTCCAGTGGAGTTGTCGAGCTTTAATTTTGTGTAATTTAAGTAAGAAAACATGTGATGAACAATGGTTTGAATGTTTTCCATAATATTTTTGTTTATATTGTTGTTTGTAATCAAGTGTTATATTGCTATTTAGTTGTAAAATGATTTGGCTATGAATATTAATATATTTTTATCAGAATGATTGAAATAACCGATTAGTGAAAAAAAATTGAAATTAGAATATGCTTATAGACATGTGACAAAAGTAAAAGAAATTAGCTTTTATGTGATAAATGTATTTTCTGAATTTGTCAATTTATGTAAATATTATATGGTTTTTGTACTTGTATATACGTTAATATTTTCTATTTAATTTTGCAGTCACAACATTATAACATTCTCATAACTCAAGGCAACATTATAATATTCTCATATTTTTTATGAATGTTTTATAATTAGGGGTATTTTGGTCAAAATACAATTAATTTCATTCCATTCCATTGTTAACCAAACAAAATAATACTGATTCAGAGACTAATTCTAAAGTTTCAACCAAACAAAAAAAAAAAATAGTTTTCCTTTCCTTTCCTTTCCATTTTCATTCCATTACTATTCTGATTACCGTTCCACCATATAACCAAATGTGACCATAGAGTATTGACTAATAACTCAACTATATATGTTTTAAAAAATATAATTTTATAAAAAGTTTCAATAAATATTTTTTAATATATATCTGTCTTAAAAATTAGAATTTTGATTAATTGAATAAATTTAAATTTATCTAACAAGGTTTTTTTTTTTTTTTTTTTTCCAACAACTCATATAGCTTATATATATATATTGTTCAATTATTATCACATTCTATGTTGTAGTCAAGTGATAAAGACTTGTAATTTTTAAATTGAGGTCTCAAGTTCAATTCTCATTAATGACAATTAATTGTCATTATTTTCAGGAGTGGGGCAGGTCCAGCGGCAGTTGGAGGTCAACGGCAGCGGATCTCCGATAGCAACCGCGGTCAACGGATGCGGTTAACAGCGGTGGCTGTCAACGGAGATCAACAGCGGCGGTGGTAGGTCTCCGGCGCCGACACCGACACCGACACCGATAGTGGCAGTAGTTACGGCAACGGCGGGGCAGGTCCTGCAGAGGCGGTCAATAGAGGTCAACGGCGGCGGTCAACAGCAGCGGTGGCTGTCAACGGAGGTTAGCGGCGGTGGGTCTTCGGCGCCGACGCCGACACCGATAGTGGCAGTAGTTGCGGCAACGGCGGGGCAGGTCCTGCAGCAGAGGTCAACGGAGGCGGTCAATAGAGGTCAACAGCAGCGATGGCTGTCAACGAAGGTCAGCAGCGGTGGTGGGTCTCTGGTGCCGACACCGGCACTGATAGTGGCGGTAGTAGTGGCAACGGCGGGGCAGGTCTTGCAGCAGCGGTCAACGGAGGTCAGTGGCGGCGACTGGTCTCCGGCAGTGTATAAATATAAAAAAATGTTATTTAATTAAATATTAAATAATGACATTTTTTATTTAAATATTAGGGTTATTTTGATTTTAGTCCCTCACATTTGCGTTAATATGGGTTTAGTCCACAGTTTATTGGAGACGATATATTTGGTAGGCAAATGTCATCCCCAACTATTGTATGGCTTGATATCTAAGACAAAATTTTTGGGAATTTGCTACCAAATAGTTGGTCGCGCATTATCAACATTGGGAGACGAATTTTTTAATTGGTCGCAGTAGCTATTCTGGGACGGGGATTTAGCTACCACCGCGCGACCAACTTAATTTGGTAGCGAAAGACTTTCTGTGACGAAAAAACTTGATTTGGAGACAAAATGGATTCGTCTTAGAATGTCATTTTTCTTGTAGTGACGTGTGGTCAACCTAGGTTGTAAACATCATTACTAGTAATGTTGAGAGTTTCTCACGTAAATCAATCAACGAGCAATTTATTGTTTTCCGCACTTAGAATTAGGTTGATTGATTTTTGACTAGATTAGGGTTTTTATTGAATATTGACTAATTAAGAAAAATCAGTAATTAACTTGATTAAAATCTATTCACACAACACCCCCCCCCCCCCCCCCCCCCCCCCCCTCTAGTTATATTTAGACACACCGTTATTTGTTTCAGTATTTAGTAGCTATTTACGGTTTCTTCTAAGTTGTTGTGTTGTTGTTTTGTGTATTTGTGATGTTGTTTTCTTTATGATTTGTTAAATTTTTGATAAATGTGTTTATATGTGTTTAGTGTATATTTTCTTGCTGACCAGGCTATTTTTTTTTTTCCTGCTGTTTACATGCGTTTATTATTTGTTTAAAGTAATTTACGTGCAATTGTTTTTGTGTAATGTTTATTTTGAATTGTTAACATGGTGATGATATAGTGGTAAATCTGTTATGTGTATCTTCAAAATGTTGTCGTTCCGAGTTTTTGTGAAGTACGTCAATGACACTGTTGACATGGATCTTATAGAACCTAGAGATTGTAGTGTGATTAGCCTGATAAACGATGCAATGAAGGAATTGAAGGGGCACCATATCGAGCCTTGGGAAAAGTGGCAATTATCCATTACGTTGTCGTGGAATGGTCTGCGTCATATGCTGACAACAGATGAAGAGTTAATGTTCTGCTTCGAGAGTTTAACCGTTATGAAAAGCCAATGATAAAGTTCAAACTAATTTTTCTCCCCAATGATATAGAATTCCCAGTTTGATTGCATCCTAGGAGGGAAGAAAACAATGTTGAACATGTTTCGGCACCAACAGAAAATGTGGAACACCCTAATGATGAACCAGTTGGAGAAGCAGCAACTGATGAAAGTGATGGGAGTGTAGTTCCAGACCGGTTCCTTTAATTTTCTTTATAAAAAAAAATAAAAAAAATAAAAAAATAAAAAAGGAAACTCAAATCCTTAATTCAAATGATTTAATTGCTACAATTAAAAGAGAATAATTCTCTCATTATTGCCAATTGATTTCCATTTTTGAATTTAAAGATATCAATCACCGGTGATTATTTATGTTTTAGTTTTATTTCAAAATTGAAAGGAAACTTAAATCCTTAATTCAAATGATTTAATTGCTATAATTAAAAGAGAATAATTCTCTCATTATTGCCAATTGATTTCCATTTTCGTTTTGTCCTCTTACTTCAATTGTTAAATTGTCTGACTTCTTTCATTTGAAAACAACACACCAGACAATTAAAGCAAAAGGCAAACACAACTCTTTCTTTGCTACAAACGAAAAGGTGTTCTTCTTGTTTACTTTGTTCTTGGATTACAAGTGTACTTAATTTTCTTCTATATAGTGGTAAGTTCAAACTTAAATATCAGTTCGTCAGGGTAGTCGTGTTGTAAACATGTATTAATTTTTTTTTTTTCGAACCCTTTTCCTATAAAATATAAATACCCCTCCCATTTCATTTCTCCTCACTCAAATTCTCCCTCAATTCTCGAATAATTATTTTTTAAAAAAATTTTCTTAAAAAAAGGTCCGATTCTAGTTGGAACCAGAATCGGAACCGCCAGTTCATAACCAAAACCACCGGTTCCGAACTGAAACCACCGGTTCCAAACCAAAACCAAACCGAACCGAATCGAAACTAGGGTCACCTCTATTGGAGACTACATGTATCATGTCTTATGGATAGGGTGACATCCATGATTAAGAGTGTTCAAGGAAGCCACTCGATGTGCCCAAGGGTGGATGAAAATAAAGAAGCTACATCACAGTGGGTTGCATTGGTTCTTGGGTTAATTTGTTCATGTAAACCCTACATGTAAAGCAAAATTATTCAAAAATGAATTACAAGACAAATATGCAATAAAGGTTGATAGCCAAACAATTTATAGGGCAAAGAGGATTATGCTGCAAACTTGAGGCATATGCGAAACTTAAGAAGTATAGACAAGCAATACGTGTAATGAACTTAGGGACTAATGTGTCTGTAGGAATGAATCCTTACGTGGTTTTAGATAATCCGAAGTTCTTTAGATTCTACCTTAGTTTCAGTGCTTGTAAAACTTATTTTTTTGAATGGTTGTCGCCCCCTGATAGGTGTTGATGGTTGTCATTTGACTGGGTAGTTTAGGGGAGTGTTATTATTAGCTAATGCTCTAAATGGGGACAGTGGTAAAGTTCCAATTGCTTTCTATATTTACGAGTATGAAACCTTAAAAGTTGGACCTAGTTTTTGAGGTTGTTGTGTGAGTCTTTGTGATGAGAAGATGGTATACCGATATGCTTCATAAGTGATAGATAGAAAAGAGATCTATCAGCCTTGGACAAGGAATGGCTAGAAGCATGGAATAAGTTTTGTTTCAGACATGTCCTTGCAAACTTCACAACAACTTTTAATAACCACAAGATGAATGGGAATCTATGGCATGCGGCTAAAGGTGCCAATCGTGGTGGCTTCAATTAGAACAGAAAGTGCCAAGGCTGCCGACTAGTTGTTATTAGAGCTGGTTGAAAAGGGGGCTAGACATGCAATTAAGTTGTGTATCAAATATGTTCACATCACTAACAACATGTCAGAATGTTTTAGCAGTTGGATAAAAGACGAAAGGGACAAACATGTACTTCAACTATTGGTGCATTTGAGAAGAAAAATAATGGTCAGGTTCTATGAAAAGTGGGTTGAAGTGGGGAAGTTGCATGATTCCACTACTCCATATACAAGGAAAGTATTGGCTACAAACGAATATGATGCAAGGGAGCTGCAAGTTATTCATGACAGATAACAGTGGTATGAGACAGTTGATAAAGTAGTAAGAAATTTTTTGGTCAAGGTTGATGATGTCACATGTGATTATGGGATGTGGCAGATCAGTGGGTTGCCATGTAAGCATGCTATTACTGTGTTTATGTATAAGAGAAAGTTTTCTCAAAATCATTTTCATTGGAATTATTCGAAGAAAGCTTGGAAAAAGACATACGATGGTGCCATCAACCAGTACATGTATATTTATGCTTTAATAAAGTGTTATTTAATTACATATCCAAATATTATAGTGTTACAACACATGTGGGCTATAGTAGTACTGCAATCAGAAATGTTTAGCTTAAAATGGGTAAAAATTATGGTTTATGTTTTCTAAGTATATTGCTGCATGATAAGTTATATACTGACCATTGAATTTAATTATTACAGGGCTTAGACTAATGAATGCAGCACACACACAACTCCATCAACACAAGTGGCTAATGTTTGCTCCCAAATAGATAATAATTCCAAACCATGAAGGGATTTTTCTTAATATTTTGGGCCAAATTTGCTTGAAAACACTATTGGTGACATCTTTTTGTATTAGATTTGGTAAACACAAAATTATTATGGACAAGTTTTTGTGCTTTTGTGTTGTCAAAATCTGATTATACCAGATCAATTTATTAGGATGTTGTTATAGTTATTTGGCTGTGACCATAACTTCTTTTGGTTGGTTGGTAGTTATTTTGGTTTCGGTGACTAGAATAGATTTTACTTAATATTTTGTGGTTTCTTGCTTGAAAACATTGTTCTACTTAGAGGTGTGAAAAAACCCATCTAATCGAACCAAACCGACTAACCCAACTCACAAAGTTTGGGTTGGTTCGATTATAAATATAAATAATGGGTAGTTCAGTTTATCATTTGGACAAATCGATTAAAGGTGGTTCAGTTTGGGGTTGCGTAAAATAATTCACCAACCCAAATCGAACCACATATTTTAGAAAGTAAAACTAAAAAATGTAAAATTCACCTACATTTCCTATTTAATCCAGGTTTTATAACTTTTATTGATTACTTTATACTTTTTATAGTTTATTTATTTGTTTTGATGCAATTCTTTTGATTAATTGATTGATGTGTTAGGGTTTCGAAAGCATGTTGTCAAACATGCATTTAATCAGGATATAAATATATAGTATTTCTATTGTTGGTTCGAACTAATATAAAATATATTAGTTCCTTACATGTGGGCTATTGGATTTAAAAGATGTTTTGACAAGTGCATACAGCCAAGTCAAAGCATTTAAATCCAATGGCCCACATGCAAGGAACTGATATATTTTATATCAGTTCGAACTGACAATAGAAAAACTATATAAATATGTGTGTGTGTGTGTGTGATTACTATTTTCTGTTATGATTTTTTTATTTAAATATTTTTTATAATATAATACAAAAAAAAAATGATTTTTGAGTTCAAATCTAAACCGATAAACCTATCCAAACCAACCCGACCTTTTCTGGTTTGGTTTGAATGGGTTTAGAAAATTACATTGGTTTGGTTTGTGTTGAAATATAGACAAACCGATCCATATTTGTTTGGTTTGACATTGAGCTTCAGCCCAAAACAAACCGAAAATGCACACCTCTATTCTACTTGCTTGCCATTAGTTTATGCACATTGTAATGGTAGTGTTCTTATTATGTGTGCAGTGAGAAGAAATTTACTATTTTATTTGTCATTACTAGCAAATGCTATATGCTGACATTACATTATTTCATGTATGAAACTCATTTATTACATGTATGGGTCATACTTAAGGATGACAAAAATCCATGACCCGCCTCAAACTGGCAAGGCTCTGATCTATTCGGGGTAGATTTGGAGCACTTAAAATGGTGTTCGGGGGTCGGGTATGGGTGAAACTTTTTTGACCCGGCTTTTTATCGGGTTGGGTATAGGTCAACTCTTTATGCCCCAACCAGCCCCGTTTAACCCGGTATTTATATAATTATTTTTTTAAATATAAAAATATAAAGTGAAAAACAAATTTCTAATCTCTTTATCTCCTTACATAATTTCATTTTATGTTTGAATTTAAAGTTTATTAAACTTAGATGTTGTGTTCTATTAAATTTAAGTTTATGTATGAATTTTAAGTGTATGTTAAAATATTTTTCTATAGTATATGTTTGTACTTAATTGTATATTTAAATTTCCAATCAAAAAAGAAAAAAAAATTGTATATTTTTTAATTCAAATGTATTTTAAAATTTAATTGAATGTTAAATTTTAAATCAATGTCTTAAAATTCAATGAGGAAATGGGGCAAAATAGCACATTTTAAACATTGACTTGTGCAACTATCTCCACATTAATAAGTCTTGTTTTAATAGCATCAAAAAGGGTGTTAAGACCAAAATACCCCCATTTATTATTATTATTATTTTAACATTTTTAATTTCTACATATTTCTCTTTCTTCCCATCTCTCAAACGATCTCTATGTTCTCTCTCTCCTTATCCTCTCAAACAATCTCTCAATCTCTCTATTTCTTCCAGATCTCACCTCTCTCAAACGATCTCACCTCTCTCAAGTTCTATTTCTTTTTCTTTTTTTCACCTTCATTTTCTAAAGAACAAACACTTCGATTGTGACAAATGAGAAAGAGGGAATCGACAGCGACGACTGCTACGGCACCGACAAATAACAGCGAAGACTTTGGTGGCAGCCGCAAGACTCCGGTGGCACGTCGATGAGAGTTCTCGACCACAGAACAGTGGCGATTGAAGGCATTTTTGGAAGAAAAAAAAAAGTCTTTTGTTAGGGTTTTGTTTTCAAATTTGATTTTGTTGATTTTGAGATATTAATTTCGTTTTGGTTGATTTTGAGTTTTCAATTTAGTTTTTATTGTGAATTTGTTGTCAATTTGATGTGAATGGTGAGTTTGTTGAATCTAAATGGGGTTTGTTTGAATCTTGAATTGGTGATTTTGGGTTTGTGTTAGCTTGAGAATGTTGTAGATTCTTTTTTTAAGTGTTACTTTTTTCGAGCAACAAATTCTTTTGCGGATTCTTTGGCAAAAAAAGGGTCTGGTGGTGAGGGGGATATTATCAACTAAAGTTTAGAATGATGAGGATCGTCTCTCTATCTTTGTTCGTTTCCCCTGTTTGTTTTCTTTTTCTCCTGTTGTTTCTGTAGGTTTTGTCCTGCTTTTTTCTACCCCCTTTCTTTCGGTGGCTGGTTCTCTATGTTGTTGCTTCCTTGGTTCTCTTTTAATAAAACTTTGCTTCTAAAAAAAAAAAAGAATGCTATAGAGAATAGCTACAAATCAGGAACCAAATCAAACAGCTATTCTGTAGCTTTACAACTTGAATTCATAAGCTAACTAAGTACGAAGATTTATTCAAAACTAACAACTCTATACTTATTCAAAGCTGAAAACTGACTAACAACTAATTTCGAGACTTATTTGTTCCATTTCGAGATTTATTTATGAATACCCGAGACTTATTACGCTTATTCAAGACTTAATTTATGCATACCCGAGACTTATTACGATTATTCGAGACTTATGCATTTTCGATACTTATTCATGCGTTTTCGTGACTTAATTGTTTCATTTCGAGACTTATTAATGAATACCCGAGACTTATTACGATTATTCGAGACTTATTCACGAATTGTCAAGACTTATTCATGCGTTTTCGAGACTTAATTCACAAATATTCTAGACTTATTACTATGTTTTTTTTTTTTGGATACTTACCAGTGTATGTGTCGTTTTCTAGAAATTGTTGAGGCGAGTCCATGTGAGAGGAGAGGAGAGGAAGAAAGAGAGAGATCATATGAGAGGACAAGGACAGAGAGATCGATTGAGGAATGGGAAGAGAGAGAGAGAGAGAGAGAGAGAGAGAGAGAGAGAGAGAGAAATATACAAAATTTTAAAAAGTTAAAGAAAAGAAGATAAAAAATAAGTTGGGGCATTTTGGTATGATCACCTACTTTAGTGCTATTAAAACAAGACTTATTAATGTGGTGCTATTTGCACAAGATGACGTGCCCCGGAACGGTTCTATCCACGGCGGCGCCAACAACTTGGTCAGCGCATGCGGGACACGAACGCGACAGTTCTTTAAACTGTCGGTAAAATAATGGGGCGTGTGAATTTATCCGCAAGCGCACGGATCGGTACGATCGCATAACGGCAAGTACGGTTCGTTCCACATGGACTGTGAGGTACCTTTTATCGGTTCTAGTCTTATATATATTATTTACTAATTACACTAATTACAACATATTTACATGCAAGAAAAGTAAATGATGGAGGATGGCATGTAAGCAATTAAACTAAGATGCAAGAAAAGTAAAGGAGGATGGCAAGCAAGCAATTTAACTAATTAATAACTAAATTAAACTAAGATGGCATTTTATCTAAATTACACTACATCAATTAAAACTAATTAAGCTACAATTACACTAAGATGATTTTAATCTAAATTACACTAACTAACTAACTAAACTAATTACCATCTAATGCAATGGTCTTGCAAAAGTGGTAATGAGAGATGGAATGTTGGGATATTGGTGTACAAGTGCAATCACCCAATCAATTAGTTGATTTCTATGGATTACCTAGGATAGTCTAAAACATTTAATCAAGACACATACATCAAGAGTTATCCATGCATGGTCTAAATTGTATTACATGTTAATCAATTTATCAATTCAATCAACACATATATGAATTAAAGCTCAACATAGAAAATCAACAATAGAATAGATAATATACAAAGTACACCAAATTCCCAACATCAATATTAGTTACATAAAATAACTAAGGTGAAATGGGTGTGGTGAGAATTAAGTTACACTAAACTAACTAAGCTATACTAAGCTATTGGGAGGTAAAACTAAGCTATTAAGAGCTATTTGGATATTTAGGAGGTGTGTTTTAGGTTTACAAAGGATGTATATATATAGGGAAATGATTTGGGGAAGGTTTGGACGAAAATATCTTCCAAGTTGGTCATCCCGGCGGGTTCAGAACCTCTGGCCGGTGGGTTTGTGCACATCGTCGAAGCTCGCGGTGGAGAAATTGAAGTCGACAGCGAGTTTCTTCCTTCTGGACTGCGGGTACTTTTCCGCAGCATGAAATCGCTGAGATTTGGTGAGCTTGAACGTTCTGGTTCGCGGGAGAATAGCCGCTGGAATGTTCTTGAAGCTTGAATGGCCATGGAAACTTGGAGGATTTGTTGGAGAGAGAAACCTTTGCATGGGAGCCTGAAAATGGGTGCAATAGGACCGGAGGAATGTGGGCTACCGATCTGGGCAGAGAGACGCCGGAAAACTGGCTAGAAAACCATCGGAAAAGGTTGGAAAAGATGCCAGGTCAAGACCGGTTTGGGTCGGGTCTACCGGGTCGCGGGTCGCGGGTCGCGAGTCGCTGGTCGCGGGTTGCAGGTCGCAGGTCAACCCGGTTTGCTGAAAAAGACGACCTGACATCAGCATGATGTCAGGCGTGACGCACACAGGGCCAAAACGGCGTCGTTTCCAGCGCTAATGTGGCTGTGCTGCGCTGCTTGGCTGGCAAATTACAATCAGCACCCCTGAGCTTTCCCTTATTCATAGAATCTTCAATAAAGTCCTGAATTTTGCACTTTTGCCCCTAAATTGTCCAAAATGACAATTATGCCCCTGAACTTCCCTATTTACCTGAAACACTTCCGAGAAACAAGTACAAAAAGATAGGAAAAGGGAGCGCTAAATGTGAACATTTGGAGCGAGATCACAAGACCTCCCCCAAAAAGTGCTATTTAATTTTTGAACCCAAATTCAATTGTATGGTAAAATAATTTGAATATTTAGTGGTTTGAGATTATTTTTTTTAGAAAAGAAAAAAAAAAGAAACGGGTCATTTCAGGTCACGTATGGGGCACCCTTTGTCATTTCGGATCGGGTTTGGGGCGGAAAATGAAAACTCGTTCGGGGTACGGGTCGGGTTTGGGGCAACTCGTGCAAATCGAGTTTCGTGTATGGGGCACCTCTGATTCGACCCATTGCCATCACTAGTCATACCAATGCCTATGCCTAGTAACATAGTGTGAAATAGGGCAATGACTTTCAACCAAGCCAAACTTCCTAGCAGTTTCTCAGAGTTGGCAGTTGTAGTGACCAAAATATGTTTATGGCCCAACTAAACAGGCCAACAATACAACAGTAGATAAAAAGAAGCCTTAAGCAAATGAAAATAGCTTTAACGAGGCCTAAAAAATCCCAATGGGCTAAAACCAACATAAATTCGAAATAACTGGACTTGACCCATCAAGGGATTCAACCTAAACAAACATGTGGTCAAAAGGTGACTTGAATTGCAATCACGTCAAGCGTTGTGCAAATCCCAATGCCTGACAAGATTTATTGTCAGATTAAAAAATGAATCAAAACAGACGAATTAAAGACCCGTGATATGCGTCCTCTTAATGAGCTCGAACGTTGAAGACTCGAAGGCTTCACTATAAAAAACAGGCCCTTTCTTAGAGAAAGGGTCCTAATTTTCTACAACTCTCACGCAAAAGCTCTCTAATCTTCTTGTTCTTAGTTTAGCTTTGTAAACATTTATTTCGGTGTTTCTCACCTAGCATTAATTGCTATTCCACTGTGATCCAATCTTCAACCGATCCAAGTCAAAACAAAAAGCTTGTCAAAGCATTTACTTATCGAATTGTTCGATATCCGATATCGATCCAACATTCGCTTGATCCACATTGATCCAAAGAATTCCCCAGGTTCCAACATGACGACATCGACACCCAGTGTCAACCCAATTTATCGACCAAGAGCTCGACTCGATATATCGAGCAACACGGTTTGTAATTTCCTACCATTTCCTTTGCTTTATTCGTCGAGCAAATTACTGACTTGAGCGTCGGAAAGTCCCCCCAAGGGAACACCCCCTCATGTGTTTTGCCACTGCTCTTTTTTTCCTTTGTTTACAGGTTGTCAATGCCTACCTCGAGGATCAAGAATCAATTGTAGATCTGATCGACTACAGCAGTCACCATACCAAACTAAGTGTTGTCATATGAAAAAGTTGATTCTGCACATGTTTTGGGAACATCAGATGATACAAATTCCTCAATACTTTCTCATTCTTCATTATCAAGAGACCACCACTTGAAATATTTGCATGCATCGCAATCGAAAAATAGTCAGTTATGATTCTTGCTCGTCTCGGAGACCCTTAATGTTGCTTTCTTCTCATTCCCACAGCTACATAATCTAACATGTCACCTTGATCCATCCAACATTTGCAATCATGCAGCTTGACAATGTCATAATTTGTTTATATCTTATTGTAAAAAAAGAAGGTTTTTTTTTGGCTTTGTTAAACTTATAACCCTAGAAAAAAAAATGATTTCAAAAAAATATGATGTTTGGAGAGAATAATAACGAAAATACGATAGAAAAGGAGATTGGTAAGGAAAAAATTGAGGAGAAAGAGATGCCATCAGCTCTTGTTAAATTCTAATTTTATTTTTATTACCGTTGTTCAACGGTCACAATTTAATTTTTCTTTCATTTTATTATTCATAAAAATAATGGTAAAAGAGTCATTTTCTAAGTCCCATACAAAGTCAAATTAAAATCTACTATGTTGACAGAAATATTTTCTGCTTTTTTATTAAATTACTTTATGAGGCAAAATTGTAAGACAACAAGTTATTAAAGGCATTTATGTCTTAACGGTCTCAAGTGAAATTGTAATTTTCAGAAATTTTAAAGGACAAATCAGTATTTTTACGCTGATAGAGGGACCACATGATGGTTGATCGTTAAAAATCTAGTCAGATGAACTAAATTGATAGATTTGAGAAAACATAGGGACACGTGAACTAAAAATAGAAAGATAGTTAAGAAAGTCATAGTGCACGAAAACATAAAGACTAAAGACCAAAATGATAATACCCATTTCTAAAATACATTAAATAGGTCATCTGACCAATATTTGGATTTTGGAAAACATAGGGACCACGTGAACTAAAAATAGAAAGACACTTAAGAAGGTTATAGTGCGCAAAAACATAAAGACTAAAGACCAAATGATAATACCCATTTCTAAAATACATTAAGGGGTGTGTATTGGTTCATGATTTTATTAGACATTTGAGACTTTTAAGATTTTTTTAAAGTCTTGAGGTATTGGATTCAGACTTTTAAGATTTTTAAAAAGTCTTAAGGTATTGGATCCAAACTTTTAAGATTTTTTAAAAGTCTGGTGGTATTGGATTGGGATTAAGATTTTTAAGATTTCATGACAAAATTGATTTTTTAGACTTTTTTAGCTATATGTATAAATAGCTTCACCCAAAAATTGTATTGCCCTCACCCACAATACTTTCCTGACTTTTTTTTCACTCTCTCCCAACATCAGCTTCGTCTTCGCCATCTCCGCCCTCCTCATCAGCTTCTCAAATCTTCGCCATCTTCTCTTCTTCTTCTTTCTCATCTTCAGCTTCCTCAACCTCCATACCAGATCTTCTTCCCAAATCACTCAATTTTTTTACGAAGTCAGAGAACTTTCTCATCAGTTCAATTCCTTTGATAATTTTCTGGTGTCATTGCTTAAAAAGTTGATTTCTTTTCTTGTGGGAATGTTAAAATTTTTTGGAACTTATCAATAGCGGGAATTGAAGAGACGAAACACAACCAAGAAAGTTCTACTCTTTTTTGATTCTTAGTTCTAAATCCAAACCCTAATTTTATCCGATCAAAGATGGGTTTATGGGATGCTTTTCTCAATTGGATTCGAAGGTAAGCTCTCTGTTTGGATGGTCAGAAAATGGAGGAAAACTATAACAAATTATTATTATTATTGTAAATTGATTTTGAAGTTTGAATTTTGCATCTCTTGCTGGTAAATTAATCTGATATGACGTTATTGAATGCTGAGGTTTAGTGTATTATAACAATTTTCTGATATCGCATGATTAATTTTTTCTTTTGTTACAATCTGATAGAGCTTATGGTAAGCTATAATTGCAGCTTCTATCTATGAAGTAGAGATCTTGTAATCAAATTAGTTTCTGTAAATGAAAATGCATTAGTTGTGCACTTGATGATTGATCTCCAACAACATGATGTTAGCCACAACAACATGAGAATCAGGGCCAAAGCTGCCATCTCGATCTCCAATTGTGGCTCTAAGATGGTAACACTGCTCGTATTTTATAACCCTTATCTGTTTCTTTTCGTGTACGTATGAATTTTCTATACAACAATGAGATCATATGAATCCATTTCTCAGGGTATTGAAGGAATGAAAAAGTTTAGATGCAGAATTGTTGAATGATAGACTGCCTGAGGCAAGAGAAGCTGTAAGAAATATTATGTCCTCTAATTTGTCAAATGGTTCATATGTTGTCAATGAATTTTAGCTGCATTCTGCAGCAGAAAGAGAAAAGTTTTTTTCTCAATTATACATGAATGTATGCCAAATTGCAATATTTTTCTGAAAATTGAATGCCAAATTGGTGGCATTTCCATTGAATGAACTAAATTTTGACTTTGTAGATTTTGTTGGATGATATATGTTGGATGTTAAAATAAAGTCAAAAAAGTCTTGAAATAAAGTCTAGATAATTTTAATAGTCTCTAAATAAAATCCAAAGATTCTTTTAGAATCCTAAAAGTCTAATCCATATAATCCTAATAGTCTACAAAGTCTTGCAAATCCAAAAAATCCTTGCATCCAAAAATTGTCAATTAAAATCTCATCCAATACACCCCCCTAAATAGGTCATCTGACCAATATTTTGATTTTTGACGGTCAAACATGACTGAAAATATAAATAAACATTTTTACCTTTAACTTTAATTAAAGGAGTTTAAAGCACAATTTGTCCGTCAAACTTTTGAGAGTTTAACAACTTTACTTTACCTAACTTCCAATAAAACTTTAACATGTGTCTCCAAATGTGTTTTAAAAACATACTTTAAATATGATAACAAAAAATTGAAAAGAAAAAAAAAAACACTCAAAAATTAGGGATGTCAAAAACCCCCATTGGTATGGGGCCCTACGGGGACGCATCCTGTTTATGACAAGTTTGGTACATGTTAATTGAGGTATGAGACGGGGATGATATTTGATTTTAAAACCCAATTAATTTTGGGGCGGGAATGGTATTTTGGTACCCGTCCTATTTCGCCCCATTTTAATTTTGACATGCCACTCACACAGCCGCCATTCTCAATTGTAGCCAACAATTACTTCACCATTTAAAAAACCTTGCTCTTTCTACCAATGCATGACTATATCTTGGCAGATTTAATTATGACAATTTGTATTTCAATTTCATTTTTATTGAAAAAGAACGATGTAATATTCATACATTTGGTAATTTAGTTTGCGATAGACTTACTATAAATTAAAGTTTATTTATTTTCTTAAATATTTTTTTTTCTTCAATCATTTAATATTTTTAAAGACTGATTGACACATTGTTTTAATCAAACGAGGCAGGGTAAGGTGGGGCGGGTATCGGGAGCCCTCTCACTAAATGTGGATTCCCTGTCCCCGCCACAAGTGAAGAATGGGGCAGGGACGGGAATCCTAGTTATATTCGGGTTTGGGGAATGAGGATGGTATCCCCACCCTATTGATATCTCTATTAAAAATTAACATTATTATTATAAGAATAATGTTAGGCTGTCCAAAATATTTATCCAAAATCATGCCCGAATGATGTGACATATGAGATGTCTAGATCTTATAAATCATAAGATTATGTTGTGAGTGATATGATGTGATAACTCACGTGTTACATCATTTGGACATGGTTTTGGGCAACCTAAAATACTCTTATTATAAACTTTTAAATAATAATAAAAAATATTTTTTAAAAACTTTTTAATGAATTAAAAAATAATTAACTCATTTTAAAAAAAAACTCATATATGTGTATCTATATATATATATTAAAAATAAACAAACAAAAAAAAAGAAAAAGATTCCTACAAAAAAAAAAAGAAAAAAAAAAATGGTGGAGGCTATTGTATTTAAGGGAGAAGGGCAGAGGAGAAGGTTCCTCCCTTCAATAGCGAATGTGTTAGAGCATTTCCCACCCATTCTCTATCTCTATCTCTATCTCTAACTCTAACTCTAAAATAGAGAACCAAAAGGGAATATTCCTCCTAGATTTCATCTCTAAAAAATTTTCACTCCCACCACACTCTCCATCCTTGTCTCTATCTCTATCCCTATTTTTATTTATATCTTAAAATAACTTATATTTTAATTATTTTTTTTTAGTTTGTTTAATAAATTATTTTTCAACTAAAGTTTAACAAATATTATTTATAATAACATTTGTTTTTTTTTTTTTTATACTTTTTTTTAAAATATAATGTTTTATTAATGCATGAATTTAAAAATCATAAAAGGGAGAAAAAAGAAGAGTCGAAAAAGTATGGTCAACTCCAAGTGTTACAAGCTCAAAATGAGGCAACAAAATTAGAGATTTTACGTGAACGTGAAGTGATTCAACGTGAACCTGAAGATAATAAAATTATAATTATAGATTTTGATTCCATTAAAAATACCAATGAACATGAATTTTTTCGAAGGAAAAAGATACAAATTTTAGAAAAAAAAAACACTCACAATTTCCAAATACAAGGTGGATCATTTTCAGGTGGATATGGAAGTCATTTGGATGACTTTCCAAAATTTTAATATATCTCGACATTATCATATGTTATGTTGTTATTATTTAAGGGTTTTTTTTTCTTTTTCTCTATCCTTATTTTAATGTTTTTATGTTATTGTAATTTTTAATATTAATATTTATTATTTCAATACTATGTTTCGGTTTTTATTTTATTATTAACTTATAATTATCAATTTGTAATAAGTGATTGCCCAAATGATAAAATATGGTAAATAAAAAATTATTAATTAATATTCAATATTGGACTCATTTTAAAGATCTAGATGAGACATTTCTAATGGTATAACTTTTATGTTAATAAAGTGTATAAATTAAATTTTATTATACATTAATTGAATTTAATGAAAAAACTAAAAGGATATAATTGAAATAAAAAAAGTTAAAAAGTGGTTTTAGAGGATGAGAATTGGTTCTCTAAATTTAGAGAATGGAGTGGAGGTTCTCTAAATTTTTTCTTGGAAGCAACAATTTAGAGGGTGGGTGGGAGCAACTAATCCTCCAAAATCCTTTAAATTGTCTTGGAAACATAAATTTAGAGGATGGGTGGGAGATGCTCTTACGGTCACATTTTTTTAAAAAGATAATAAAAATTTGTTTTAGTTTTAAATTAAAAGGGATAATTACCCCGGTGGCTATCAATTTGATAACACACTATCAAAATAGCCACTAGATTAATAATTGGTTTCAAAATGGTCATTTTTGACAAAAAGTGTGGCACTAATGGCCATTCCATCCAATTCCATCCAATGAGTGGAATTTTGGTAAATAAAGGGATGGCATAATTTATTTTAGATGTTTTTTAGAAATCAATTTTTTCTTTTGTTTTTTTGAAACGAATAATTATGTTTAGTATGTATATATATGTATAGCATATCTCAAATATATATATATATATATATATCTCAAACATATATATATTTCTTTTTTTGAGAAAATTAAGGCTATAAAATCTTAAAAATCTAAATAATAAAGAAGAGACAAGTGTATTGACCTAAACCATTTTCTTTTTAAAAGAATAATTTTTTTTAAACGAATAATTATATTTAGTGTGTGTATATACGTATAGCATATCACACACACACACACACACACACATATATATATTTACACACACTAAATATAATTATTCATTTCAAAAAACAAAAGAAAAAATTGATTTCCAAAAAACATCTAAAATAAATTAATGTCATCCCCTTATTTACCAAAATGCTACTCATTGAAAAAATTGATTTCCAAAAAACATCTAAAATAAATTAATGTCATCCCCTTATTTACCAAAATGCTACTCATTGAAAAAATTAATTTCCAAAAAAAAAAAACATCTAAAATAAATTAAAGTTATCCCCTTATTTACCAAAATGCCACTCATTGGATGGAATTGGATGGAATGACCACTAATGTCACACTTTTCATCAAAAATGACCATTTTGAAACCAATTCTCAATTTAGTGGCCATTTTGATAGTGTGTCATCAAATTGATGGCCACTGAGGTAATTAACCTAATTTAAATTAGGTTATTATAAGATAGAATTTATATCTTATCTAATCTTGTTATTTGTTATGATTTGATGAATTTCATGTATTTATATCATAAATAAGCTTGTTACTTTCAATAAAAGAACGATAAATTTATTTCTTAAGCTTTGTGTTAGTCTTTTAGGACTTTTAGGAGGTTCTGGTTTCCTCGAAGTAAACCAACATTTTATTTTTGGTTTATAGAAATGTGCTCGTATTATTTGGTATTAGAGCCCGGTTAATTGAGGACAAGCTTGGGAATTATGGAGGCACGCTTAGAGAAGATCGAGCAAATTATACATTCTCTCATTTCGGGTCAAGGAAAAATATTAGAAAAAATGTCAAAATTCATTCAGAAGATGGGTATCTATATGGTACAAGCACAAGTTCAATTCGAAGATCAAGACCAAAGAAACAAAATTGTAGCAATTTCCGGTACATCTAGCCATCCGGAGACAATTCAAATTCTAAGAAAAGATGATTATTTTAATCAGTTATGTTTGAAAGAAGCAAATGAATCATTTTACTTAGTGAAATCCGAACCAGAAGTTACTGCAGATTTTGATGTCTAAAGTTGGGAATAATGCTTCATCTATCTTTGAAGTGAAACTTTTTGGATCATTGGTCTCAAAATATTTCAAGCTTGAAAACGGTAAAGAGATTCTCATTAAGCTGATAAGTTTTGATATTAATTATATTTTAAGTGTTGTTTTTGCTACAACGCTCTGCATTAAAAAGATATTCAGATTTCGGTCTCAAATTAATCTTATTTTGAAGATTCTTTAAAGAGGCAACAAAACAATTCAACCACACTCGGTTCATCCTTGAGGACAATGATGATTTCAATGGGGAAGGAATGTTACGTGTCTATTTTATGGGAAGTTAGAAATGAAATGAATTAGTGGATTTCAAATAAGTTCCTATGTTTTCTATAATTTTGTTACAAGTACGTTTAGATTGGCACTAGTTGTCGGTTGTCGGTTGTAGGTGTAGTTACTGCAAGTAGTCAGTTGTAACTTGTAAGTCCTTAATTGTAGGAATTTTCTTTAGTGTCGGTTAACTATGGTTGTATAAATTCTATGAGTTGTAGAAGACAATGCAGGGAATATTATTGTAATTGAGTTTCTTTATTAAATTAAAGAATTCTATCTTGAGAGTGGTTCTCTCAAAACAAACAAATGGGGAGTGGTTCTCTCGAATCAACCAAACCAACCATTCCAAAATTGTTCAAATTATTGTAAATTCTCAAAATTGTCAAAAATCCATATTTCCATAATTTTTTATCATATCAATTGGTACTATAGTTGGTTCAGCAATCTCGTGTCAAACTACCATTTCATTGTTTGGAGCAATGAAATCGGCAACTTATAGGCTAGATTAAGATATGTTAATATTATATATGAGCATAATATTATCATATCGAATACTGATAGTCGAGTGACAGTTTAGTGTTGATATGTTAACCAACAAGGATGTTGGCTCAGAAACTTGGTGGAATGTTATGATCGCGCTTTTGAAAAAAATAATAAAGAATTTTTTTAGTTTTAAATTTAAATCAGGTTGTTATAAGATATGATCTCTATCTTATCCAATCTTATTATTTGTTGTTATTTGAATTCCTTGTATTTCCCTTATAAATAAGCTTGTTGCTTGCACATCATCTCTTAGTAGAGATGGTAGTACACCTCCCTTCCACACCTAGTGACTAGGGGTTCAAGTCCTACCATACGCATTTTACAAGCATGTGTGAAGAGTTTTCTTTCTGTTGGTGGGGGTAGTTATCCATGCCGCATATAGTTATCCATGCCGCATATGTATTGTCTGATATTAATAGGTCCCATTGGCTATATTGTAATAGTTATAAATATAATACTTCAAAAAATAAATAAATAAATAAATAGACTTATTGCTTTCGATAAAAGATAGATGAATTAATTTGCTATCAGCTATATGTTAGTCTTTTATGACTTTTGGGAGGTTCTGGTTTCCCTCGAAGTAAACCATCATTTTATTTTTGGTCCAAATATCAGAATAAAGAAGGTTGCACCTCCTCCCAGATAGGGTTGCACATTAGGGAAATGGGGATGGATATAGGTCCCCCCATCCCCATCCCCATCCCCATCCCCCTCCATTTCCCCATTTGGGGAAAATGGAGATGGGGAATTTTGGGGGGAGGTACCTCCATCCCCAACCTCAGTTCCCCCTTTTTCCCATTTTTCCCTATTTTTCCCCGTTTCGCTATTTTCCCATTTTCCCATTTTTCCTGTTTGACTAAAATTTACAAATTAAAAAAAAAAAAATCCATTACAAATACAAAATAAAATCAATTAGTGAATTAAAATATAAAAGAAAATCCATAACAAAATAAACTATTTCAATAATCCATTAGTGTAAATGAGGTTTATATAGTTAGGTTTTCAAATAATAAAAAAATAATATATATATATATATACATTATATTTATAATATTTTTGGGAAATATGGAAATGGGGATGGAGGGCCCCCCATCCCATCCCCATCCCTATCCCCATCCCCATCCATATCCCTATTTCAATATATTAGTGGGGAAAATAGGAAAATGGGGATAGGGGAGGGTCTACCCATCCCCATCCCCCCATCCCCATCCCCATCCCCATTTCAATTTGGAGATAAAAATCATCCTCATCCCCACCCATTTCCCTATTTTTCCCCAAAAAAAATTTCCAAAACGGAGATAGGGACACAGAGAAATGGGGATCCGAGGGAGAATATGTAACCCTACTCCCAGATCTACAAGGATGAGACTGTGTCTCCTACAAGATAACTTCTAGGATTGGGCGGCAAGTTGTGGAGGAGAGAGGCGTCAACCTCCTTCAATTTTTAATTATTTTTAAATATATTTAATTTAATTTTTGTTTTTATTTGCTCTGATGTGGACACATGGCATGATTTGAGTCGAATAATAATATATCACTAGAATTGTTAAATTTGACTAGCGGATGTACCTATTTAATGTATTTTAGAAAATATAGGGACAACGTTAGCTAAAAAGGCAAAGATCACTAAAACAAACTAATATTTCGCAAAAATATAAGGATTAAATGGATAATCGCCCTTAATTGTTTTTTTTTTTTTAATTAAAAATTAAAAATCCGTGTATCCGTCCGGGTATACCATACTTGGTCCGGTACAGTCGGGTACAAATATTAATATCATACCCGAGGCCGGGTAGAGGACACATGGGTAACCCGGCCCGGGTAATGCCGGGTATGATTCGCTATTCCATTTGGATTGATTTTATTTTTATTTTTTTAAGGGAAAAAATGTTTTTAGTCCCTCTAGTTTGCTCTATTATACGTTTTAGTCCCCCTAGTATTAGGATTGGCCCGTTTAGTCCCTACCGTCCAATTCCGTTAGGTTTTTACAAATTCCGTCAATGGGACGAGGGTAAAATGGTCAAACAACGTTCAGAGCTTCTAGAAGGTTTCCCAAATAATAATCTTATTGTTTTAAAAAAAAAAAATCTTATTCTTTTTTTGATTAAAAAAAAAATCTTATTCTGATTTCTAAATAATATTACTGTATCAAAATAAAACAAAACAAATAAATAAACCCACTTCATCAATATTTTCACACACAAAATCATCTCTGATGGAGAGCTGAAGAATAAGCCACCATCACAGTTGACCCGTGTGTCAACAACCGCCGCCGCGAGTCACCGAACATCACCGGCCTAGAAAGCATCGTCGGTCACCGATCACCAAGCCCTAGCCATTAATGCCGCCGATTTGTTCACCAAAAACTGCAAACCAAACCTATGAAGAATTCGCCTTTGCAACCCAGATTCGTCGCGATTCGACGTGATTCAAGCTGTTGTGTGGCCACCACCGTCGTGTGTTTGTGTGAGAGTGATGATGGTGGTGGTGTGTTGGTCCGATTCTGGGTTTGGGGGTTAGGGATTTGGTGGTGATTGGATTTGGGGGTTAGGGATTTGTTGGTGGTTGGATTTAGGGGTTAGGGTTTTTTAGATTGAATGGATGTTTGAATGATTTTCGGATGGTTTGAATGTGGTGGTTTATCTATCGGTGAAGCATGTGGAGGACGACGGCTGTGGTTTGATCAGAAACTGAGAGCTGCTCACCGGTGGCAAAAGGAAATCGGTGAAATGTGTGTGGAGGAGAGCGATGTTGGTGGAGATATTATTCAAAGGTTTTTAATTTTTAATTTTTAATTTTGTATGTAAAATCTGAAAATTGTGAAGAAGATGAACTGGTTCTGTGTTTGTGGGTTTGGCTGTGTGAAGAAGATGAATTGTTTATGGGTGAAGTGGTGGTGGTCCAGTTGAAGATGATATTTAATTACTGTGTGAAAATCTGGGTGAAGTGGTGGCCGTGTGAAAATCTGGAATGTTGAAGATGATGATGTTGAAGATGGAGATGTGTTTGGTTCGATCTTGTGTGATTTTTAAATTGTTTTGTTTATTTTTTATTTTTAAATTGTTTTATTTTAAAAAATGGATTTGGTGGGTCTCCACCGTCCATCTCATGAGATGGACGGTTTGGATCTCCACCAAAGCCATCTTTTAATAATAATAATAATAATAATTTTTTTAATTAGTTTTTTATATATTGATCTGATTAGATGAACAGTGGTGATCCACCAAATCCATTTTTTTAATTTTAATTTTTTTTAATTTTAATATTTATAAGAAGGGTAAAATAGTCAATTTGTCAAAAGTCACACTTTAAGGGGCATTAATGTCATTTTGTCCTCTGGACATGTCAGATGGTTAGGTTTTAACGGAAATTGTAACAGAAGGATCAAACGAGCCAATACTGAAACTAGGGGGACCAGAACGCATAATAGGACAAACTAGAGGGACTAAAAACATTTTTACCCTTTTTTTAAATATATTAAACAAAAAAGAAATAGGAAAACCCGGAAGTTTTTAACCGGCTTAGCGTATGATAATAATGGAAACATATAAAATCTGACTACCCTAAAAGACCCTTTACCCTCTCCTCTCTCTCTCTCTCTCTCTCTCTCAAATTTCTCTCGCTCCAAGCATCAACTGATCCAAACATGGCAACGGCATCAGGTTTGTGTTTTGCTCCTTATTATATTTCTTCTTGTTTTTTTTTTAATTTTAGGTTCTTGCTTTTCTTTTGATTGATTAATAGTAATATTAATAGGCTTATGTCGATACTTTATTTTTATTTTTTTTGGGGGGGGTTGGGGGTGTGTGTTTGGAATCTGTATTTTACGAGATTCGTTGAGGACGTAATTGATTATTTTTTTGTAATTCTTTCTTTTCAACTCGTCGCTGCTATCTATATCTATATGCACTAAACATGGTTAGAATATAAATCAAGAAGCAAACAGAGTTGTAATTGAATCGTAAGATGAATTCGCATATGTTAATAAGAATTTGTATAGAATGTGGAAAACTTTATCAATTGGAAAGGATAGTCGGTAAAATAAAATAAAAAAATTAAGAATGAATTCGTATGAGTTAAAAGTGTTTTATACTTGTAAAATTATATCCACTTGTGAGTATTAGCTATGTAGTCATAATGTGATTTGGAAAAACTTGCACTATTTTGAAGTTTGTGTTTTATTCTTCTTAATTTGCTCAATAATGTAATGTATTATGTATGCTGGATGGATTGCAGTGGCTTTTAAGTCCAGGGAGGACCACCGTAAGCAAATTGAATTAGAAGAAGCACGTAAAGCTGGGCTTGCTCCAGCTGAGGTTGATGAGGATGGAAAGGAAATTAATCCTCATATTCCACAGTATATGTCATCTGCTCCATGGTATCTCAATTCTGAGAAACCTGTAAGTAACATTCTCATTTTTCAGTTGCTTTGCCACCTGCCCATTTTTTGAAGTATGAAGTTACTGAAACAGTTCTTTTCTGGATTAATAGAGTTTGAAACATCAAAGGAAGTGGAAATCTGATCCAAATTACACTAAATCATGGTATGACAGAGGTGCAAAAATTTTCCAGGCTGATAAATACCGCAAGGGTGCATGTCTGAAGTAAGATATTATCTCCTTTGAACTCCATTCATTTACATTGATTTCTTTCAGGCAAATTATATCTGAGCTTCTTGTCAACTCCATAATTGTCTAAGTTGATGCTCTGATCTAACTGTGTTGAGTAAAATAATTAATTGTGCTTATTTTGGAGTATAAAACTCTTTCTGTATAAATTTTTTTGATACCCATTTCTAAATAAAGCTGAAGGAGATGTTGGTCAACTATAATTTTGTTGAGTTAATTACTTTTTGGTACGACTGGATTCAGGAAAATAATTTTCTTTTTATCAGTTAGAAAGCTAGTCAATTTGGAATTGGAATGGTTATGTGTGTCTCATTTCTCTTGCATTAAGTGAATGCTTGTGTGACTGTTTCATTTGTGGGATAGACCTATAATATAAAAACATAAAAAATAAAAGTTGTGAGATACAAGTCACGGATGCTCTACTCATTTCTTTTGGTAGAAGTCAAATAATGAAAGAACAAATTCAAATAATTAATAATAATGACTGGTTAGGAGATCATTTCATATGTGATATCTAAGTGCTTTTAGAAAATTTACTTTGACCCATCAACTAGGGATTGACTTGTTGCTAGGTCTTGCACCCTTTAAAACAACATGCTGAAATATATAAGGAGAAGAAAAAGGGTCTAAAGGAAAGGGAGAAATTTAGTTGTCCCTATTGCTGGGAAAAATGTCGTTCTGACTGTAGCAATTAGCAACTTGAGGAGGTGAATCTTTTGTTTGAGAGGAGGCATCAGGCATCCCTTTGCAGGTGCCTTAATCTTTAGCATACAAAATGATTGGTTCTCAAGTTAAGGGAACCTCAGTCTAGAATCTAGATTTAATGCTAGGCCTAAAAATGTGTAAAACTCTCTTGAGTTTTTCTCCACTAATACTTGTGTTACTTTAGGGATATGTTGATTCTTGGATCTATTCATTGTTAATCTTTTGTTTTCTTTTTTTCATTTTGTTGAAAAAACTACTAAGATCTTTTGTCGTTATATATTTGATTTTATTTGTGGAGGGCCAGAGTATTTTTTAATTTTTTTAGTATGGGAAGAAAGTATTTGTATTTATGTTTTCGGTTTTTACATGAGGAAGTAATGTCTTTATTTTGCTTTAGTTGTGGAGCCATGACACATGATGCAAAGTCTTGCGTAGAAAGACCTCGAAGAGTGGGAGCAAGGTGGACTAACAAAAGCATTGCTCCCGATGAAAAAATCGAGTCCTTTGAGCTTGATTATGATGGTAAGCGAGATAGGTGGAATGGCTATGATACATCAACTTATGCACGTGTTGTTGAGAGATATGAAGCTCAGGATGAAGCTCGAAGGAAATACCTAAAGGAGCAGCAACTGAAGAAATTAGAGGAGAAAAACATTAACCAAATTGAAGAGGGTGAGATCAGTGATGATGGGGACGATGATGAAGATGATTTAAGGGTAGATGAAGCTAAAGTTGATGAGAGCAAACAAATGGATTTTGCAAAAGTTGAAAAGCGTGTGCGTACAACAGGTGGTGGGAGCACAGGAACTGTGAGGTAAGGACCTTCCTATAATAAGTTTTATTTTCATTTTCTATGAAAAAAATAATAGAGAAGCCTGTGATTGCTTTTTGACATGCAAACTCCTTTGAATCATTTTCCAATTGTGTATTTTAATGGCTGAAATAGAGTTATTGAGTTAATTTGAATTATAGGAATTTGCGTATACGGGAGGATACAGCAAAATACCTCTTAAATCTAGACGTCAATTCTGCCCACTATGATCCCAAAACCCGCTCCATGCGTGAGGATCCTCTTCCAGATGCAGATCCGAATGAAAAGTTCTATATTGTAAGTGGCTCATTAATTTATATGTATCCAAATAATTCTAATTATTGTTATGCTTTAGTTGTAAAGTAATATTATATATTGATTGCGCCATTTCTTTTGATGTTTTTACTTTTCATTATAGGGTGATAACCAATATAGAAATAGTGGCCAAGCTTTGGAGTTTAAGGATCTCAACATCCATTCTTTGGAAGCATTTGATAAAGGACAAGATATCCACATGCAAGCAGCTCCTTCTCAAGCTGAGTTGTTATATAAGAATTATAAGGTCATAAAAGAGAACTTGAAGTCCAGGACAAAGGACACGATTATGGAGAAGTATGGGAACGCAGCTACCGAGGAAGAACTTCCAAGGGAGCTTCTTTTGGGGCAAAGTGAAAGACAAGTTGAATATGATCGTGCTGGCAGGATAATAAAGGGACAGGTAAAATTCTAGTACTCATTTATATGTCACTAGTATCCCAGCTTGCTACAGTTATATACATTGGATTTAGGAAGTTTCCATGCACATGATAAAACCTGTCATTTGCTTTGTTTGTATTTTATTTTTATGTTGCAGTTTTTGTTTTCATATTTGTATTGTTCACATTTCTTTCCATTGTAGAATTTTATAACTTATTGTTTAGTTTGCTGTTGGGCAAAGAATTTGTTATTCGAACATAGTTTTAGATAAGGTTCAAGGGTTTGAAGTGATTAGGTGCCTAATTATATAGTTATAGAATGTTTAGAACTTATGAGAAAAAGATATGTGGTAGCCATGCTACTGTCATGCTTCAAAATGATGTCTATATTCAAAGTGATGTTCCAGTGATCTGCTTTATGTTCCTTTGATTCAGTTTACATATTCCATATTTTCAGAGCATTGACTAGGTTTGTTAAGAAAAAAGTTAAATAGGCATTTCTTTTCCGCCATATGCATATTCGGTTTTATACATGCAAATAGATAGAAAGATAGATATATAAAGATAGGTAGATAGATAGATAGAAGACTAGCATTTCTGAATAGAGATTTGATAGTATTTCTCTAGAAAGGTCCCCAGGAATTTATATATGCACTTCAATGTTTTTGAAGAGAAATGTCACGTCACTAATATCATAATTTTTTTTCCTAATGTGCTTGAATATAGGGTTTGTAGACGCAAAATTAAAATTTGTCATTGTTGTATGGCTGTTTTCAGTAGATGAACAATGTTTCCTAGTATTCTATATCTGTAAACATTGCTATTTTTTTTTTCAGGAGGATCATGACTCGTAGTAATATTTTACTTATAAATAGTGAAAGGCTCCATTAATAGCACTATGAAAGAGCTTAAAAATTTGTATAATTTCCTTGCTTGCATATGTTTTATTAATGAATCTAATTGGTCTATCTTGCGCCATTAACAGGAGACGGCACTTCCCAAGAGCAAGTATGATGAAGATATCTTCATTAATAATCACACTACTGTTTGGGGTTCATGGTGGAAGGATCATCAATGGGGATATAAGTGCTGTAGGCAGGCGATAAGGAACAGCTACTGCACAGGTGCTGCTGGTATTGAGGCTGCCGAGGCTGCAACAGAACTTATGAAGGCCAATATTGCCCGTAAAGAAGCATCAGGAGGTTAGTATATTAGCCTGCATTTTTTATTTTCTGCACATGTATAATTATTTTGTTGAAATGCAAGCTCACCTAACTGAAACACTTTTGTGTCTGGTTTGCTTTTATCTAAAGTGGTTGATTGATTTATTAGTAATTTAATTCCTCTATTATTGGTCCGATCATGGGAAAAACACCTCTATTATTGGATTGATTCTTCTACTTATGTTAGATAATTTTCTTATATCATATCTAGTTTACTGTGATTAATCGTATGCTCATATACCTGTAACAGAGATGCCTCCACCAGCAGAGGAAAAAAGGCCTGCAACTTGGGGAACTGATATTCCCGATGATCTGGTGTTGGATGAGACGTTACTGGCTGAAGCTCTCAAGAAGGTGAAATGGGTTCCAACCTTTATACATGTCTTGCATCATGATCTCTTTTATGGGAGGGATGGGGGAAGTTAGTATTCAGAAATTTATTGCTGATATTATGTGCTAACAATTTCTGATGTCTCAAAACTGTGAGTTCCTTGCCTAGATGGGAAAGAGAGACTGAGAAAGTGGTTTAGGATAGATCTAACTTTAAGAAAACTTGCTTGAGTGCAATCCAGTTATGTAACTTACGTGTTGGAGAGGTCTTTTTTGTCTTTATTTTCTGATAGTTTGTGGTTGTGATTGTTAAGACATTGTGTCCTGATGTTTTATTATTGTTTGACTGATTGTTATGGTAATGGCTTTGCATGGACAGGAGGATGAAAGAAAGAAAGTGGAGAAAGACGAGAGAAAGCGCAAATATAATGTTAAATGGAATGACGAGGTATTGATCATTTCACTCAATTCAAAGTAAAACTGGGTAGCAAGTATTTACCGCCATGTGGATTTTCTCATCATGATTTTCTTTTTATGAATTTCAGGTCACTGCTGAGGATATGGAGGCATATAGGATGAAGAAAGTGCATCATGATGATCCCATGAGGGATTTCCTGCACTAAGTTCACCTGTAAGATCCTAGATGGTGTCTTACTCAAACGCATATTTGCATTATCTTGCCTGAACAGGATCATTAGAACCATGTACAGCCCAGCATCAGTGTCCATTTGAGTCTATTTATTTACTGTTGAAAGGATCCTGTCGTATTGACTCCATAGTATTTTAAGCTTGACCAAGTATAATGTGCTGCGATGTAGTTTTTATGTATCATACGAAAGCCTTATGCTTATGGTACTTAAATATATGTTATCAGACCATTCATCTTCCTCCTTGGCCTTGCATTCTGTGACTTCTCTTCTGGCTTGTAGGGCACTACCCCGGATCAAATTTAGATAATTTTCAAAGAAGTTTAAGTTGCTTAAATTAACGAGATAATGAATTTGAGTTATGTTTCTCTTTTTGAACTCCAAATTTGTACTTTGTTATAAAAATATAGTGCCTAGGGTGAAAGCTGCTGCTATAGTTGAGCCATCTAATCAGAACCAGATTAAGAGAGGATTTATGCTGATTCAAAAATTAGTGAACATTATCTCGCACTGAAACTTGATTATTGGCAGCTTATTAAATGGTAAATTTGTAACATAATGGATGGAATTTAGATGAAGATGAATTCTCCAACACTATTTTATCTACACATATATTAAATAATAATCCCTACCCCCTGATCCTAATTGACGTGAATTACGAAGAAGTGATAGAGAGTTGGGTAGTGCTACAAACGACGTGCAATCATCTCCTGACGATGCAATTCAGCACGGAAGCTTCGAATGAATTCCTCAGCTCTTTGATCTATTCCATTCATCTGTGGGGATGCCAATCCTAACGCTTCCCACATGTCGTCTCCTACTTCCTTGCTGCTTGTCCCTGCAACCTCCTTCATTGGCTCTTTGAACAGCCTGTCGATGTACACAGGTGCTGCCGCTGCTTTCTTCTTGAATGGATATCGCCTATTGTAACAGAAACCAATGGACTTGTTCTTCATTGGCCGGTTTCTTTGCTTCTTGATAGCTTTGGACTTGTTAAGCTTGCGCAGTTTGCTTTGTATTTTGGATTTGAAGCTCTTCCATGCCTTTCTGGCCGGTGGCAGTCGCAGGCTCAGAAATGACATTGAGACTTGCAGTGTGTTATTACGCTTATGCAGACAGCAGACTTGTTTATAGGCTTATTATAGCCAACCAAGCTTAGATTCTATTTACAGTGGAATTTTGTTTTTATTATGTTTTCTTGTAAAAATGTTGGATTCGTATTCGCTTGGTCCAACTTTTGTACTGGCTTGGCTTAGTTATAACGCTACGCGTTTCATGTAAGAAAACTTGATATAACTAAGAGGCAATAATGATATTTATTGATTAATAATGCTAGACATCTCAATTGTTTTTCCTAAATTTTGTCCTAAATGATATGGCAAGTGAGATGTCATCATCTTATAAAACATGAGATTTTGTGGTGACTAATGTGATGTTAACACCTTACGTGTTATATCATTTGGGATAGAATTTAGAAAAAAAATTAAAAAAAAAAAGATTTAAGACATCTAACATTACTCATATGAAGACCAGCGTAGTTTTGACGCCATTCTTTCAATATTCGATGCCTGTTTAGGCAAATCATGTCACTAAATGCGCGGGATTGTGAAATTGGATGATTTACGAGCAAACTAACAATCAGAATATTTATCAAGAGAATCTAATAACTTTCTGGCTAACCCTTATCCACTAAATACCGATACTGTATATGTTATGTGATATCTTTCATTTCACATGCTTCAGATGTACAGACAAAATTGTTTCCGTCCCTAGTCTCTCAGTTGATCAACATTTCTATTATTTTTAATGCAAATTCATAAACAATAACGATTACAAAGTCGATTAGCTAAGGAAGACGGACAAATATGATGAAAATAAATGTATACTCATTTTCACATTTCTTTCATTTTACATAAGTAAATTCATGAATCAATTCCTTGCAAAATGGTTAGAATAAATCGAACCCAATTTCTTTATTTTTAATTTTGATATCTAACAAATAAAATTTTCCCTGGCACTGATGACAAAAACCAGAGAAGTTCAGACCAAAAAAATTGTGTGGACAGAAAAGGAAAAGTTGAAAAATCAATCTAACAACAGCCGTTAACAAGATGAAAATTTAAATGAGGGTTTGGATGCCAAGTTGTTGCATTTCTCTTAGCTTCCATATTGGGTAGAGAACACCTTCGCCAAGTTCTTCCGCATCCACTTGCTGCATAGCCCAGGCATAATATACGGTATGGATTGTATCCTGAAAGACAAAATTACCAAAACCAATAAAGTAAACGAATTGAAACTTTTAAAACCAGTAGAACAGTTGCTCTTTATACAGGAATATATACACTTCCAAGGAAACTGCATAGAAATTATTCTAGTTTTACCGTTCCCCCTTCTGTTATTGCACCTTGTCTATCACGTACACAATAGACTTGCTGAGTTTGGAACTGTTACAATTCCAGGAAAATAACCAATAGTATCAGCTTTTTCCATACAAAGAATTTTGAGATGCATTCAATCAAGCTTTCTAAGGATTAAGTATTTGCATACCGCTACAATGATTATAGGAGAAGATCCCATCATTTTCGTCTCCCTTACTTCAACCTCAGATATATGTAGAATCTGCACCAAAGGTAACTGTCAATAACATGACCACTTCTTGTACAGAATTTTGTATGGCATTTCAAACTAATTCCTATTGACCAGAATGTACAACCTGATTATCACCAAAATTGATTGATAAGTAAATAAGGCTACTAGGTGAATTCTCTTTCAACATCATATTAAAGGCCTGGCCCTTAAAAAGACGACAGTTTGCTTTGCCCATTTTCAATCTTTCACAGTGGAAAGATAAAAGATCATAAGGTTGATAAGTTGAATAGCAAGGCCAGGAAGGGAATTTGAACCTCACAATATGTATGATACAAGCAGACTAAACAGTGAACTGTTGCATATAGTTCGATAACTAAACATACAATGCATCTTAATAGACTTAACAGACTAAAGAAAACAAAAAAACAGAAAAATACAAAAAGAATCTCAACGAACACATGGCAAGGAAAAAGACTAGACACTGATATATTTGCATGTCTTCCACTTTCACCATACCATTGTTGGACAAGTAATTCTCAAGATTATAATATTACAACCAGCAAATATATAATAGATACATCACGCTAGGCAACTTTTATGGTTCATAACTTCAAAGCCACTGCTGAAATAACAAATGAATTCCTATCAAAAACAAATAACAAATGAGTTTCTATGAATTTTGAAGGACAAGTCAGCCGAAATATAGAATTAGCCAAGTGTTAAAATATTTCAGAGGGCTTAATTTATAGTCTCCATTTTCTCTATTGACTAATTTATTTATCATTCAGAAACTGTCATATGTTCCTTTACCTTGTTATCAAAAAATATTCCTTGGCTCTGAAAGGCATTATGCTCTGCTTTACATCGTTCAGTTACTTCAGAGCTACAATACTTCTTCAAAGATTCTGTATCCCCCTGTCCATATAACACATGTATTACTCAAAAAATATACAAACGTCCATTTCACTCACATAGCCGTCTTTTAATATTGACATATCAAAGAAGAAAACTGTTGAAACAAATGTTAGCAGACAAGGACATCAGGACTCCAGCATTCATAAATAGGCTCACACTCACCTTCATGTAAGCATTTAGAACCGGTCTGATTGCTTCCTGAACTTCTGCTACAAAATCTGGTAAGGAGAATGATCTGACACATAGAAATAAAATAAATGAACAAATTATTAAAGTCTAGAACATAAAATCTTGAAGCAAACATCATAAGAGACACAAGCATACGGATCTCTGCGCCGTATTTCCTTGATTGTTGCCGCAGCATCTGTTTCTTGAAAGATAGTCTCATTGATACTGCAAAAGACAGGATCGTTCAATTAACACTCAAAGTATTTTATGAAAAGCTCTAATCTACTTCATAAATTATGGTCAGGAACAGGAGGTAAAAAAAATGAGGATGAGAAGTATACTCCTGAATTTTGTGAACAATGGGGTTATCACTGGTCTCCCATCTTTCCCGCATGTCCTCAGCTAACTGTCAATTCCGGTCCAGACAAAAATTACAACACATATTCAGCCAGGTAAAAATAAAGAGCAGTATTATAAACAAATTTTGTCAGTTATTGAGAACTATTGATACCCAAGAGCACACTTGCATGACAAAAGTAAAAACAGATAAAACACAGAGATGTTCACATAATTAAACTGTTAATATAATCAAAATTGCCTTTATACCCAATGTTTTAAAATGTGCGAGGTGATGCAAGGTGGTTCTGTCCTTGCGAGGCGAGGCGGTTGCCTCAATTTGGAAATTATAAATAATGCAAAAAAAAAAAATACTAAAATAGAAAATCATAATAGGGTTTCTTACTTAAAAATAAAAAATAAAATAAAAATAAAAATAAATCCATGCTTTGCAGCACATCCAATCTTCCATACTCACCTCAAAAAAAGAAACCCTAATTTTTATCAGCCACCAACCCTCACCTCCTATTTTCCTCCCATCACGGCCTCCATGCTCTGTCGACATACTGACCAGACTCAGACCTCGCCAGCGACCTACCGACAGCCGTCCAATCTTGACGGCGACCTCAAAAAACGCCACAAACGGACTATAAACCATCTAGAGACCACATCGGCCCAACTCGGCAGCCTCAAGGTGCTATTCGCCTTGAGGCGGCACCGACCCATTGAAGGGTTGAGGCGGCTGACTCAAGGCGCTTCGGCCATTGAGGCAGCTGCCTCATTCGAATTTTTAAACATTGTTTATATCTGATCTTAATCTGCCCATACCATATATATGTGATAGTCTTTTAATGCATTAATTCTCTATTTATATTGTATGCCTAAAATAGGCACTCTAGTGTAATGAGTTTATCCATAGAATAAAATCTCATATTATTTTTCTTTACAAAAAAATTAACCCTTCTATGAGGAAGGAAAACTACCATGACAATCAAACACCTCAAAAAAATTTGGAATTATATAATACAATCACTAACCATTATCCCAATTCTTTTGGTTCATTTTTTCATAATATACCTAAATTCTCATTACAAAGAAATGAAAAAAAAAAAAAACCATATAAGCAGTTTTAAATCAATCTAATGCCAACGAACAATAATGACATACAAGGGAAATAGATATGAAATAATCTAAGAATGCAGTGGACAAATCTAGTTTCCAAAATACTATAAACTTAACTTTCATACATAAATGCATACAATTTTTTGATGTGGGATGGAGTGAACAGAGACTTGATATCTACTTAGTTAGAAGAAAGAGGTCATATTTGAAGAAATAAAGAAGAAAAGGTTGAGAAGAGAGAGAGAGAGAGAGAGAGATACACTATTTGTCAATGCTTCTCTGGTAAACCAAATAAACAACCTAATATTACACGGAACAAAACCTAAGAAAATATAAAATCAAATAGGTTATTTATAGACATTTTTTGCTTATCTAATAGGTATAAAATTCTTAAATGAAGAAAACTCGGAATTGTATATCAATAAAAGTTGACACAAATAACTAAAGCCTAACACCCTAGTAACCCAACTTAAACTCAACAAAATAATCAAATTCCCTTGATTTAAAATAACTTACAGAATTACAGATCTGCCTTCCTATACAATGATAACCACAACTCCTACATTACTAAAACTTAGAAATGTAAGGAATTCGCACCAAAATACTTTCATCATGGTTTCATTGATTTACTTAAAAGCTCGTTCACAATTTGACGAGGTCTCATCTGCATCATATCCCCACTAAATAGGAGAGAAATTCATTATCTTATTGAGGTTTTCTATTCAACAAATCGAAACCCGCTGTACTGCCAATAACATAGTGTACCATAAAATAGGATAAAGGGAAGAAAAACAAATCAATAAAGAAACATAACCCACTAAGACATCACTTTCATATTTAAACACACTAATGACATGATTTAATTATCATGCAATATTTGATCTATCTCCATCAATTTGAATTCCCTCAAGAAACATTGAATATGGGTATATGACAACTGCGATGAGCCCCAGTCCATAAAAAACAA
Source organism: Acer yangbiense (assembly GCA_008009225.1). Taxonomy (NCBI): domain Eukaryota; kingdom Viridiplantae; phylum Streptophyta; class Magnoliopsida; order Sapindales; family Sapindaceae; genus Acer; species Acer yangbiense. Next base: position 18,308,982 of record CM017764.1, read on the forward strand.
AGTTGAAATTATTTAAGCTAAATAAAACAGATAGGACCATACCTCTTGGCTCTTTGTTACAACAGGTTCACTGATCCCACCAATGCGCTTGAATACGGGATAATGTTGCATCTAGATAAAGCAGAGAATTCATTTCACAAAAGTAGCAAGATACATGATAAACAAATTGAACTCCTTCAGATATTCCATAAATATGGTACTGACTACTGAGAATATATTTACCTTCTCTTTGAGTTTACTCCAAATAGACTGCTTTGAGGGTGCAACAACTAAATCTGTTCTTGTACTTCTTTCACCAGTCCATGAGGGAGGAGGTTTATATTCCAGATGCTTCCTCTTACTCGGGTTACCGCTTATCTCATCCTTTACAATGTCATATCCCTTCTTTGCTAAGTCAACTACTTTTGCTTCCTTCAACTTTTGGAAGGCCAAAGTAACTTTTGGCGAAGAGATACTAGACTTAAGTTTTCCATAAAATGTTTCTGCAGTATCAGTAGACCCTGACTGCTCATGTGTTTCTTCCGCAGATGATGTCTTGAATCCATCTTTTGCGTTGTCACCAGGTTTAGCTGAAGCATCAGTGGATCCCATCCCAAAAGTCTCTTTGACCTAATTTAAATAACAATAAAAATTAATGTGTGGCCATTGGATTAAATTATACGGCAGTCCACTAGTGACAGGCTGACAAATCTAAACAGAAAGCAGACCAAAGCAGACCTCTTCTGTGGCAGCTGACATCTTCTCTTTCATGTTGGCAGAAACCTACAAATAACATAACTAATCATTAAGCAATATTCTTCGCACATAAATTCTATAAAATTTCATATTAAACAAGGACTAAACAAGGGAACCCAGCAAAAGCAGCATTAACACTTGTTACATGAAAGAACCAGTCCTAAACCCTAGGAATGTAACTTTTCTTCCAGGACACTGCCAAAAATGCAATTATAAGACGTGCAAACTCGTACTAAAATAATTTAAGACCACAACTACATGAGGCAGGAGTCAAGGCCTCATGGGGCAAAGAGCATCAAAGAGTGGTGAAGGTTAATAGGTTATGTATCTGTGTCTCTCTGTGTAAGAATTATCATGTTACACCAGGTCCAAGACTTTCTTAATGTGTCCAGTATTACATATAATCAGACTATCAGATCCATAAACTCACATTATGCATAGCAAAGTTTGTTGCTAAACACAATTCAGATTGGATAACTCCAAAAATCTTTGACAAATTTGAAACTAGGCAAGCACAATGGGTGTATCACAAGTATGAAATCTTTCTAAACTGTAAAACCTATAATAAGACAAAAGCGGTATAAATTCAGTTTCAGAGTAGGTGTAATTTGATCTTAATAGCAAAGTTATATGGTTTGGGGCTTGCATATTCTATATGTAGCAATCTTGTTAGCTTAACCTAATACTATAAGCACATTGACAATACAAGCAAAAGAAAAGCATCAGCCTGGTGGCTTACCACTCCCTACTAGGTTATGCTTTGGGTCGAGTCTCCTAACCTTCAGCATTTAAACAGCTATAGCTAAATTCCAATTTGTGCTCCAATAAATGGGATTTGAAAGTGAAAATTTCATGGATATTGGGCCAAATTTCTTTCAAGGTCAAGGACTAGAGTCAAATTCAGGACCCTTTCTGACAGTTGTATTCTAGTGCAAACCATCATCAGAAAAAGTTTATAGACATGACACAAAGAAAAGTAATTTACCGGACCTTTTTTACAGAAGATTCAGCCTCAGTCCACACATCATCCACATGCTTGTAAAGCTGCTCAGTTGTCTGCTTTGTTCTGCATTCGCCATTTCACCATCTCAGGCCCTCCCTTGACATACAAAAGTATGTCTCAGCCTATTAACTAATAAAGCAGGAAATGCTAAGCACTAAGGAACTATACAAAATTACCTAACTTTCAGCTCATCTTTAACCTCTTTTAGCTCCTCTGCTTTCTCCTTCAGCTCCTTTACTGACTTTCGAAAATCAGGATTTCTGCAACCAAACAAATAAAGTACACAAATAATTACTCAGGCACGAAAAAATGAAAAGAAAAAACCTCCAATTGAGTCCTTAAATACTAAAATTTAGATTTCAACCATTAACATAAAAGATACAGAACAATCATCCCACCTAACAGAAGACAAACCCTGTGACAAGCAAATGTTCACCCAAAGCTCAAACCATAAATAGTCGAGAGGTTTCATTTCTATAGAATTACAGTTTCCTCAATCCCATAAAACGACAAATCTAAGCTTCGGAGTTCTAAACAGTGTTTCTTTGTCACAATAGTATCATTAAAAGCAACTCAATGTGACAATTAGGGAAGCCTTAAAAAGAGAAGAAAAAAACTAAAACAACAGGCCAAATACAATCTTTGAGCCAAAAAAGCCAGAGACAAAGTTTCCAGCTTTTGATCATCACAAACGTACCAACAATATTACATTATACCAAAACCAACAATGAGACAAAGCATAATAATCTACCAGCCTGATACATGGATAAGGAGCGTGAGTAGTCAAATACCTTTCAGCTTCGCCTTTAATTTTCTTTGAGAACTCATTAAATACACTGAATCGACGATTACTTGAATACCCATTAGGAGATAACAACCGCAGCCTCGTACTTGAACCCTACAACACCAAATCACAATCCCAACAAAAAAGAATAAAATAAAATAAAAACCATAACTTTTCATGATTAACAAATAAAAATAAAATCACACTAAACGAACCTGTTTAGACGTTAGCTGAAGAAACAAAGATGTTTGTCTACAGAGAAGCGAGTCCCGAACCAGCTTTCTACTAGCCATGAAATACAGACACAACTTTTCTAGAGAAAACTGGTTGGACTTGTTATTTATTTGTTTTATTTTATTTGTTTTTTCTCGGGAAAATTAGAAGTATTTAAAACCTAGGCTTACTCCCAAAGCAGGAGAGGAAATTGTATAGATTTCGTGAGAAACAAACAATGGCTACTGACTAAACGTACCTGTAAGGTTTGTTTGGATATCGGTATATGTCACTCAATACGAGAGATGGGCGGCCTGGTTTCTTTTGGAGGTGTAAAAGCAAAATTAGGTCGGGGGATAGTCTACACCGGGTTGGGGTTATTAAATGGCTTGTACCCAAACGCAGTCCTAGGGTTTAGTGTGGTTTAGCCGTTTAGGGAATTGTGGGACCAAGGCCCAAGCCCTACTAATTCTGTCTGATATTATTTTTGAGGCCGCTAGTTGCCTTGACTATACCAAGACTGAAACAATGATAATTACAAGGCTTCACCTTCACAGCTTCACTGATGGCTAATTTGTGGCATTTTCTATACCACCCCAAATCCAAATTATATTAATAATTAATTAATTATTGAACAACTTCAATTAAATCATTCTCCAAAGAAAAATAATTCAAATCCGGAATATCAAAAAAATTAACTAAATGAGTAGTTTCAAATCTCCAAAATAAATTCACTATAAGGTTCAATTAAACTTTAACTCTCATGCTGTCTATTGTATTTCTCCACATATTCATAATTCATAGCTATACTAATTCTCCATTGGTTCCCACTCTCTCGTTGTCACTATTGTGTTAGAAACATTTGTTTAAATTCCTCATTATTAACCGGTGGTGATGAAGATAATGAAAATTTGTTATATGGTTCTATAGAAAATTCATCATACCAACATTCATTGTGAAAAAAATTGTGTAGTCCTACACAAACTAACACTAGCTATATTATTGTCAATAACATTCCATAAGGAAGAATGATGAAGGTTAAACAACTCAACATCATTTTTAGGGTCACAACCTTGACCAGTAAAATATTGGAGATGGTATTGGACACCTATAAACAAAGCTCAATTTCGAAATCCACAATCCACTACGACACTAAGGGCGTATCCTATAAACATTTTTCATTTGCTGTTTTATGAAAAGAAAAATGAAAATGAAAATAAAAATAGTATTTTTTGTTTCAATTTCGAAATCTGAAAACGCATCTGGCAGCATATGCTGAAAGTTGTACTCTAAAAATAAAATGGTAAAAACACCTCCAGTGGATCAACAAGAAAAAAATTGAAAGATCCATTTGAAAAGGAAACAAAAAAAAAAGATCAAAAAAAAAATCTGGAAAGATCCAATGCCTACGCAAATAAATTGCTGAGCTAAAAACTCAATCTATATTTCTCATTTTTTTTTATAGTAACATTAATGCTTGAATACAAGTATACAGGGACGGACCTTGGGCTGGGCTAGGGTGGGCTCAAGCCCACCCTAGCCTTTAAAAAAAGTTGAAAAAAAAAATAAAAAAATACTTGACTATCGGTGAAACCTACACAGTGTTGGACTTCATAGAACAGCCAACAGCTATTTACCTATATATACCGTGCAACTGTGTAGACTTTTACATATCACTTTCACGAGTCTCGAGGCGGCATAAAAGGCAACAATCAGGTTTCAATTTATTTATTTATTTTTTTTTTTTTGGCCAACTGCATACCGCAGCAACAAGCAAATTTTTTTTAATAATTCGTTTTTTTTTTCTTTTTCTTTAATAATTATTTTCTTTCTCATCTTTCTCTAAATTTTAGTCCAACCTCTTTATCAACATCAATAATTTATCTTCCAATTAGGTATATTTTTATGAATATTATAAATTTAAATATTTTGTTTTGTAATTAAATTTCAGGATTAATCTATTTATTAGTTATTCTAATTTTAATTTACAAATTAACATTAATGTTTAATAAATTTCTTTTTGTTTTGGTTGAAATTTAAATACATGCTTGTTAATTTTTTTTTAATTATTCTTTTGTTTTTAAATTTGTTAGCAAATAGTAATATAAGTGAATATTTATTTTTCTATATGACTTGAATGCTCCATCATAACTAAACTAAACTAATAATTAAATAAATTATATATATTTTTTAGAAAGTAATGAATTAGATTTCCTTTAATATTGTATTTGTATATTTCGAATAAATCAACTAATATTATATATTTATATATGTAAATAATTTCTTATTTCTTGAAGTATATAGAAGTAATAAAATAAGAATTAATTTAATGACTTACTTTTGTGTCTTTTATATATATATATATAGGTCGTAATGCAAAAAGAAACTTATTCCATTATTTCGATAAAAAAGATGACGGTGAGTCATTAAGTAGGTCAAATGCCCCATGTGATGTTCACACTTCGGAAAAAAAAAATTATTCTAGCCCACCCTAGTGTTTAATCCTGGTTACGTCCCTGCAAGTATACAACCCATTATTTCAAAATTATGTATAGCATACAGTAGCTCACATGGGTCTCTGCGATTTGTTGGGATGAGGACTCTTCCATCTTCTTTGAACCCCATTTAAATTCAAACCTCTCTTTTCCTTCTTTTTTTTTTTTTTTAATTCCCATAAATCTATAATGAGGATGGGGAAATCGGGAAAAAATAAATGAGGTCCCCCCATCCCCATTACCACCCCCTACTCAAATGGGGATGGGGAAATCGGGAAAAATGCCCATCCCTACCTCCTACACACTAAGCACGTATATGAATTCCAAATGGAAGTTACAAGCTGATAATACATTTTGTGATATTATTCCATGACAATTACGATAATTACATCGCGTTCAGTTATCATTACTATAACGTGTGTGCCATCAATAACTCTATTGCAATTCTGAAAGAAATCCAAAAGTTTATACATTAATAAAATATATTAATAATATTAGGGTGGCTCTATTGTCACCCACAAAATATCTTCCAATAACCCATTTTCATTTTTTCTTCATACACACATACTAATAAATTAAAATTATTGATTTTACTCCTCAAACCCATTAAAATACAAAACTATACTTTAAGTATTTATTTTTTTTAATTATAAACATATATTGGCTGCACTATTTCTTTTCAGCTTCCACCATCCACCATCACCAAAAAATAAATAAATAAATTATTGTACCTTTCTACATATGCAACTTCTTTTGTTTTAAGAAAAATAAAACTATTTTTTCAATCACCAAACAAACCAAATTTTTTCATTTAAAAATTTGGTTTTTTCAAACTCCATCCACCGAGTTTTTAGGTTTACAAACCAATTAAACTAATAAAAATTTGTAATTGAATTAAAGTAAAGTGAGTGAGTGAGCTGTGTTTGAGATCCGTGTAGACTTGATCGAGTTGTACAACTGCTTTAAAAAAATTATACAAGACTACAAATGCAACAAATTTTTATTCAATCACAAAACAATAATAAAAATTAAAGTAAACATATCTGAATGCATTTGAAATTCATGAAATCAATTCTTTGTTCATCCATTCATTAACTATATGTGAAAAATAATTATATTCCCATATCGATGTTGGGTTTGATTAAGTATATATTATTAGGGTTTATGATAGATTGGGTGTTCAACTTATGGGTGTAGGAAATAAATTTAATTTTCAATTACAAAACCATGTATTTTAAGTAATTAAATGTAAGGGTTTTTAGAAATAAAAAAGTTTCATTTAAACATGGGTGGTGGAAGATATTTTGTGGGTGACAATAGAGCCACCCGTAATATTATTATTATTAATAATAGTAATGTTAACCGAAAAAATCATGTGTTGACTTTTGGGACAACACTTAGACCGAAAGGAGCGATGCCCCTCGGCCGGAGGGGTCCAAGTATGGACTGGCAAGCTGGGAGGCGATTATGGGCACAGTACTAGAACCAGACTATGTAATGCTAGTAGGATTCTCTTGGTTGTGTAGGACCAGGCGGTGCCAAGCTTCTACCCAAACCAGTTCTAACAGTGTTGGAACCGATAGTGACGGGATGAAATCCTTTTTGTGGAGGTTGGATTGAATAACAAACAAGGGAGATGCACTATAATTCTCATTAATCTGCCATAACAAATTACACGTTTTGGAAAGTGGTGGTACACTCTCACTATAACATAGGTTTCTTCTTGCTGAAACCAATCATTCTATAGTAGCAATTACGCAATGAAGATCTCTTTATTGAGACCAGTCATTCTATAGTAGTATGGTGCTTTTCTCTCTCAAAATTCCAACCCTTAAATCTTCTTGAGTTGGGGTATTTATAGGGTGCCTTGGATGTGGTAGGTGAGGAGAGTCTTCCTAGGTAGAAGTCCTTGGCATGATCCTCGTCGTTCTTTGTATCGGGCCCATGGTGACACATGCCTCGAAGGGTTGTGATTGTGCCAATTGTGCCCTAGTGGCGACTAGGAGGTAGGATGGTAGGTGGGAGACTCCTCTTTTAGGCGGGATAACCGTTAGGGGAACCTCCACCGTCCCTTTGTATCAGGCATAGGTGGAACACACGCCTCGGATGCTTTGTAGGCGATTGCGTGGTGTTTTCCTTAGAGGCGCTTGAGCTAGCTGGAGACGCCGCTTTCACAAGTGGGGTTGCTGGGAGACAATGTCAGCGCCTATCAGGCTCTTTCTCCCGTTCTTTCCTTTATTTGCTAAGGAGCTTTTTGCATCTATTTTGCTGGTTGGAATCCAAGTTTCTCCTTGGTGAATGCTGAAGTTGACCTCGGGTAGGGCTGAATTAGACCCTTATCAAACTGTTGGTTCTTCAACCTTCCCTTCCTTTGATAGCTATCCGCATTAAATGCCCAATTATCAACTGCCTCCTGCTAGGGTTTCCTCTTTGGTCAAGTTAATTCATCTCTTAGGGCTTGCATCAGCTCTTAGTTGATCTTCTAGCAAACCCGGTGGTGATTCCAGAATGTTCTTCAAGGTTTAGGGCATCTTGGTTTCTTTAAAAATGTGTGGAGCCCCTGAGAGCTCTTCCTCCTTCGTCTTGGTGGACCGTCTCGATATTGACTAGGGACTGATCTCGGGGGATAAAGTGGATCTGAGACAGGCTCAATGGGATCAGGACCAGGGCGGTCTCCGACGGACCGAGTAATTCTAGCACCTGTCCCGATTCCGCTACGGGGCATTAGGAAAAGTGTTTTTTCGGTTTCTTGGCTGTTTTTGTTGGTTAACAAGTAATAATAATGAACAAAATCTAGATATTTATATATAGATAAAATGTAATAATTGTAAGGATAATAATATTACTATTATTATAATTAAGAGTAAAATAAATATAAATACTACATTTTTTTTTTGAAGTGTTATAAACAAATATATAAATAATAAATAATACATCATTTAGTTTAAAGTAAGGGCGCGTTTGTTTCCCTGTATTGGATAGTATTAGAAGGTTAAAATGTATTAAGTAATACATTCATGTTGTTTGTACCTCTAATACAGCCTCTGATGTATTACATAATACAATGCCATTAGGTGGGCTTAGACTGTATTATGATTTATAATATCATTTTATTTTATTTTTCAAATCAAAATTATCTTTATAATAAAAACTTTTGTTTCTTAAAACTATAGTCACAAAAAAAAAAAAAAATTTAATTATCAATCCCGGAATTCAGATTTTCAGATTATCAATCCCAGGTTTTCATATTAAATATTCCAGATTTCTTCATCAATATATAAAAAATTAAAAATTAAAATTAAAAACCTTCATCTTCAACCCAAAACCAGTAAGAATTGTCTTTTCTCTTTCTCTCCCAAAAGGAAGTGTAAAAGTAGTAGTGTCCTTTGGGCAATCTGTCTTCTCCGGCTGAAGGTAGTTTCTTTTTTTGTTTGTTTTGTTCTGAGTTTTTCTACTTTGTGTCCTGTTTTAGTAATGAGTACTCAAGATATATCATAGCTGTGCGAAAACTTGTCTTTGGTTGACGAAGATGAAGCTGTACTAGAGATCACAGAAGATGCTACGCTCGATAGTGCGAAAGATGTCGATCTATGTTTAGTGGGTAAGGTGTTATTGGGAAAAAAAGTAAATAGAGAGGCGTTTAAAGGTCTTATTGAGCAGATCTGGTCCCCGTTTGGTCAAGTAGAGGTGGAATTGGTAGCAGACAACATCTTTATGTTCTATTTCAACAAACAAGAGGAAAGAAACTGTGTTTGGCAACGAGGTCCATGGCATTTTGGAAAAAGCCTTATAGCTCTGGCAATACCACAAGGATCTGTAAACATTTCCCATATGGATTTCAACAAGACCGATTTCTGGATCCAGATTCATGAAATCCCCATTTTGTGTATGAATCAAAGAACAGCTAAATGGATGGCTGAACAAATAGGTGACGTTGTGGAGATACCAGTTGACTCAAGGGAATGCTGGGGGTAAGTTTATGAGAGTAAAAGTTAGAATCGATATATCAAAACCTCTAAAACAGTGGCTCTGCCTAAAGTTAAGCAAGAATGAAGAGATTATTGTGGTTAGTATGAAATACAAAAGACTACCTGAATTTTGTTTTACGTGTGGTCGTGTGGGTCATGGAATCATGGAATGCTTAGATGTGGAGGCTAGGAAACTAGCTCTAGAAGGAACGCCCACAAAGTTTAGCTCCTGGTTAAAAGCTTCAAGTGGGGAAAAACAGTATACTAGGTACAACTCTCAGAGTTATGAAAGCTCATCTGATAAAGTGAAATCTAATGAGGGGTCAAAAGAAGGCGAAGGTGATGGTTCAATTAGTCTGAGACCAGGTTCATTGGCGTCTCTCAAGGGAATGTCGGTTAGTGTAGGGGCGGCATCGAATGGAAAAATTGTAGGAACCCTAGCTCTTGATGGTGGAACTGGATCACAATCAGATGAGATGTGTGTGGATGGGCCGGGTAATGGACCTCCTTTTCCTCATAATACAGTGGACTTCCAAAGCAAGGTAAAGACCACTGAGTCACTTTCTGGTCCAAATGAAAAACAGATTACCCCAGCCCAAAATCCAAAAAACCAAAAAAACATTGTCTCTACACCAAAAACAAAAACCATCAGACCGCCTGATTCTCTACAAATAAAAGCCCAAACAAATGAAACCTCCCTTCTCCCCTATCCTGTGTCACAAAATAAAGCCAGAAAGTGGAAAAGAAATGCCAGAGAAAACAAGCACCAGTTGAAGCCAGGCATTGTAACCAACAGTGTTGCAGAAGTCGCCACCTAGGCCAGACTAGTCGGCGTCTAGGCGGTAGTCGGTGCCCAACCGGAGTGATTTCAGGTCAGTTGGCGAGCTTAGGCGGGAGCAAGGCAGTCGACGACTAGGCGGAGGAAGTCGGCGAGTCGGTCCAAGTCGGTTCCAGTCGGTCAAACCGATTTTGACCGACTTGAACAAACACGACGCCGCTTTGAGTTTGGTAAGGTTGGTTTCAGACTCAGTTTCACACTTTCACTTTCATTTTAAAAAAAAAATTGAAATCAGAGAAGTGGAGTGAGAAGTGAGAACAAGCAAATCGCCGTCGCTGTCGCCTCTAGCTCGTCGTCATCACCCGTCGCCCGTCGCCGTCGGCCTCCAACTGGTTGCCTCCAGCTCATCGACACCCAGCTCGTGTCTTCCAGCTCGTCGTCCAGCTCGTCTGCTCCAGTTTCGCCGGTCGTCGTCCAGCTCGTCGGCCTCCAGTTCTTCTTCTTCACTGGTGGTCTTCAATTTGTGAGGTGGGTACAAGTACAACTGACAACTTACAAATTGTCAATTTTTTGGATTTTAGGGTTTGAAATCTTGAATTGAATTAGAAATTCATTGTTAATTTGAATTTGGAAATTGATTTACTTTGGTTGGAACTTGGAAATTGATTTACTTTAGTTGGAATTTGATTTAGTTTGTTGGATTTTATTAAGTTGTTTATGGAATTTTGATTATCAATAGTCAATATTGAGTTTTTTAGAATTTGATTTTCAATTTTAGGTTCAAAATATGAAAATATATGAAATATTATGATTTTTTTGAATTATAGGAAAAAAAAATACTAAAAAAAAAATTCCGGCCGGCTGCCAACTTTCCGTTGACCGGCCGACGGCCGACTTCCGACTTCCGACTTCCGACCATCTGCCTAGTCCCCGACTAGTCCCCGATTAATCCCCCTAGGCGCTAGGCGGTGGGTCGCCGCCCGACTGGCGCCTAGCGACTTTTACAACACTGGTAACCAATCCCTTCCAAAGACTCCTTAAGATTAGCAATTCTCCAGCGAAATAGCAAAAACCAAAAGTATCGTCTCCTCTGGCACTTAAAAAAGGACGTTGTGCAAAGAAAGGAAAGTCCCTACAAAAGCACAGATCCCCTGTCTCCAGCCCTCCCAACAACAAGAGAGAAGGAATGTCCACCACTTTCGGCACAGAATTACAAGCATGTAAAAGGAAGATGATTTTTGAGTCACAAATTGATAAAGTTAAGGAAACTAAGAAAGGTAGAATGGAGAACACGTGTATGGAAATTGTCATATCGGCAGAGCCTATGGATCAGGCCTGCCGAGACCAATGATAGGTCTTAGCTAGAACGTGCGGGGGATAGGGAATTCCCGTACATTCGCGGCCTTGCTAAGGCTGCTCAAAAAACATTCTCCTAATCTAGTCTTCCTATCGAAGACGAAAATCAATGGTTCTAAGGTTGACAATCTCAAATTTGTGCTCGGTTTTAATAGCTGTTTCTGTGTTGATAGTCTAGATAACAGTGGTGGTCTTCTCCTTCTTTGGAAAGACACTTTGGACATTACAATTCTCTCCTTCTCTTCTAGGCACATTGATGCTCGTGTTGGTATGCCTGATGGGTTTAAATGGCATTTTTTCAGTTTTTATGGTGATCCTATTGCAAATAACATAAAGTTTTCTTGGTCTTTGCTTCGCCGTCTCAGAGATACGGACAATCTACCGTGGGTTTGTGGTGGTGATTTCAAAGAGCTCCTTAGCACTAGCGATAAAGTGGGTGGGTCGGGTAAAAACGTTTTGGGTATGTTAAACTTTCGGCAGACTGTTGATGAATGTAACCTCTATGATTTGGGATTCTCTGGCCTTAGACTAACTTGGAACAACAAAAGAGAAGGTAAGCACAACATTCAGGAAAGATTAGACAGATTCCTTGCGAATAATGGTTGGAGAGATCACTTTAGGGATGCTTAGGTTTCAAATCTGTGTTTCTACACTTCTGATCACCGTCCCATTCTTCTAAATTGCTCTCCTAAAGTCTCGTTCCTTATCGGTAGAGAAAGGAAGTTCCGGTTTGAGCCTTGCTGGTTGAAAGAAGTGAACTATGGTAAAGTGTTATCTGCAGCTTGGCATGAGAGTGGTACCTCGGATCCTTCGACAAATTTAATTTTAAAACTTAACTGGTGCGCTATTAGACTTAGTGAATGGAGTCAGTATCATTTCGGAAATGTCAAGAAGAAGATTGAGGATAAAAGCAGGGAAATTGAAAGGATGTATTCAAAGTGTGATAAGTCTGGTGTTATGTTGTCTATTAAATCCCTGGAAAAGGAGGTAGAATGCCTTATTGATTGTGATGAGTTATATTGGAGACAACGCTCGAGAGTGAACTAGCTCCAAGCAGGGGACAGAAATTCAAAATACTTCCATAATCAAGCCTCTGCCAGAAAAAGAAAAAACTATATCACTAGCCTAGCTGATGATGCGGGCTGCCAGCAGGATTCTGAAGAGAGCTTGGTTCGGGTGATTAGTAAGTTTTTCTCTTCCCTTTTCAATTCTTCAAACCCTTTTGAGTATGATATACAAAATGCTTCTAGTGACATTAAGACAACGTTGTCTGCTGATATGAGAGTTGAGCTCAATACCCGGTACACCTAGGAGGAAATAAAAACTGCCGTTTTTAATTTGAACCCAACTAAAGCGCCCGGTCCGGACGAGTTCCATGCTCTCTTCTTCCAAAAGGCCTGGAAAGTGATTGGTGGAGACGTTACTGTTGTATGTCTTCGAATTCTGAACAGAGAAATGTCTATCAGGGCCTTTAACAACACCAATGTTGTTCTCATACCAAAAATAAAATGCCCTGTTGATCTAAAGGATTTTCGGCCAATTTCTCTTTGTAGCGTAATCTATAAAGTTATTACGAAGGTTCTGGCAGCAAGACTGAAAAGCATTCTCCCCCAGATTATCTCTCTAGCCCAGTCAACTTTCGTAGCAGGTAGGCAGATTTTTGATAATGTCCTTGTTGCTTTCGAAAGCCTCCACTCTCTTGGTCGTATGAAGTCAGTTAAAAAGGGTCAAATGGCAATCAAACTGGATATGAGCAAAGCTTACGACCGTGTGGAATGGAAATTCCTAGAAAGGATTATGTTAAAGATGGAGTTTCCGCCTGAATAGGTCTCTTTGGTTTTAGATTGTATTTCGACGTCCTCTCTGTCTTTCCTTCTCAATGGTCACTTGGTCTGCATGATCTCCCTCACAAGGGGACTTAGACAGGGCTGCCCTTTATCTCCTTATCTTTTCATTTTGTATGCGGAAGCTTTTTCTTGTCTGATTTCAAAATCCGAGAGAATGGGGCATGGTTTGGGGCTCAGATGTAGTAGGGGGGTCCTCTAGTCAGTCACCTCTTCTTTGCGGATGATAATATCCTATTCTGTAAGGCTTCATCGGTAAATTGCGACCGTATAAAGGATATTCTCATGGTGTATGAAAAGGGTTCAGGTCAACAAATCAATCTCAATAAGTCCAAAATCACTTTCAGTCCTAAGGTTCCGTTGGCTTCCAGATTGGAGCTTCAGAGTGTGCTAGCGATATAGGATTGCAACACACAGGATAAGTATCTTAGGCTTCCTTCAATGGTTGGAAGAAACAAGAATCGGACTTTTAACGAGATTAAGGATAGAGTCTGGAAGAAGATTCAGAGCTGGAAAGGCAGCCATTTCTCTTTTGGTGGCAAAGAGATTCTCATCAAAGCTGTTGCTCAAGCCATTCTCTCTTATTCTATGAGCATGTTTAAGATCCCTCTTACTCTGTGTAATGATCTTGGCTCAATGTCCTCAAAATTCTGGTGAGGCTCAAAAGATGGTAAGAGAAAGATCAGCTGGGTTAGTTGGAAGAATCTGTGTCTCCCGAAAAGTCATGGGGATTTAGGTTTTAAAGACATTTCCCTCTTCAACCAAGCCATGCTCACAAAACAAGCTTGGCGGATTCTCTCAATTCCTTCCTCTTTGGCAGCCCAGGTTTTTCGGGCCAAGTATTTCAGTCATTCCGATTTCCTCTCTGCTCCCATCAAAGCGGGCTATTCCTATATCTGGAGAAGTTTAATTTGGGGGAGGGAATTACTTTCTAAAGGTCTTAGGTGGTCTATGGGTGATGGCTGCAGTATTAACGCTTTTCAGGACAAATGGGCGCCTCGTCTAAGTTCATTCAAATTGATCACATTTGACCCTGGGCTGAACTTGCGTGTCTCTGACTTAATGGATGATTCCCGGAGTGGGTGGAACCTTGAGAGACTACATCAGTTGTTACTTCCTATAGATAAGGAAGTAATCCTCTCGATTCCGGTTAGTTGGAACGGGGGAAGAGATATCATCCGATGGCATTACGACAAAATGGGAGAATACATAGTGCCCAGCGGTTACAGTCTAGCTCTTTAAGAGAAGCTGCAGTCTTCTGTTTCAAATCCCCTTCCAACGAGCAATTGGTGGAATCAGTTATGGAAGCTAAATCTTCCCCCAAAGGTTAGAATTTTTGTTTGGCGTGCTTGTAAAAATGCTCTTCCGTCTGCAGAAAACCTCTGGTCAAGAAGAGTGATCAATTCTCCTAGCTGTTCTAACTGTGCGTCCCACTCGGAATCCATAAGCCATGCTATCTTTGGATGTAAATGTGCTAGGAAGGTATAGGAGTTTTCAGAGTTCAGCTTCAAATTGGCTGTTTCCTACCTTGGATATTTTTGCTAAGATGTCCGCTTGGGTTCCAAATGAGGTTTTTTATTTATTCTGTATGATTGCTTGGTCAGTTTGTGAAAACCGCAATTCTATGCGGATTGTTGGTACTGCAAGGTAGCCGGAGTTGGTCTTTTCTAAGGTTGACGATCTTCTCTCTGAGTTCCAGTCATCAAAACAGGTTGTTTCTCCTACAACTTTTCCTCCCCCTTGCCTTCATGCCGAGTGGACTGCCCCTCCTCCAGGTCAGTTGAAGCTTAATTCTGCTACTTACACTCGGAAATCTACGAATGCTCTTGGTGTTGGCTCTACAATCCGGGACTGCAAAGGTAAGGTGCTTGCTGCTTGGTCAATTCTTCTGCAGGGTTCTTTCCCTTTGGAGGTTGGCCATTTCATGGCCATGCGTCAGGGCCTGCACCTGTCAAAAACGTTAGGCCTACCTATCTCTTTGGTTGAAACTTCTTCCCCTAGAGTTGCCTCAATTGTCAACAGCTCTAATATGTTTCTAGGGGATGAAAATTTTATTGTAATGGATATTAAGGCTCTGTTTGCGGAAGTTAGTATTTCAAAGTGTCAAGCCATGCTCGGGAAATTCTTTGGCTCTTAATCTAGCTTCGTTAGCCTTTTCCTCTGCGAAGGAGCATTTCTGGCTGGACCCCAGCTTTTCTTCTGTTTCCTAGTTGTTGTCTTTGTTTCTCTTTCTATCAAAAAAAAAAAAAAAACCCAAAATATCAACCCAAATAAAATCCAAATCCACACCAAACTACCCAAACCCAAACATCAAACAATTTCTTCTCTTCTTGCAACTAGGGGTGGGCGTTGATTGGATCAGTTCACTTTTCTAGTGAACCGATAAAAAACTGATAATATTCAGTCTTTGAAAAAGTGAACCGATCCGATCAAATTGACATTTACCAACCGATTGAACTGAACCGGTTCGGTTCGATTTTTTCGGTTTTGTATGTGAAACAACCCATTAATTTGCATTTACAAGAACAATAAGTGTGAACCAAACCCAAACCCACATTCTAAAATCTTAAAAACACAAACCCAGATTCAAAAAACGTCCAACAAAACACAACACACAAATGATCAAATATGAACCAAATCATAAACGATCAAATCCTCGTCGCCAATCATTGTTCTCTAAGAAAAAATCCACCTAATTATTGACATAAAACATTCAAAAAGTTTCAAAGATCAAAAACAAAATGCTGTAAAAAAAAAAAAGATCAAACACAAAACTAATTTGCTAGTGCAGAATCTAATTTATTTAAACAAGTTAAAATGCCTCAGTCAAATCCAATTATAACAAAACAAGGGCTTCAATCATCAATCTCTTGCCCTTCTCTTTCATGATATCATACTTTCTACAGTTTCAAAGTGTATTCAGCTTTCTACAAATGCATTAACTAGGTTGGAATTGATAGATTCGGATCCAATCAATATCAGTATAATTTACTTAAAGCTCAAATGCCAAGCAAACTTGAATTGATCTAGGCAAGATAGCCATTAAGATGAAGTTCATTTTGGTAATTGATATGAACAAATTTTTCGACTGAATATAATTGATATGATCCAGCCGTGAGCCGTGAAGACTGAAGCGTCGGATGACGACAAGCGTTAGCCGTGAAGAGTGAAGAACTGAAGCTTGAAAATATGTGGGGATGTGGCTGTTGAATATGTTATTAGAAAATAGGATTAGGAAGAAGAAGAATTGAAGCTTGAAAATTTATGGGTTGTGGCTGTTGAATCTGTGGATAGAAATTAGGATTAGGTTTTTTTTATTATTATTATTTATATTGTGACCGGTTCGGTTATCCGGTTTTGGGGACCAAACCGGAAAAAAAAAACCGAACCAGTCGGTTTTTAAGAAAATTAAACCGATTAAAACCGACCAGTCAATCAAAACCGAAAAAAAAAAACCGATTAGACCGGTTCGATTCGGTTGGCCGGTTTTGTGCCCACCCTGCTTGCAACAACCAAATCCACACCCAAACCATTTCAGTCCACACACACATAAGAGAAGAAAAGAGAGAGAGAGAGAGAGAAAGAGAGAAAGAGAGAAAGCCCGGTTAGGGGTGGTTATGGCGAGGAAGAGAAGAGGATTTGCGGCGGAATTCGGCAGAAGGAGAAAAGGATGAAGGCTGTGCGGCGGCGGCGGCTCTATACGACGGCGGGTCAATCTCTGGTTTTGGCGGTGGTGGGTTTGATAGCTAGGGTTTGGGTGGTAATGTTTGATGTTGAAGATGAATATATGTTGATGATGGGGTTTGATGGTGGTGATCAGTGAGAAGATGATGAAAGAGGATGATGGAGTCTAATGATGTTGAAGATGATATTGGGGTTTTGATGAGAGAGGCAGTGAGAGGAGATAAAGAGGAGGAGATCATGAAAATGAAAATTAATACATTATAACATAATTAATTTTAATTTTAATAATAGAATTTTCAATAGTTTCAAATTTAGGTTTATTAACATATCATCATTATTTATTAAATACAGTACAATACATCACCAAACATCTGTATTATTTAATACAATCTAATACAATACATCACCAAATACATGAGGACATTTTTGGAGGCATGTATAGTATTGGATAAGAAGTCTACATTGTATTAAATAATACAAAGTGAGTGTTTGGCAGTTGGTTTGTACTGTTTTGTCTAATACAAACTAACCTCTCTAATACAGCTGGGACTGCAGTACTGCACTATATAATACTGTGGGTGGAGGTGGGTTTAGAGCATCTCCAACAGTCTCCCTTGAAAACCCCCTTAAATAAGGTGGATGTTGTTGCAATGGGCCATTAAGGCAGTATGTGTTCCAACAATACTCCCTTAGGGATGGCAATGGGGCGGGTTCGGGGCGGGGTGGCCTTCCCCGTACCCCACCCCATTTATTTTTTGAAAACCCATCCCCTCATAAAACCCCACCATATATGGAGTGGGTTGGGGCGGGGCGGGGTACAACGGGGAGTGCTTTCCCCATCCCCACCCATTTACCCCATTTATATATTTAATTTTTTATTTAAATAATAAATATATAATTATTGAATATGATATAATATATAAAGTAGTAAATAATTCTAAGAAACTATTAAAAAACATCTCATAAACATAATTCTCATAAGTAAATTCAATCATTTTCAAACATAAACATAAAGTATGAAGTCAAAATGTTTGGAAATCATAACTCTAATCATCTAATAGTTGCATTTATTTATCTAGTTCTCTCTTCATACGATCAACTCCATTTGGGTTTTTTTAATAGTATTTTGTTTTGTCACTTTATGTTAAATAACGGTGAAGAGATGTAAAGTTAGGGTCAATGTATATATATATATATATATATATATATATTTATTTTCTTTGAAACTACGTAGTTTAACTAAGTATTATTTTAAGCGGGGCGGGGCAGTGTGGGGAGTATAAAACCCATCCCCGCCCCATACCCATTGCGGGTTATACTATCTATCCCCATCCCCGCCCCATCCCCACCAAATTGAAACCCATCCCCACCCCAAAAGTGCGGGTCCCCACGGGGAATTTTGCCATCCCTATACTCCCTTTAATGGCTCTCTTAATAATTTATTATTATTATTTTGATGTTTTACTATGTAATTATTATTGTAAAATAAATTACTCAATGGATAATAGATACTGTTGGGATTTAAAAGTTAAATATCTTATACTTTTCAAAAAATAAAATAAATTTAAATATGTTGAGCCCACTTAAGGGGGGTTGAAGCCACCCATTAATTAAGGGAGTGAAGTTCACCAAAACACATTTAAGGGAGCCTCTAAAGGATCTGTTGGAGCCTAAAAAATACAGCTTCTCTCTTAATTAAGCTAAGGGAGGTCTCCGAGGGAGACTGTTAGAGATGCTCTTATCATGTATTAGCTCTGGCCAATAGCCATCACCTCACCTCGTTTGTGATTTGTCCATTCTCTTTTTTTGAGTTTTTTTTTTTTTTTTTTTTTTAAATTAATATAAAACTGTTTGAAGTATGAAATGAAATAATGAATACATACTTACCGGTTACCAATTTGTTTGAAATTTCTTTTGAGCTAAATCATTATAAAAATGTAGATATATTAATTATTTTTATTTAATAAAATATAATATAATAATGTAATGTTTGATATTAAATATTTTTTTAAATTTGTTACATGAACTATAATTTATTTAATAATATATTTATTATTATTTTAAAAAAATATAATACAATAAATATATATTTTATAATATCATTTTTTATTCTAAAAACATATCAGTTTGTTATCTAACAAAATATTCATAAACAAAATCATATCTAAATTTTGTATAATTTAGTACAGTCTACTCGTCGCACATTTCCCCATTTCCCCCCAAATGGGGATAGGGGTGAGTAGGGATTTTGATCCCCGGATATAAATGGCCATACTTACTTTCTTTCCATATTTCATTTTTTTTTCTTCTTAAAATTGTAAACATGTACTAAGGGGGGGTGTATTCAATTAGGATTCTTGAGGACATTTAAAGACATTATAAATCCAGGTGTATTCAATTAGGACATTTAAAGACTTTAAAAGAGTCCATATGAATCCAGTGGTATTCAATTAGGATTTCTATGGACTTTTAAAGAATCCTTCCAAATCCGGGTGTATTGAATTGGGACTTAAAAAATGTCTACAAGAATCAAGGTGTATTCAATTAGGACTGGATTTTAAAAGATTTTCTTAAGTCATGGATTTGGGTGGATTTTGGTGGACTTGATAGTGAGAGGTATAAATATCAAAGTCCATGACAAGTCCAGCTATTTCCCAAAAGATTTTCATCAGTCTCTATCATCGTTCAATTGGGACTTTCCGGAAATCTTCTCCTCTTCCACAGGTTAGTACATCCTCTACTCTTCAACAGCGAATTTTTTCAATTTTTTTCTACTCTTTCACTTCTCTATTGATTCAATATGTATACATTCTATACATCTGTCAAATTTTTTTATCTATTAAAATCTATTTTTAATTTTTTTCTCTTTGTAGTTCATTATTTCTTGTTTTAACGATTTGGGTTTCTTGGGTTTATATATTATTTGAAGCCTCTGTTTTTGATTTGTTCTTGGTGTTTGCTTTGTTCTTGGTTTTGCGTTTGTTTTGCGTTAGTTTTGCGTTAGTTGTTTGTTCTTGGTTTTGCCTTAGATGTAAGAGGTTTGCTTTTTGATTTGCATAGTACGATCATTAATTAATGAATAAAATAAAATATATTACAACTGTTAGTACAAAAGACAAATAATCTACAACAGTCAAACATTTAATTAGGTTAAAAATAGAGTTTACTAGTGCTACTATACTGTTGATTAGGGCAGTAGGTAGGTAACTATTTGCAATTAAAAACAATTGGGTTATGGTAAAGGCCGTGAGCTTTATGTGGTGGTCGTACAAGTGAGAGTAAAAAAAGAGTATGTAGAGATTACACGTTGTTGTGTCCGTTGCCACTAGGTCCAATACCATAGAGAATACTACAAGCATAGCCGCTGCCATTGGTGAGAAGATCATCCTAAATCATGGACTGCCTTTCTGTGTCGTTTTCACCGTAAAGAATACTTCGTACATCTATATGTATAACAAAACAAGAAAAATTATTCTCTCTCTCTATAGCTTTACAGCTAGAGACTATTCATTAATTTATTTATATTGTAAATGAGTTCCATTATTATATGCCCTCTTTAAAAAGTTCACTGATGTTCACCTCAAGTACATAACATTATAACAAGGATTTCTCTCTCTCTCTCTCTTTTGCAATGACTTGTAACTAGTAAGGACCTTTTTCTCTTCCGTTTACACATACACAAACAAATATGCGCGACAGTAACATTTATTTGTCAAATCAGAAGCTAAATTTGCTTAATTAGTAATAAAGCATGAAAGTTTTAATCAAGTTCTTTGGCTTTGTGATGTCAGACATTGATAACAATCTTTGGCTTTGTAATTAGTCATATAACAATTTAAGTTTCAAGCTTTATATAATTGTCAATTTTATTTTTTAAGTTTTCGTATACCCCTTTAAAGACATTTTAATTGCATCTTGTTTTTGAAGTTATTATCATTTATAAATCTATGGAGCAATTTCATATGTAGTTCTCTGGTTTTTGTTATACTTGTTATATTATACAAATGGTTTGGTCTGTTATTGTCTTGAATAGTTTGCATATATAGTAACATTACAAATGGGAGATGCACAAGAAGGGATTAGAAAAGGAAAGGCTAGGACTGATTATAGCAATTGGTCAATTGAAGAGAGCAAAATGTTGTTACTACTCATGGTTGATGCTGCATCTCGTGGATGGCGTGATGCAAATGGCATGCTTAGCAAGGCAATTGTAGAAAGCAAGATACTTCCCGTACTTAATGAAAAACTTGGGTGCCAAAAAACTCATAATAATTACATAAGTCGGTTAAAATTCTTTAAGAGAGAATATCAAAAATATTCTCAGCTTATGCGTCATAGCTCTGGGTTTGGGTGGGATGCAACCACAAAGAAGTTCACTGCTCCTGAAGAAGTTTGGGAAGATTACTTTAAGGTTAGGTTTTTAACTTTTCCCAAATGTATTCTGTTTGGTAAATTGAGTGCATACTAATTTTTCCTGTCTTTTTTATAGTCCCACCCGACTCATAGAGGCCTTCGCAATAAAAATTGCGATGACTACGAGGATTTGCAAATTGTAATTGGGAATGCAACTGCTACTGGGAAAAATTCATTAGGATTAAGTGATGAAACTGATGCAAGAACTTTTGGTGTCGAAGATAGACAAACTGCATTAGATGACTTTGTATATGATGAGACCAATGAGGCTTTTGTAACAAATCAGAATGAACCATCACACCAACCTCCACCACTTGGACAATCTTCTTCACCTTTACCCTTTTCGACCACTAGTTCAGAAGTTCACCCAGTTAGCACAAGCCAAAAGAAACGAACTAGAACCGACAATGAAGGGAACAGTAGTTCAGCTGAGACCAACCATAAAGCAGTGATTATGGAGAAAATTTCTCTTAGCATTGATTCCATTGCCGCTGACTTTCGGGGAGTACATAGCCTACTGGAGAAACGTGAAAAAGATAGAGAGAAAAGTGAGATGGAGAAAAGGGAAAAAGAGAGACAAAGCTGTATATGGGATGCTATCAAAGAGACTCCAAATTTGGATGAACGTTCTCGTTACAAAGCGGTTGCATTGCTTACTAATAAAACAAAAAAGGAAGCATTTTTGAAAATGTCACCTGAGGAGCGCTCAAACTGGATCACCTACAATTTGGAATGAGTGGTTATTTGGATCATGATACTTTATGCTTTATTGGAAATTTCTTTTGTTTATCAACATTTTGGTTTATTTCATTTGGTATAATACATTTTTTGTTTAAACATGCAATGTATTATTTCGGTACTGATTTTGATTCGTCGATTAGTATTATTTATGGTTCTTTATACTATTGTGTGAATGAAAGATTTGCTTCATTTTGGATTCATATGTCTATTTATAAAATGAGATATTTGCTTCATTTTAATTCATATTTTTTAGTTCATATTTCAGCTTTTATTAGGTGGCTAGCTGTTAGTTTATATAATGTCTCAATCAAGCATGTATGGAGAGAATGAACTACAGGAAGACGAAATTGAGGGAGAGGAAATTGACGAAGAAGAAACGGATGGGGAAGATATGGATGTTAAAGAATTTGAGGAAGATGAAGAATTTTATGAAATCATTAAGCATTTGTTGATGGCAATTCAAGCTGTAGTCCATGTGCTAAATGAGTTAATGATTGTCATGAGCGAGCAACATGTTGAACGTCCATTAACTCGGCAACAGATTACTACGAAAGGATTAAATTACATACATAATGTCTTGAATCAAGATCCTGAACATTTTCGACAGAGGTATAGAATGTATCCTGATGTGTTCAGAAAGTTATGTAGTATTCTTAGAGAAAAGACACTCTTACAAAATACAAGATTCATTTGTGT
Source organism: Acer yangbiense (assembly GCA_008009225.1). Lineage (NCBI taxonomy): Eukaryota > Viridiplantae > Streptophyta > Magnoliopsida > Sapindales > Sapindaceae > Acer > Acer yangbiense. Next base: position 18,331,692 of record CM017764.1, read on the forward strand.
AGAAGAAATGCTTGCAACATTTTTGCTCATTGTTGGCCACAATAATAGATATTGTCTAGTACGCGACACATTCGGCCGATCACACTTCACAGCCAGTATAAATTTTAATAAAGTTTTGAAGGCCTTGAATACAATAGCATCGGATATGCTGGCCAAACCTGGATCATTACCATCTAAACTAAAGGAAAGCACAAGGTTTTACCCTTACTTTAAGGTAAATGTATATCCTGAGCTTTTATTTTTCTTTTTATTTGAATCAAAATATAAAACTATGGATTTATTTCAGGATTGTATCGGAGGTATTGATGGCACACATATTCCAGCAATGATAACAGGACGCGACGTAAGTAGCTATCGTAATCGTCACGGAACAATATCTCAAAATGTATTGGCAGCTTGTAATTTCGATTTGGAATTCATGTATGTCCTTAGTGGGTGGGAGGGTTCAGCTCATGATTCAAAACTGTTAACTGATGCTTTAACAAGGAGGAGGACCGCACTTAAAGTGCCGCAAGGTTCGTATTTATCTCTCTTCTTTTTTTTTTTCTTTTTTTTTTTAACTTTACATTAGGCCATGCAAAGTATTTGCATTGTAATTTTTTTTTTTTTTTTTTGATAATAGTATTTGCATTGTATTATTAGGTAAATATTACTTAGTGGATTGTGGATTTCCAAACCGACGCCAATTTTTGGCTCCGTTTCGAGGTGTTCGATATCATCTCCAAGAGTTTGGTGGTCAAGGACGTGACCCTGCAAATGAAGTTGAGTTGTTCAATCTTCGTCATGCTTCTTTGAGGAATGTCATTGAGAGGATATTTGGTATATTCAAATCACGATTCACAATTTTCAAGACTGCACCTCCATTCCCATTTAGGACACAAACAGAGCTTGTATCAGCTTGTGTAGGACTACACAACTTTCTTCGAAAGGAGTGTAGATCTGACGAGTTTCCTGTTGAACAAGATAATGAAGTGGATCCTGAACCAATTAATGAAGTTGATCCTGAACCAGTTTTTCAAACGCAAGAACAACAACGAACTGAGGCTAATGAATGGAGAGATACTATAGCTTTGAATATGTGGATGGATACAGGACACAATGATAACAATGAGAATCAATGAAGATGAGTTATGAATGAGAATGTATATTTTTTGTTTTGAAATTGACAAAGTGTGTCGGGATTTATCCAAACTTACCTAGATCAAACATTCTATCATTGTAAGCACATGTTAAGATTTAATAGTTTTTTTGAAAGATTAAATGAAAATATGTTTCTTTCTTCCTTCTCTGGGCGCTTCTTGTGGAGAACCGCTTGTGGTTGAGTCCTGGGTCTGCTTGTTGTTTTGTGGCCCTGTCGTGTTGTATGTTTGTTGGCTGTATGGGCAGGAAACTGATTACAATGGATTGTATGATAAAATAATCCTGAACACAATTGCACTTAATTAATTGCCTTTCTTTCCCAAAGAACCACAATATATATAATTACTATAGAACAGATTCCATATATACAAACTGTGAAATTATACCACACACTAGCTTTACCTAGTTAAACAATCTCTTCCATAAATACGTACTTATTTATACAAGTAATTAACACAACCTCGCCACACAAGTCATATTGCTCAAATAACAATGCTCACAAAAGCTCACAAACAATGCTCACAAAAGCTACATCAAGTCATATTGCTCAAATAACAGATATGGATTACAGTATTTTTAATATATAGAAACAGAACCTCTTGGTGATTTTTGAAAGACTAATCTGAAAATATAGACTATTGACTAAACAAATTATCCTTACGTTGATATATATTCCATATATAATATTCTTACAGATTGAATATATACAACCTTGTAATTACACAAGTAATTAACACAACCTCGCCACACAAAGTTTTCTCATCTCTCTCGAAAACATACGCGCTTGTTTCGATAAAAGGAGTGTAAAAACCATGGCTACAGAATTCATCAACTGCCCAACAAAACTCTCAGTTGTACCTATTCTACTTCTTCTTTCCATGTTCTTGTTATCTCATCATTTCTATGATCCAAACAAGCTCATGACCACCTTTTTCTCACTTTTAATAGTCCCTCTTGTGAATCTTATCTGATTCATCAGCTTTGACATACTAGTTTTTCTTTTGAAGTTGATTAAAAAATCAAACATGCCTTCAAACAAAAACAAAGAATTGAGCATGAAGTCTCAATTAAGAAAATGCAATCCATTCAACAAAGTCTTGTAATTCTTGTTACCCATTAAAGCATCCTTCAATTTATAAAAGTCCATGGATGTCTAAACAAATCCATAAAAGTCTGAGATAGAAGTCTAAACAAATCCATAGAAGTCTAAATAAATCCATAGAAGTCTGTCTAAACAAATCCATAAAAGTCCATGTGGATTTATAAAAGTCTATAGAAATCCATGAAAATCCATGAAAGTCCGTCACTTAAAAAATGTCTTTAAATGTCCTCAAGAATCCTAATTAATCCTAATTAAATACACCCCCCTAAATATCGTCCTATATCAAATATTTTTCAAATTTATTACATGAATTATAATTTATTTAATTATACATTGATTATTATTTTTAAAAGTATAATACAACAAATATATATTTTATAATATTATTTTTTATTCTAAAAATACAACAATTTTTTATTTAATAAATTATTCATAAACAAAAAATCATCTTCATACTGTTTATAATTTAATACAGTCTAATACAAAATATTACCAAACATAGGATTGTATAAGAATAATACAGTCCAATCCAAAACACAGGATTGTATAATAATAATACAGTCCAATGCAATACTATCCAATCTGATCTAATCCAGTACAATCTAGTATAATACAATACAGCGTGTCAAACGAACCCTGATTGCACAACAACAGTCCAATCCCTAAGGGTAAAATATTATAATTTCCCTTATTTTAGTTGACACTGGTCCAGGCATAGCCATCATCTATGGTGTAAATATGTAATTGGCCTTGTAAATTTTGTTAAAATTCTTACTAGCAGTGAAATGTGATCTGCCAAATCGGCCAAATGTAGGACAGGTTTACATTTCTTTTACACAAACAAATCTTGCATGCTTTGATACATTCGAAACAATTGTCAAAAGTTCTTGAAGATGAACATCATTCATTGAAATCAGATTCTGATGTACACAATATAAATCCGATTTACTCCACTGTAATATTACTAGAAGAACGCATAGATTTGCAGACCAATGCACACAAGATTTAATGGCAAATTGGATAAGTTTATCCATGACCATGAGAAATCACATAACAAAAATTAAAGCCAATACTATGAAATTCTTTACAGTCCCCACAAAGCTAATTACAAGCGTGATTGGCAATGTAGAACTTCTTGGCTTGAAGAGCGGCGGCCTTTTGAGATACCAAGGCTTGTATTAGCAAAGTCTTGACTTGCCAAGACGAGTAAGGAAACTCCTTTCGAGCGTACGAGTTCAACAAGGCTGCACTCCCCTCCTTCACCAACCACGCAAACGCATTCTCTTCATCATTCCTAGCCGTTGATTCTAACAAAGTCAGATCCGGTCTGTACCGTTCGTACACTCTTGATCCAAACACCTTTGACAACGTCGATGTCTGTGGGACCATCCTCGGCCACGCCTCTCTCCTGCTGCTCCAGAACCTGCAATGCCCGCATCCACTCGTTAAAATTAAAAAAAACGCATTCTATACAGAGAGAACAGAGAGAGATGGGGATCTTACTGGGGAGTGCATCTTCCTCTGATTCTGGTGTAGAGAAACCCGGGTCTTGTTATTTGACCCGTTGCTACTGCTGCGAAGCTAACAAGGAAGACGAGGAAAATGATTAGTCGACTCATTTGGGAAGTAATGAGGAGCTAAACTTTGATTTTTGGTATCCGGGATCTGAGTTTTGAAGATCTGGCTTCATTCCTTTTCAAAATGCTTCTTCGAGACCAGTGTCCTTTCAAACTGTGGAGCTGTCTTTGTCCCGTTTTTCGAAACAATTGTTTCCTTTTTTTTTTAACTTTACACTAAGACAATTTTGCCCTTCTCCATTTTTGAATTTTGACGAAGGAACACGATTCAAAATCATCATCTCATCCATGTAAGAGTCAGCGAATAGCGAATCTCTTTACGTCATTAAATTTTAGAACGAATTACACCCACCTCCCTTGAGGTTTGCTAAATTATAGATGAAAACGATTTTATCATTAATTAACACTCACCTCCCCTACCGCCAGTCAACGTCCGTCAGACTTAACCTTTGACCAAATCAAGAAGGGTAATTTTGTCTTTCAACTTCTTAAACCCACTAAAAGACAAAAAATATTTTTTAAAAAACGAAATAAACTGGGATTTAAATATTTAAAATACAAACAATATTTTAAAAAAAATTAACAAAAAAAATAAAAAAGAATTTGAAAAAGAAAAGATTGGAACCCCAACAGTCAACAGTGGCCTCATTTACATCACTTCATTCAAAAAAATAAAAAATAAAAAATAAAAAATAATAAATCAAAACTTTTTGTTTAAAAAAAAATCAAAACATAAAAAATTAAAAACACACATAATCTGTCATCTTTCTCCATCTCGTTTTTCCAAAAGTGAGTACATAATCCCCTCTTCAATCTATTCCAAAATCCCCTCGCATATGAAGCCTCACCATCTGGGTCTCCGTTGCCCATCTTAGACAATCTCCACCTGAGGTGGATTGGAAGGAGCATCGAATAGAGAGATCTGGAAATTTCCAGATCTCTCACCTCAACTTTTACCTTCTTTTTTTTTTAAATTGTTTTGATTTGTTTAAAATTTAGTTTTCTAATTAATAATATTTGTTCTTCATTGTGTTGAATATCTCTGCCTTTTGTTGTTTGTGTTGCTGTTGAGTTGTTCTTTCAAGAATAATGGTCTGGTGTTCTTGAGCGTGTTTGAGACAAAGATTATAGGTTGGATTTCATGAGACGAGGAAGGGCAAGAAAAGGAGAGGATGAGAAAGTGAAAAACGAAGAACAATCTTAGAAAAAGCTTGCCTCCATCTCAGATCGCCATTAATGGTCTTCATCTGTTCCAATTTTTTTGGTCGATGATGAAGATGGCTGTGAGATGATGAAGATGATAATTGTTTTTATTTATTATTTATTATTTATTTCCGTTTTTCAAGTTTAATTAAAAAAAGTTTTAATTCTGTTTTTGTTTTTTAATTATTTGTAATATTAATTATTTTAATAAGTTTAAGGGTATTTCGGACTTTAACATGGTCTGACATGGTCAAAGATTAAATCTAATGGACGTTGACTGACAGGAGGGGAGGTGAGTGTTAATTAATGATAAAGCCGTTTTCATCTGTAATTTAACAAACCTCAGTAATTTAACAAACCTCAGGGGAGGTTGGTGTAATTCGTTCTAAATTTTAATTTTGATAAAATAAGGATTAGTTTGTTATTGCTGTAACTTTTATAATAATCATAGTTAGCTCCGCTGAGGGAATAATCAGCTGTGAAGTTAATCAACAGATATTTGGTTAATTGTATTTTTAAAAATACTGTATAACTAAAAAACAGTATACATATGTTTAGTAATTTTATTGTAAAAGTGCTGAGATTAGTTACAACGACTAAAATATACAAGAGTTTAGGATCCTATTTCATTTTTCATTAATTATATATATTAAATCAATATTTAAGTAGAATATTTAAATTGGAAAAAAAAAAAATTCATAAGAACAATAAAAATATTTTAAAAAGATTTTATAAATCAAATTAATATTTAAATAAAATATTTAATTTTGAGATGAAATAAGGTATATAAATAATTTTAACTTGATTTCATAAAGATAATAATGATAATTAAATGATAAAATAGATTATTCCATAATCACTTTCAAAAAGTAACATCTACATACTTCTCAAAATCGTTGCCAAATTATCAATTTATCAATTTTGGAAGTTTTACCAAACATCACTTTATATCAAAATTATAAAATAATCTTATTTTAACTTTTAAAAAGCAATACCAAATTGGCCAAGTTTTGACGGTGATTTTGAGAAGTAAGTGTATGGTTACTTTTTGAAAGTGATCATTGAATAATCTATTTCAGTATTTAATGCATCTTTTAAAATATTATTATTATCCTTATGAAATCAAGTTGAAATTATGTATATACCTTATTTCATCTCAAAATTAAATATTCTATTTAAATATTGATTTGATTTATAAAATCTTTTAAAAATATTTTTATTGTTCTTATGGAATTTTTTTTTCCAATTTAAATATTCTACTTAAATATTGATTTAATATATATAATTAATGAAGAAAAAAATGAAATAGGGTCATAAACTCGTATATATTTTAGTCATTGTAACTAATCTCAGTACTTTTACAATAAAATTACCAAATATATGTATATTGTTTTTGAGCTATACAGTAGTTTTAAAAATACAATTAACCAAACATCTGTCGATTAAGGGGTCGTTTGTTTTTTTCATTTAAAACTTAATGGGTCTGAATCATAATTATTAAGTTGTTTTTTTTTTTTTTTTTAGCTGTCAAACAACTTAAAAATACCAAATAAAAAGTAAAAAATCATAACTTTTTACTTAATTGCAAATCACTAAATTACATTAAATGAAATCCAAAATCTTTTCTTCCGATACTATCCTCCATATATGACATATTTTCAATTTCATCATAATTATATATGGTATAGAAATCTTTATTTTAATATATACCTTATTTTAAATAGCTTTAAAAATAACAAAGAACCATAATCACTTATTATATCAGTGTTTAATATCAGTAATTTGTTATGATATTATGGTGATATTTTTATATATTATTTTTTTTAGAGTGTTTTGTGTGAGTTTTCCTGCTGCCTCTTTTATTTTTTGAAAAAAAAAAAAAAAAAAAACCTTTTCTTTTCTTAGTAAAAATGAAGTTTATTTATAATGGAAGAGGATGATCATGATCATATGTGTTTATATATAATTATTATTTTTGGATTGTTTTTATTCCATATTATATGTATAATTGTTTAACATGGGTATAAATGTAAAATTACTTATTTTCAGACAATTTTACTTTTAAAAAACAAACGTGTTGACAATACATTCAGATGTGAGAAAAAAAAAAAAAAAAAAAAAAACAAATATGTCATTCAAGTTCAGATTTCAGTCCTTATTCAGTTTTCAGACAAAAAAAACAAACGACCCCTAATTTTATAGTTGATTATTCTTTCATCACAGCTAACATTGATTATTATAAAAGTTACAGCAATATTAAACTGGCCCAAAGTATACATTAAATGATTATTCTTTTTTATTTTTTTAAAACAATCAAATTATTATTCTTGTAAATTGATATTAGATATTTAGATATGAGAATGGTCTTTTTATCCTAAATGGCAATTAAGTGAAAAAGGCACTTAACTTATTGTGCGAATATCTTTTTAATTTTTAATAAAAAAGGGAGTGGGATTGATATATATATATATATATTAGTAATGCTAGACGTCACAACTAATGTTACTTGATGATTTATCCTAATAATTATTTATCTCACTTACCCTTGTATCCACTCACCAATTGACATCTCAGATGTCATATGTGTTGAGATTAAAAAGTTGACATGGTAGTTGTGATATCTAGTATTACTTCTTTTTTTTTTTTCTTTTTTTTTTTAAAGGCGGCTCTATTGTCACCTATGAAATATCTTCATACATCCATAACAATCCACAATTATCTGTTTACATTTCATTTTAAATTTTTTTAATGATAATTGTAATCTAAATTAAAATTACTAAACAAGACAAATAATTTCTAATGACACCCCAGAGTATTTTTTTTATTTTTTATTTTTAGAAAACAATGTTTCTTTTCCTCCTTGGTGTTTTTTTTCCCTCTTTACTCGATTACAAACCCTAAAATATCTTCTTCTTTTTTCCACTGCTTTAAAAAGTTTTGACTTTTAAAAATATGTTTATAACCACGTGACTCTTTAAATATATTCTCTCTATATTTATCCTCAAAATGTAGCATTCCTGCATAAATATTGTAGTAGTCAAAAATAACCAATAGGCCCAAACGTTTAAGGCCCAGACCTTTTAGCCTTGGATCCTGTCCAAGCACATGTATAATGGATCAACCCAAAGGTTTGATCAGTTCAAAGTTGGCTGATTGACTCAGTCTAACTCAAACCACCACTTACTGACATGGTAACCATCGGATTCAAAGGAGAGTGAATCTCTCCTTGAAATCCTCCCACTATCAAAACTAACAATTGGTGAACATTGGAGAGACTTAGCCTATAAATAACCAGGTTCCATCACATTGAAAAGTCTCTCTGAAACATTGATTAAGAAAAGCTTACTAGCGTCTTGAAATTTTGCCCATCGAAACTTCGGCCACCGGAACCTGATCCAAATCACGGTCATTATTGATCATCAATCATTGCTCAACCCAAGCACACCTAAGGCTAATAAATCTAAACCCATCTTCATTATTCTACTTGTATTTTCTTTGTTCTAATTATATTTACAAGTTCGATAAGCATCCATACCAGGTCGATAGACATTAACTTGCAGGTTCAACGAGGAGATGACATCTCTCATCCTACAAGTTCAAACGAGTTGCCTTGGGCCTAACATAACCTGACCCGATTCACATAACACGTAGTTCGACCCCCTACAGTTTGGCGCCCACCGTGGGGCCCATCGTAACTTTACGAACTAATTTGTCAAGTCACTCGATCGACCAGTCAACATGTCTAGAGATGGAACTGTCCCAACTATCGAAGAGCAGATCGCTACACTGACTGCTCAGATAACTGCAAACGTATAGAAATTACGGGTGCTCGAAGTAGAGAATGTAGCGATCCGAGCAACGAACGACAAGTTGAGAGCTTTGGTCGATGGAGTAGTACCTGATTCAGTGACGTCTGAGCATCCAGTCCTGGTTCCAAACAGTGAACAGGTGGTCAATCAAACAGGTCCGATCACACCTGGTAACCCCATGAGATCATACATGAACCCAGGCGACTAGCAGAATCAACAAACGCCCCAGACGGCTCGTGTCAAAATTGATCTCAACAACATGCCAATCCGGAATGAAATGCTAAATGAGCAGGACCTGACAATGGATCTACAGCCTGAAAATGTCCAAAAGACGCCCTTGTCACTCTAGTCGACACCCGGATTGGTAAAACCCGGATCTGACTTACCTTTGTCTGTTAATTTGGAATTCTCACGCATGTTTGTAGAAATGGAAGCTCTTATTCAAAGAATTTCAGGAGTCCCAGCTCCAATAAAGAAAAGTACGGCAAACAGCTTCGCTGATTCACCTTTCATAGATGCGATTGCTCTCACCGAAATGCCTAGAAAATTTAGCTTCCCAAACATGAAGCAGTATGAAGGCACAATAGATCCGGACGACCACATAGCATAGTACAAACAAATGATGTTCATTGCTGCGATTCCACGCGACCTGAGAGAAGCGTGCATGTGCAAAGCCTTCGGGTCTAGCCTCAATGGCCCAGCTTTACAATGGTGTATGAATTTACCTAACAATTCTAACAATTCTATCAATTCTTTTGCGTAGCTGACAGATACATTCGTGGAGCAATTTGCGAGCAGTCGCAAGCTAGAGATCAAGCAACCGTTCTTTGTATCTTAAAACTCCATGCGATAGGATTTGCTCCAAGATAAACTATGTATGTTGTTGTAAAGGTTCGATCATCAAGATTCCCGGTACAATCTGCATCTGAAAAGGCATGGAGCTTAAATGGAGTATTGGATCATAGATGAAAACCAAAGTTGATTGTGTTTTTCAGATATCAAAGCACTCGTTTTGCTACTTTCCAGTGAGTGGTGGTAGGCTTGTGCATGAACTGAGAGAGCTTGTTCACCGTATATGATATGTCAAGCCGTGTGAGGGAGAGATATTGAAGTGCTCTAATGACTTTGTGATATTCTGTTGCATCAGTAGCTCCTGTTCCATCATTTAAAGTAGGAGTATTAGTGGTACAAATTGGTGTTGTGGATTCTTTGGCTCCCTCCATATGAGTCTTAAGCAAAAGATCTCTTATGTATTTGTGTTGTGATAAAAAGATGCCACTTTTGATTGGTATCACTTTAACTCCGAGAAAGTAGTTGAGGTTGCCAAGATCTTTGAGGGAAAATCTATATGCAAGAGTATCAATAAGATTCTGCAGTGTTTCATTATCGTTGCCTGTAAGTAGTATGTCATCAACATACATTAGAAGATATATGGTGATGTTTTGTGTTTTGTAAATGAACAATGATGTGTCTGCTTTGGAGCTAAGAAATCCAAGTTGTAGTAAAAATTGACTCAGTTCTTAGTGCCATGCTCACGGTGCCTGACGAAGACCAAAGATAACTTTCCTTAGTCAACACACATGATTTGGGTATTGTGAGTCAATGAAGCCAGATGGTTGGACCATGAAAACATCATCATTTAGGCTTCCCTACAAAAATGCATTATTGATGTCAAGTTGTCGGAGTGACCAATTTTGAGAAACAGCAATGGAGAGTATTAGGTGAATCGTAGTTGGCTTGATGACGGGGCTAAATGTGGCATGAAAGTCAAGTCCTGGACACTGGTGGAACCCTTAGGCAACAAGATGTGTCTTGTATCTTTCAATGCTACCATCGCCCTTATGTTTGATTCTAAAGATCCACTTACAACCAATTACATTTTGAGTAGAAGCATGTGGAACCAGTTCCCAAGTTCCATTTCTGAGTAAAGCATCGAATTCAGCACTCGTTGCAGCTCTCCATGGTTCTAACTTTAAGGCTTGAACATATGTTTGAGGTTCAATTGAGTCAGGCATAGGATGTATAGATGTGAGGTTAAGCTGCTTGGGTTTGAAAATATTATTTATTAACCTTGTGATCATAGGATGAACATGGGTTAGTGGTAAAGAAAAGGAATTGGTAGAGGTTCTTACCTGATCAAGATCAGATACAGCAACTACTGTTGGTGAAGGTTGAACATTATCAACCGTATTAGATGACACTGTACTAGGAGGTTCTTCTGCTACTGCAACTTCGGTGGTGGTGACTGGAATTGTAAAATGAGTGTCATTCAAAAGAGTAAGATGAGGTGTTGCCCAATTTTTAATTGTTTCTATCGAATTGAAAGGCTTTTGAGATTCAAATGATGGAAACACATTTTTGATAAAAACGACATGGTGCGAAGTATATATTCTTTTGGTGGATAGATCAAGACATTTGTAGGCACTTTGTGCTGATGAATAGCCAAGGAAGATTCAGGGTGTTGATTTGGAGTCTAGTTTAGTTTTTGTGTATGGTTTTAACCATGGATAACAGAGATAGCCAAAGACTTTGAGTTTTTGATAGTTTGGAATTTTTTGAAATAATTTTTCAAATGGAGATTTCGTTTGGTTGAGCAGAGAAGGTAATCTGTTAAGGAGATAAGTAGCAGTGAGGAATGCATAACTTCAATAGGTTGTGGTTAGTTTGGTGCTTCATATTCTCCTCCACCATCTATGTATAAAGTCATAATATGAGTGTTGAAGTGTTTATCAACAACTGCTTTGAATTTAGAGAACACAGATGCAACATCTGATTTTTTTTTTATTTTATGATTGGATATAATTGTATTTGTTGTAATGGTCAACAAACAAGACATAATACGAAAAGCCATCAACTGATTGTATGGGAGCTGGTCCCCATACATCAGTGTATAATAATTCAAGAGGCTTTGAGCTAGATAATGAATTGACACCTGTTATAGGTAAAAATTGTCATAGAGGACACGTCATCACCATAAGAAGCCACGTAAGCAGGAGTCAAGAGAAGTCAACTCGTAGGGGCAGGAATCCCCCAAAGTAACTTACTCGGCTAAAGCTAAAGCAACCCGATCACAAATGAAGAGAATTGGCTCGGGCAGCAAAGCCTGCTCGGGCATGCTCGGGCATGCTCGGGAATGCTCGGGATTCGATAAAAAAGATAGTCGCCAGCATTCACGTCCCGAACACATGAGCAGAATCAGCAATCAGCATCCCCACGATAAACAACGGTGCGGCTGCCCAAAGTTTAACAAGGAAACAAACAGGTTTCCCGCAAATAGAGGAGAAAGAATCCTGTCTAAACGCGGATTCTTTCAAACCGGGAAACATGTTACACTCAAGAAGGAAACAGAATCCGCTTAGGACCGAACAATCGCCCAACACTTGGGCACCACGCCACCAAACCCTAGCGACACCCACAAACCCTAGTAGCATTATGTATAAATACCCCTGTAACACACAAGAGAAAGAGGACGAATCAGAGAGAGAGAGGTGAGAACACAATACTTTGTAACAGTTTTTCATAGTGGATTCTACTTCGTTGCTAAGGCAACAATCCGTGGATGTTTCTCCGGTCATCGGAGTTTTACCACGTAATTACGTATATTATTCTTCTTTGTTTTCAATCATTATCATTCTTAAAGTAGTATAAGCTGAAATCAAACCGTTGACTGAATGACCACGAAAAATCACCGTCAACAACACCAAATGACTGTTTGTGACTTTTATTGCAATTGCAAGAGTTACAATGAGTAAATGAGGAGGACGATGACAGGGAAATGAGTTGAGAAGAGACTAAGTGATTTAATAGTTTAGGGTTGGGGTGTCCTAATCTGCGATGCCAATCTTCTCGAGTGGTTTTAATTCCAGTCAGGGCCAGTGGTGTTGCAGCAACTGAAGAGTTATGGAAGGGTCATTCATATACGTTGCCCTTGTTCATTCCTCGCACCAATAATGCCCCCATTGTCTGATCCTTCACAAAAAAAGAATGAGAGTTAAATTCAATGGAAGCTTTATTTTGTTTGCAGAACTGGGAAACTAATAACAAATTTCGATTAATTGCAGGTGCATGTAGAACATTATGTTAAGAAAAAATTTCGGTAGGTGTTGGGAGAAGAGCATAACCGATGTGAGAGATTTTTAAACCATTACCGTCTCCAAGAATAATGTCGTCACTACCATTAATTCAGAATAAATTGCCAAGTTTCGTAGATCAGACATTATGTGATGAGAGGCTCCTAAGTCTAGCAACCCATTTGAAGTACCCCCAATATTGTTGGTTGCAAAATTAGCCTGAGGATGTCGAATGGGAGGACCCCTGATTTTGTAACATTGCTTGGCACTATGTCCAAGTTTATCACAAAATTGACAAACAAGCTTTTGGCATAAAGAATTGCTTTTGTGGTGGGTTAAAGGAAAGGGTATTGTTATGGTTTTGATTTTGAAAATTATGAGTGTAGGAATAGTTATGAGTAGGATTGAAGTTACCAGGATGGGTATTTTTGTTGTAATGACCACTACGATTTTTGTAGTTGTTATTGTTTCTTGTCTTCTGAGAGAGATTGGCTATAATGTTTACAGTTTCTTGGTGAGATTCTTCCCTCTTTAAGAAACCTTTGTGTTTGACAAGCTTGTCATGAAGTTCTTCAAATGTGACTGGTGTCTCCCTCGATCTAATGGCTGCATAGATGTCCTTAAATTCTAATCCAAGGACTCTGAGCACATGAATGGTGAGATTGTCATCTGAAATAGGCAACTCAATAATGGCTAATTCATCTGCAATGCACTTGATTGTCTATAGATATTCAGATACTGATTGTGCCTTTGGTTATCCGAGATACTTGATTTTTGAGTTGCTAAACTCGAATTCTGGATCTGTTTGCATATAGTTTGGAAAGTTTATCCCATGCTTCTTGAGATGTGGTTGCTGTGGAGATTAAAGGTATGACTTTATCAGATAATGAGGCAAAAATAACATGGAGTATGATAATTTAAATTCAAACTATCAGGTGGTTTAATCCACATCGGTAATTTTCAATTAATTAATTAATATAATCACTTGAGCATATTTTTTCCAGCAAAATTCATAAGCCAATTGCTCAAATTCGAATTCTATACCACATCTTGGTTGCCAATCCAGTTCATTCAAACACTCAAACTCAGAATCAATAGTAATCATTTGAATCATAGATTCTGCAAGGACCACAATAAAATCAAACATAGAAGAGTGAATATCACAACTTATGAATTTCGGATTTTTTATTTTATTTTATTTATTTTTAATTTTTATATTGAAGTAGTTAAAAATTAGATAAGAGAGAATTAATATTATCTAAAAATGCAAGAATCAACCAAAGAACAACAATAATATTTAAAAAGAAATCAGAAGCAGAGAAAAAGAACAACATTGCAACCTAAGTTAAAATGAAATAATCAACAACAATCTAACAAAGAACAAAGAAATATATGAAAGGAGAACAGAAGAATGCTAACTTGTATAGTATGTTACCATTTTTACAAGATATAACTTGTGGGTTTCAACACAACTGGGCAGAAAATAAGACTAACTAAAATTTAAAACAACAAATTATCTAAGTCTTTCAAACAATACAAATGAACTGATAATTTAAAAGAATAGAAAAATTAATGCTGTCAATAATCATAGATGTCCTCGTGTGCAACATTTCTGTTTGTTATTCTCCTCGTGCCTCTAATATGGTTGCAGATGGTTTGGCTAAAAGGGGTAGAGCTTTGGTTGGGGAGGAGGTTGAGTGGAGAGTGTGCTAAGTAGTGTGTTTGGGCGTTTGCTTTTGTTTCCCTTCTGTTGTGTTTTTCCTTTCTCTTCTGGGCGTGGTTGTGCCTTGGAGTTGTTTTGTTTGGTCTGTTGTTGTGTTGTTTGGCTTTGGTTGTTTTTTTTTTTTTTTGCCGTTTCAAAAAAAAAAAATTAAAAAATGTCATTGGAAGAGTAGGCAATTTATTCTAACTCATAAAAGGATTTACATACAAGTACGCAGTACTTTCTTCTACCATATATAGATAGATACAGAGACTTATATTATATATGTATAGTCCCATTAATTTATTCGCTGCCGGCCACAGAAAGGGAAAAAAATAATATAAAAAATCAGGCATCAGCCGTCATCTGGGAAGATCTTCTCCCGCTAGACAAGGTGGTCTGGTACTGGTTGCTGTACTTGAGCCTGCTTGCTTCTTCATTGGAGATTTTGAAGGCATTTTCCAAAACCTCCTGTGGGATGGCCCTGAGGACTGAGGTCTCACCAGTTAGACTAGCAATCACTGCATTCTCGTTTGTCTTGATTGCTACCCACTGGAAGTTCTGCCCTGTTGCCCTTTTCACCACCGCGAAGTTCTGAGGCACTGTCAGGATCTGTCCCTTCCTCAGCTCCCCGTCGAACACCGAGTTTCCGTTGTTGTCTACAACCTGTACTTGGGCGCTGCCTTCTAGCCCGTAGATGATGCTGTGTGCGTTTCGGTTCCAGTGTGGAGCCATTATAGCTCTCTGCATGCATTTTCATGCAACAAAATATTCAAAGGGCCAGTTTCTTCCGTAAATTTCATTTTGTTAGAAGATTGTTAAATCCTATATTGAGCTGATCTTAACAGATTTGTTTTTTATAATCTAATAGGATATATATAGTTTTTTCACTTTTTGGTGTATTTTATTTAAATATTCCATGTCAGGACAAGGATTAATCGAGCAGAATATCTGAATCCTTCAGATTTTGGGGGGTGCACTGCACTTACGTTTTGGAGATCACCTCTCTCAACACTGAGTTTGAGAGACCTCAGGATGGGGAGGTTGTCGTTGTTGAGACTTGAGAGTGACAAGACGTCCCACTCCTGGGGTGTAAATGTCGGCACGTGACCGATCACCGACGTTCTCTCTTAGTTTCACGGAGCATATGGTCTCTTCGATTCCATTCATTTGGGGCTCACGCTTGCTACTTTCGGATTCGTACTCGCTCTCCTCCTGACTACTGTGGCGACCCGACCTGGGTGTCTTGATCATCTGGAGGTCGCCTTTGACTTTGATGATGCCTCCTCTTCTGTCGTCGTTCTGGATCTTGTCAATGAGACTCTCGTCGACATTGAAGGCCTCAGCAAGGATCTGTTGGTCGAAACCGCACAAGATATTGTTGCAAGATCTCTTTTGTTGCTCTTGTTGGCCCTTCCCACGTGAAGCCAGGCGCCACCATTGTTGTTGCTGTCCTTGTTGCTCCTGGAACTCTTCTCTTGGGTTACCTGCAAGATAGAATTTCTACAAACAACCAAACCAAAACAAATCAGAAGGATGCATACCGGAAGTTTTCTCTTTGAGTAATTTTGTCAAACACTTTCCTATTTTCATCAAACACTTTTATTTTTCTTCTTTAATCAGCTATCATTTCACTGAATCAGTGGCATGGATAGATAAATCAATTTTTCATCTAAGAAGTGAAAGTGGGGCCTGGTTATTTTGTCTTACTCTGGGGTTGTTGTCAAGCTGGTTGGCATCGTTTGAGACGTCGTAGAAGTTAACGGCAATGACTGGGGTATCGCCGTCGTTGTAGGTCCAGTTTGCAACTCCGGCGGGCACAACAAGAATGTCTCCGGCACGGAAGCGTCGGATCTGTTGGTGGTGATCCTGGAAGGTACCGCCGTGTTGACCGTGTTGTGGTGACTGGAAAGTCTCAGGACACCCAGGAATTATTGTGGCTGTTAAACCCTCACCTGCACTGGTAAACACATCACATAATAAGAAAAATTAAAAACTAAAATAAAGTTGAAGGTAAAGTAGTAATTGCATTAAAATTTAAAAGATAAAGATATAAAATACCCTGAATAACGTAAATAAGTTGAGGGGCGTTGATGTAGTAGGGCAAGAGAAGTCCATTCTTGTGGATAGTGTGTCTGGCCACGGCTACTCCAGAGCACTGGAACTGGTCGTGGTTAGGGTCCCATGTCTCAACAACACCTGCTTCGTACTCGACGCGGTTGGTGGGTTCGAGGGCGTTGAGTCTGTCGATTTGGCACTTGTTTAGCTGCTGCTGCTGACTCTGGTGATGATTAGAAGCAAGGGAGCCGTGGAATAGGATAAGAAGGGTAAGCGAAACAGAGAGCAGGAGAGGGTTTGTCATGGCGTGAGATATATATGTATGTTTTAATTTGATGGTGGTGACTGACTGACTGGTGAGGAAGAGTGGTGGTATTTATACAAGAGAAAAGGTGGTGAAGGAGTGACACATAAGGGAAGGTGTGTTGCATGCTTAGCTTCTCTGTTTCTTACACATCATGTCACAAGGGATAAGCTCTAGAGATTAGAATTCACTGGAAGACAACAAAACTACACCATCTGTCTCATCTGTTTGTCGTCTCAGATTCTCATTACCGTTGTTTCAGTGCATCATCGCCTATATGAATACACTACCCCACATTAACACACAGATTTACACGGTCTCTGGATGGATCCTATATCTCTACGGATGGAGTGAGAAGACATGAAGATCATGCATAATCCATTCTTCACATTCTCGGACATAAGAATTAATTGATGAACTATTATATTCTTTTTATGTTTGCAAATAAATGAGCCTTATAGAAATGATTATAGGTGTACTTATATTCAGCCAAAAGTAGTTTGAAGTTAAAAGAAAGAGAGAGAGATGGGGAAGTCATCTCATGACTTTGTTTTTAAATTTTTTTTTTTTTTTTTAATGTTGAAAATTTTATTTTATGTCTATCAAAAAAGCTTAAAATTTTAGCTTCTCTACTTAAGAAGCTCTTTTGGAAAGAGCACTATGAACTTTAAATATTTCTTTATATACCTTTTAATTACAAATACTTTGTTAATTTTCATTTTTATAATTTTTAATAAAAAAGCTCTTTTAGAGATATTTTATCAAACAATCTATAAATTTAAAAACACTATTTAAAGTGAATATCAAATGACATATAACTTTTTGTTAAAAGCTCTACTTTTAAGAAGGAGGGAGAGAGAGAATGAGGGATGGAGATGATAACATCTATCATTCATGTTGTTTGGTAAGTTAGGTAGGATAGAAGATAAGTTTCCGCTTCTTTGTTTGATATTGAAAGGAGAGTTGAATGGATGAATTGATATATAATTATAAATTTACTATATTGGTGGGCCATGAGGGAGCTGAAGTCTCTCCTCCCTCTCATCTGTCCCATGAAGGAATGATGCATTTTGGTGGGCCCTGAGGGAGCTGAGATCTCCCCTCTTCTCCTCTCTTCTCTCGTCTCCCCAACCAAACAATGGATTGCAGCTATCCTCCCAGCCCTCTCCCTCCAACCCCCTCCCTCCCTCCCTCCCTCCCTCCATCTCTCCTTCCTACTAAACAAAGCATTAAAGACATACTCTCTTCACCCACCTCACTTTGTCCTTACCTAAATCAGTAGTCTTGATTAAACTATATTTTGGTAGAGTAATGATATAAATATTAATAGAAATAATCTAACCAATTATTTGCTATATGAGACTTGTGAAAATAAATCATGGATGTGACAAGTAGTGGTGGCACGGTTCCGGTCCGGTTCCGGTTCGGAACCGGCGGTTCCTGTTCCAAGGTTTAGTGGAACCGGAACCGAAACCGGAACCGGTTTGAACCGGTTCCGGTTCCGGTTCTACAGGAACCGGCGGTTTTGAACCGGATTTTTTTTTTTTTTTTTTTTTTCTGTTTTTTTAACAAACAAAAAAAAAAAAAATTCTAAGTTCTAACTTGTAACTTATAAGTTGTAGATTGTAATTGAATAAAATAAAATATATAAATGACAAATTACAAAATAAAATTCATTGGGTTCATAAGTTCATTGGATGTTGGAAGTTAGATCATCGTCATCCGAGTATCCAACCGAAAATAAAATAAACAAATGACAAATTACAAAATTAAATTAAAATAAAAGTAAACAAAATTACAATTTACATTTCATTGGGTATTTGGAAATTGAGTCACCCGAATTTCAAAAATAACATAAAATAAATAAATGACAAATTACAAAATTAAATTAAAATAAAATAAAACTAAAAAAAATGTAAAGTTATTAGCCTTGCACTTAATTTTTACCACAATTAAGTTGCCTACGTATCCTCTTAGGGGGGTTTAAAGGAATCAAAGGCCACGTAGTTCTCATACCTTTTATTACAGATTTGCAGATTTACGGTTCCGGTGCTCAGCTTACTCCAGAGCCTTCGCCCGCTTCGGGTTCGTCGCTGTTAAAGAAATCATATGTCGGTTCTTGTTGGAATTCTTGTTGTCTGTATTCCGCTTTCGTCCAGTCGTCAACACAAACCTGTATCTGTAGTGCTTTTGGAGTCAAGCACGAACGTTTTTCATCCAAAATATTGCCCCCGGCGCTGAACTCTTGTTCCACCGCCACAGTAGAAACCGGTGTTGAAAAAATATTTTTGGCTATCATAGCCAAAATTGGATAGTACTTCGTAGCATCATTCCAATATTTTAAGAGGTCAAATTCTTCAGGAAAATCACAAGAAGAAGCTAGATAAGATTCAAGCTCGGCATGCGAATCGGAGCTTGATGAAGAACATCTTGGTTTTTTATTTTTTTTGAGAACATACTATACCCTAAATTCATAAATCCAGAGGAGGAGGATGGAGGCTGAGATCCAGTTTTTGTTCGTGCAACATCTACGTTCGGAGTACCGGATCCATAAAATGTAACATATTCATCATATAAATCATACAATAATTTTTTAACTCTACCACAACATGCTTCAATATCATATTCAATATTTAAACCTTCTTTGCCATAATAACCATCTAGATAATAAGACAAAGATTGTAATTTGTGTCGTGGATCAAAAACCATACCAATCAAATAAATATTTGGAAATTCCGTATAATAATTTAACCATTTTTGCTTCATAGAACTAACGGCTTCCTTTATTGCTTGGTCAGATTCACAATAAAAAAATGCACCAGCAATATTAATACTCTCAATAACAAATAAATGTGTTGTAGGAAAATAAATTTTAGAAAAATTTTGTGTAGCATTATAAAAAACTCTTAACAAATTGAAAACATTGTAACAAGCATCCCAATAAGATTCAAAAGTTGAATGTTAGGAACATGAAATTGAATAAAAGAAACTAATAAATCCCTATACTTATAACTTTGAGCAAGCAATTTATAAGTAGAATTCCAACGTGTTGGAACATCACGAGCAAATTTAATGGCACGTCTACCATTTTGTTTACAATATCTTGCCCATGCTTTCATTGTAGAAGGATTTCTCCATAAAAACATTAGGGCTTTTTTAATAGGTTCAATAAAACATTGAAGAGTTTCTAATCCTTTTTGAACACATATATTTAAAACATGGCATGCACATCTTTGATGAAAAAATGTACCACCAAGAAAGGGTTTGCATAAATCAATTAAAAGTGGAATAGCAGCGGTATTGGCAGAAGCATTATCAAAACCAATTGCAAAAATTTTGTTTTCAATACTATACTCTGAAAAAATAATTCTAAGCTGTCTAAAAATATTTTGAGCATTGTGTGAATCATCAAAAACTCTAAAAGCAAGAATTCTTTTTTGGATTGTCCATGCATTATCCATAAAATGGCAAGTGACACCCAAGTATGAATGCGTTTGTCAATGGTCAGTCCATATGTCGGCACATACGGTAACACGACCATTATATTTTTCAAAAAATTTTTCTAACTTTTTTTTGTCTCTCACATAAATCTTTTCAAGTGTTTGTGTGAGCGTGGATCTAGGGACACGGCATGCAGCAGGGTTTAATGCTCGTCGACAATAGTTAATAAAGCCAACCCTCTCACCAAAACTGAATGATAATGTTCTACTGCTACCATCCTAGCTAATTCTTCTCTATTTTGTTCATCACTATAACGAAATAATTGTTGGTTAGGAGTAGCGTACCTGGGAATTTGTGTTTGTGACCTCATTCTGACCACTGCGTCTGGATGTTTGACTTCAATATGCTTCCAATAAGTGCCATATCCTCCGGATTTGCTCCATTTATATACTTTGTTGCAGTAATTGCAAGCTGCTGTAAAGCTTCCATCTTCATTCCTAATTTTCTTCATATGTTTGACGAAGAGATCAGATTTGTTCTGCTTCTGTATCAGATATTCCTCCGTTTCTAGATCCACTTCCGATGTATCAAAACCAAAATCCGGAGGTGTATCAATATCAGTCATATTTTCTGACTGGCTTGTCAAATTGTTGGGGGTGGTTTCATTGGGATCGGGTTCATAAATTGTAAAAGGGGGATCAGGAATATTTAGGCCTAGGTCTTCAGCATAGGTCCGACGTTGCAGATATTCATGATAGGTGGGGTTGTTATGATCGAGATTATTGATCATAGTACCCTTACCTTTCATTGAAATCGAACGCCTAGGACCGTCACAGCCGTGACCCCTTCCATTTCCACCACTTCCACTTGCCATTTAAAAATAAATTTGGGAGAGAATAGGAAACTTAGAACTTAGAAGAATAATTGCTAATTGGAAATTAAATAAATTGGAAATAAGATAAATTGCAAATAAAATAAATTGGAAATAAAATTAATTGAAAATAAAATAAATTACAAATAAAATTAATTGGATATAAAATTAATTGAAAATAAAATATATTGGAATTTGGAAATAAAATAAATTGGATATAAAATTAATTGAAAATAAAATATATTGGGAATAAAATAAATTGCAAATAAAATAAATTGGAAATTGGAAATAAAATTAATTTCAAACAAAATAATTAAAAAATGAAATAAATATTAAAAACCTTGGAAACTTGGAGATTGAGAGACTTATCACTTGAGAGTTGAGAGTTGAGAGAGTGTTGGAGAGAAATTAGAGAGAATTGAGAAGAAATTGGTGTGAGGAAAAATGAAGAGGGGGGGGGGGGGGGGGGGGGGGGCTATTTATAGAAAAAAAAAAAAAAAGAAAAAAAAAAGGGGTAGCCGTTGGACCCCAACGGCTTGCTGACGTCAGCAGACCGTTGGGCCTAACGGTCGGCTGACGTCAGCCGACCGTTGGGCTCCAACGGCAGCCCAACAAAAAAAAAATAATAATAATAATAATAATAATAATAATTCGTCGAACCGCCGGTTCGAACCGGAACCGGGACCGCCGGTTCCAATCCGGTTCGAACCGGCGGTTCGACCAAACTCTTGAACCGGAACCGGAACCGAAACCGGTCTCCGCCGGTTCAGGTTCAGGTTCAGGTTCCGGTTCCGGCCGGTTCCGGCGGTTCCAACCGGAACCGTGCCAGGTCTAGTGACAAGGTGACAATTAAGATGAAAAGAGAATTCAGATCCTAATATTGATACCCATGTGAATTGTAAATTTGTGATGACGAATGAAAGCTTCTTCACGTGAGACCCACGTGAAAACGCGACGAACCTACCATACAAAAGCAAAATGTATTTGGGTTGATTTATATGACAAATACATTAAAAAAAAAAAGGATTTGTATGACAAATGGTTGATAAGTTGATTGCATGTCAATAATATGCTGTTCCTTGCAATTTGTCAGTTTTCGCAATTCACTCGCACAAATACGAATACGAGGATTGAAACAAGCAGACAAAAACAAAAATGAAAAAACAGTAGCAGCTAGTAAAGAAGACGTACGTTCACGATGGGACTCGAACCCACAATCTCCCGCTCCGGAGGCGAGCGCCTTATCCATTAGGCCACGCGAACACAATACGGTTGTGTTGCTCAGATACTTTATATATCCTATAAGTAGATAATGATTGTATTTAGAAAATAGTAGAAAATTATTATTATTATTTTTTTCAATTTTTTAGTTATAATATTTATTTAATAAAAAAAAACATGTAACCTAACGACTTGTAAGTTGTTTTTTGTTTTTAAAATTAAAAAAAATAAGTAATACTATTTGCTTAAATTTTGTGTCCAAATAATGTGCATCAATGTATTCATTTAAATCTTGTAAATTTAATACAATATAAATGAATGAATTATAGTGATATCATATCATTTGTGCAAACCGACATTAATAAAAAAATAATTGTTTTAAAAAACATATCCAAACAACCTGATTTCGTAGAGTGGTTTTAATAAAATTTTACAATTTTAATGAATATTTGAGAAATTGTTCACATATGTAATTAAAATCTAGTTAATATTTCTTCTTCCTCTCTCTTACGGGTTTTTTTTTTCCCCTCTAAGGCTATCTCAATACCACTTTTTATTCTTCTTAAGCTTTCAATATCCCTTTTTCCACTCTTCGGGACATAAATCAACATTCATTTGGGAAATTTTTATTGAACAATAACTCTACTTTGTTCAAATTTTGTACTCAAATGATGTGTCATCACTAAAATTCAACCATTTTCTATGTATTAATATTGCACGATCAAAATAATTGGATTTTAATGATGCTACATCATTTAAACAAAGTAGCATTGCTCTTTATTGAATGGTCCGAAACTTTAAAGAACTTTTTAAATAAAGCATTCAAAGCTACCATATAAATCATGTATTTTTCATTTGAAGATGCTGCAATACATCCAATTTAGTAGCTTATTGACACATATAGCTAAGTCTCAATGCCTCTCGTATTTCTTTGACATTATTGTTCACCTAAATCTTATAATTCTAAATTTATTAAGAACAAAATTGTAAGGTATATATGGTGTCAATATCGAGTCAAATAAACACTTTCAAAAAAGTCTACAAAGTATTCCAATAAATTCAAAGGTTTGGCATTCACATAAATTTATTTAAGTTTACAGATTCAACTTCACAATAAACTCTTTGGACTCACCATAAGTATTTGGATATATGTTCTATTTCTTTAACTTTATATCTATTCACTTGATGAGTTGATGTCATTCATCCTTGAATTTATTAAAACCTTTCTAGTTTACAAATGTGTAGCGGCAACTATTGCTAGGTGACACGGATGATAGAGGGTTTACGGAGTGCTTTTATATGGGTACACGGGTAATTTCTCAAAAAACGCATTTATTAACCGTTAAACTTTTGTATGTAATTAAAAACAAATATCTAATGTTTCTAGGAGATATTTCCGATTTTCTCCCTAATTTTTAATTTACTTTATCCAATAATGTCACACAATCCTGTCTAATACAGTTCAATTTTTTTTAGATTAAAGTCATGCATAGGGTATTTGGTCTTACAAGAAACATACAAGCAGCTATTTCTTACAGAAAACATACATGGGAACAGTGGGTTTTGTCTTGAATCTGTAGAAAACTTTTTTCCTATTGAAAGTGGAATTGTGAATAGTGATGACAATCTTTCCAGGTTCATTTATATAAAATGAATTTCTTATTCTTTCTCCACCTTTCCTTTCCCTTTCTTCTCTGAGCAACACAGTGTATGAGCCTTCATCATCTGGAATGAATTCCTCCTTGTACAACACATCCCATTCCACTACTGTCAGATCCCATATCATCGTCACACCTGCCTGAAACACACCATTATTTTTTTTTTTTTTACTTAATTAATATCAAACGTTAATTTTATCTGACCAGTGATCACTAGTACCTCAGGGACTGGAATTTGGATGCACCCAGTTGTGTTTTTCCTGACAACAAGTTCTGAAACTCTGTCTTCAGGAAAAAACTCATCATTTTCTCTGTAAAGACCACCATACTCAACTGGAAGATTTTCTGGGTTTATATACCTGATGGGCAAAACATATATCCATGTTAAAACAAGCAAATCATATAAAAGAGTTTGAAACTAGAAATATTATTAATCAATCTCACCTGAGAAGGGTCTTGGTGACCTTTGATGGTCTTGCAAATACGAATTTCCTTTCATTTCTTTGACTAATAAACTTGGAAGTCATCACATTGCACAAGTAGAACCAAAATGGAACATTTATGATTATCTGCATGCAGAAACCAAAATGTATATATAATCATAAAGTCGTCATAACAAGAAAATAGTTTTGTTATTGAAACACTTACATTTCTGTTTATGAGATCAGGATAATGGTTCTGAGTCAGCATCAAAGATTTCTTGCAAATTAAGCTAAGCTCCTTGTGGCCTGGCCCTGGTGAGTTTTTCAAATCTGTAATCTGAACAATAGAATTCGGTCCACCAGGTTTAAAGCTGAGTTCCTTGATACCCTTTTCCAGGAGCTGAACTTTCAATCTAAGGAACTTGTCACAATCATTCTTCGTACCGAAGAATTTCTTGTACAATTCCTTGTCTTTCAGGGGACCATAAATATTGTAACACAAAGGCTGACCTTGTTTATCTTTGCAATTCAGGTAGACGATTTTATCAAAATCAGGATCCAATAATTCTCCTTGTTGTTCTACATTAGCCATGAAATCCGTCCGCCATACGAGGGTCTTTCGCAGCATCTTGAAGGCTTCATGGACCTTGAAATCTTTAGCTTTCAGGAATTTCAACAGGACAATGTCGGTTCCATGGTGACCTTTAGTTGGCAACAAAGGCACACCCCAAAGGCTAATATCTTTGAGCTGTTGTCTAGTCTTTGCAGCTTGTTTTGGTTTGCCTAAAATATAGTTGCCAAGAATCGCATCTTGAACCATGCAACGGAATTCCAACAAGGCCTTCTTCTTTTTGAGCTTCATTTCTTCGATAGCTGCAATCCCATCTTCTTGAAATGCTTCGAAGTAGTCCTGCAGGGGAGTTTCTCGGCCACTTCCTCCGGTGGAGGAGTTGCCATCATCTTCATCATAAATGTCCATTTTCATGAAGAATTATTTGGAACTCTTCCCTTGTCAAACAGAGGGAGAGAAAGAGAGAGCACCAAATAGAGAGAAAATGGAACCAAGCGAGCGAGCATTAGTTTAGGTTAAACTAAATATAGGGGGGTGTCTTTAATTTGTTATGAAAATTAACAAAGTAATAGTTAGAAATGAGAAGAAATTTGTTTAATGGATTTTGATTGTGAATTGTCAAGTTCTAAAATGGGTGGTCGTCTTACAAGGAGAGAATTGGTGGCAGTAACAAAGAAGTTATAACTGTATAAGATGTTCCACTCTATTCATGTTAAATTTAGACAAACGGGATACGGCCTACCTACATAATAACTCACCAGGGACTAGCCTACCCTTGCAAGATCATATTTTTTTTTCTGCTATCAATACTTACAATTATTATCACAAAAGTTAAAAGAAATTTTGAAAGACATTGTGATAGTAAGATACATATTAACGATGATTTATTACACATACGAGAAAATCTTGTGTGGAACGGTCTCATCAATGTAAAAATAAAATTTTAAATTTTAAAAAATAGACAACTTGATTGGACAGTCTCACCATCTGACGGTGAAAGCATCCCACATGAGATCTTCTCTACACATGCATAATATTATTCTCTTCTCATCTGAGTTGCATGTCTTATAGTTTTGGACCTGCAAAACTTGTAATTATTTCACAGTTTTATGATAGTAATAGAGGTTGGAATCTCAATTTGTCCATTAAATCACATAGATCCTTTGCATTCCAAGTAGTGCTTATAATAATTTATCTTCCAAGTTTCTGACAGACCTCTTAATCTGGTTGCTTCATATTTCAAAAATAATAATAATTAGTTATATATCACATTTCATATTTAGGTGTATTAATTTTTTCCCACTTGAGCCTTACTTTACTTTGGTTTAACATTTGGAGGCAGGTAGCTTTAAGAGCATTCATATTTACATATATATAGTCTTTCTATTATCAGTTCCTTGTATGTGGACCATTGGATTTAAAAGATATTTTGATAAATGCATACAACCAAGTCAAAGTATTTAAATCCAATGACCCACATGCAAGAAACTGATATATCTTTTGTCAATTCGAACTGATAATAGAAAAATTGTATATATATATATATATTTGCAAATGGAGAAACCTGTTAGCAAATATCCATGATTCCATTAATCATCACCTTTCTGTAATAAATTAACCGACCCAACTACTTGGATTGGAATTCAAATATAAAGAAGCCATAAAGGAGATCTAATTTACCCATCAGTAATAGTTGGATGGTGTTCATTTAAGAGAATAAATCCACTGCCAGGTATCAAACTGCTACACTATTTACATCAATCAACTCTAAGTAAGAGACTATGGTTAATTTACAAAGAGAGAAAAGTTAATCCACCACTTGGATATTCATGATTCCCGGTAGTTGGTCAGATCAAATGTCAATGTTCTTGAGCAGCTGCAAAAACCAAACCATAATTGTATATATAGATCGTTAATTTTCTAGCAATTCAAATATGATTATGCAAACAAAAACAAACAAACCCACCTTCTCTCACAGTCTTTGTAAACCCCAACCAAAGCCTCTGCCTTGTCATAAAAGCTATCCTTCAGTGATATCACAATACTCTGAAAACCACTGCCTTCATCTGCATCCTCATTACTTCTTGCTCCTCCACATGATTTTGAACGGATAAATCCTGCTACCTTGGCCACATTTAAATTATCCAATGCTGCATCAACCTCATCCAATATGAAAAATGGGGAAGGTTTGTAGCTGAAACCACATGTATGGAAGTGTATTAAATCAAGTGCTGATGGACAATCCCTTTAACACATTAATGATAAAGCAATTCAATTTCAGATTGATCTACCTGTGGATAGAGAACAGTAACGCAAGTGCAGCAACTGTCTTCTCCCCACCAGATAGTTGCTCCATATCACGAAAGCGCTTTGTTGGTGGCATAGCAGTGTATTTGATTCCATGTAAAAAAGGATCATCCTCATTTTCCAAGTTCAAATATGCCGTACCACCAAGTTGGTGTGTAGTGCTCGTTGTTAGTTGTTTGTAAATCTTGTCGATATTACCAGAAATATTGCTGAAAGCATCCATAAACAACCCATATCTGCATTCACACAAATCAAAGTCACGAGAATTATTATTCAAACACCATGGACAAGATATTATGTTTTGATCAGTAATGCTATTCAAGGTGTTGAACAAAGATTAGCATATCTTCATATGCATACATAAAGATGATGTTGCAAACCAACAAATATGCAGAACAACAACAGCCATGTAACCTAGGAGTAAACAGAATCAATCAAGCTATCCCTGAACAAGGATATATAACTTTTGTTTTACACGATTTTATCAAACATATCATAATGTGCAAATTAATTTGCCTAGGGGTGAATAAATACCTTCTCTCCTTAGCTTTATTGAAATCATCAGCAGCTTTCTTCACCTCCTTTCTGGCATCTTCAAACTCTTTAATCACATCCTTTTCCTTCTTTAACAGAGCCTCATATTGGTCCAGCGCCTTCATATTTGGAGCTGTTCTTTCAATTTCTGAAATTAGGCCATCAATCTTTTGCTTGAATTCAACTTCAAGTTTCTCACGCTCAGGTTGTGTTGATGAGTCAGTTTCCATTAGGTCAGGAAGGCTTATGTGTTCTAATTCACACTTATCAACTATTTCCTGCTTCCGAGAGATCAGCATCTCAATCTGCTCCTCCTGTAAGATTAGCAAAGAGATGTCAATTGCTATTTTTTTCTTACATTGCAATAATTTACCTATTTCTCTAGAATGTTCAAGTAAAAGGTTATAAGGATTAAAGGAGAAAAAGTCCACAAAACCTTTGAATTTATCAGACGATTCAGCTTGGATAATTTTGTATGAACTCCAGAAGCCTCCTTCTTCCTTTCCTGAATCTCCTTCTCACACTCTTCTGACTTGGATTTCACTTCTGCCAAAATAGAAAGATGATTATATATATAAGAAGAAGAAATAAAAAAGTGTCACACTATCCAAATCAAGGAAAAAAGTCATAACAAGATCTGCAGCTCACCAACACCCAAAAAGGTATTTGAAGAACATGCTAACTATTTCAATTTTCAAGGGGACAAGATTTGTAAGTTAGTCTCTTCAAAACAAACATACACTTAAAATTTCATTGATATTACTTCAAGTACATAAGCCAGTCACCAAAACTAGCAGTAATTATAACAATTGCAAACGTACTGCAGCAAGCCATACAATCATAATAATAACTTTACCTTCCAGAACCAAACCAACAGAAACAATTCTTGAGATATAATGGTATCAAGAATTGTTTTGTGTTAGATCTTGGTTTCGGGGCCATCTTTTTGTTTGCATAGTCTTTTTGTAAAGAGTTTTGGTTGACCATGTACTCTTTTTATTCATTTAGCTAGTAGACTGCTTGTTCACCTTCTTTGTGTTGATAAAATTCTTTCGATTTTGTGTCCTATTAAATAGATACAATGGTAAAACATAAAGGGAACTCTAATATCACATCTTCCTTCCATTACAGTTGCTTACAAGGAAAAATCAGTGTATGTACTGATTTCTTAAATTACACTATATATAGAGTCCTACAACCTAATCTAAATAGAAATATTAAGGTAGAAAAACACATTTCATAGAATTTTGTTTTGTTACAACAGTACAATGAAAATAATAAGTTCTCTAGGTGGGTTAGTGGGTGCAAGTGCGTAGAAAAATGAGAGAGAGAGAGAGAGAGAGAGATGACTTGAAGCTCAAAACAAGACTAAGCTAGACAAATGAAGTAGGCAAAAATGTTGTAATAAATTAGTACGAGGCAGAGGATGAACTGGTTTATAACTATTTAAAAAAATTTGTGCATGCAATATTTTACCTTATAACTTCAAATGCAATAACCTTCAATACTTTGAGATTGTCCACAGTCAATCTCCCAACAACGGAGATAAGAATGAAAACAGCCACTAACAGTAATAATACCTCTAAACAACCAACTACCCCTCCCTACCCCAGACTAGTAATAAAATTATGAAAGAGCTTCATTTTATTAGTAGTTTACAACACTTTTTAGCACATGATTAAGATCATTTTTAATCATGTTGCTGATACAACTTAAATTAAAACCGCAACAATGAGGCAGCTCAAAATCGACTCAAATTTTGTTGCTGTTTTTGGCTCATCAGAACCCAAGTCAAGGCTTAGGAAGGAATCCTATTTGTGTAATTTGTGAAAGAAGAGAAATAAGTCAGGAAGAAAAGAAGAAGCTCAGTGAAAGAAGATTTGTGTTTAATAATCGATGCCTTACTTAATTGAAATAAGGCTATATATAGCCTGATACAAATAGCCAAATAACTAATAATAAATAATGCCAAATAACAAGGAATTAATGCCAACAAAAGGGGAACCCACTACTGCTGAATATCAGCTCCCTATGGTTCCTCTCACACAACAGAACTAACAAATAACAAACTCTAACACGTCTGAGAATCCACTCCTTGTGAGACCAAGTCTTCTACTCAATCTGCACATGCCTGCTGGGAGCTTATTTTTTAAGCAGAAAAATCAGCAAACATACAAGGGGTAGTGAGCAAGAATGATAGAGAGATCATAGCAAGGTTTTGGGGAATTAGCTAAGGGGTTTCAATAAGTTTCTTGTAACCAAGCGTTTTTCTCCACAGTGCTAGTGATTTCTCAAGAGTGATCACACGAGGATGTAGGCAAAGTTAGCCGAACCTCGGTAAATTCCTTGTCTTGTATGTGTAGCATGTTTTCTTTATTGTTCATATTTTATTCCGCATATTCGCATATCATTATCCTTAAGTTTATCTACGGAGTCTATCGAGAAAACAAAATCAATAAGAGTTTAAAATCAACAAAATTTCTCAAAGCAAAAACTGTGCATTAAAATTTCACAGGTCATGTTGCACAACTAGACTACCCAGTAATGCAAATCAATGTCTAAAAAGACAAACAAAGGACATCAATAGATTATTTTCCATGGGTTTTATCATTCTTGATCGGTTTGGTTGGTGTTGGGCTCATTCTTTTACTTTTCAGTTTTCCCAAAATTTGGCTATTCATGAGTCTTTAATGTTTTTGAATATCGTTTTATAATTATTATTATTTTCGAGTTGATGAATATAATAATGTTAAAGTGCTTTATTACTACTGTTTAGGTATTTACCAAAAAAACTTAAGCTTTTGGATCTAACAATAGCTTAACATGGTATTAGAGCCAAATTTAATAGAGCTCCTGGCTTCAAGTCCCCCACATAATTGTATTTTATTTGTTCTACATTTAAATCTATTTGGCATTTCAGCTTGTCCCATATTACAAGCTTGTTGGCCTTACAAATTAAAGTGCTTAAATATGCCAAATTTAATAGAGATCTTGGCTTCAGGTCCCACACATAATTGTATTTTATTTGTTATCTGAGTTTCTTCTACATTTGAATCTATTCAGCTTGGCCCATATATCAAGCTTGTTGGACTTACATATTAAAGTGCTTAAATATTTTTCCTTACCTAAAAACTTCAATTTTTGGGTGCATTGGTCACCTAACAAATAAAATTTGGCCAAAATCTTTAGCATGAAACTGATCTCTTCCTTGGAACACACTACACTATAATCTCAAAATGATGATATCATGATGAGTAATATAGAATATATATTTAAGAAAGTGAAAAGGTAATTGTCCAATTCATGTAAATCAATAAAAATGTACAAAAAAATTACTTCAAAAAGAATAATTAACTAAATAGCTAGTAACCGCTAAACCCATAAATTTAAGTTGCTAGAAAAAGATGGAACAATACACATACAAGACCAATAGGCTTGACATGTGACTTAAGGCCAAACACAAACACATAACAAATTTAAATTACAAATAACAAATAACAAGTTCAAATATAATCACGTAGAGGGACTTGTGCCCAAACACTCTTGGTAAAATTAACTTTGATACAATGTTAGTAACCGTTAGACCCAAAAGCTTAAGCTATAAGGACCCAACAAATGATATAAATCTCTCTAACCTACCACCTCACATGTAAGACCTATAGGCTGGCCATGTGGCCCAAGCCCAAACATAAATTCAAATGCGGAACAAATTCAAAAACAAATACCAATACAATCTCTTAGGGGGACTTCAATCAAAGACTTCCTAGGAAAACTAACTCTTATCATGTGAAGTAACTGCTAGATAAAAAAGCATAGACTACAGGAAAAGGGCCAACAATAGAATTCACACACGCCCCTTCACGTGAAAAACCAACGGGCTTGCTATGTGACCCAAACCCAAACATAGAGATATAGAAAATTCAAATATATTCAAGTGAAGGGACCGGAACCCAAGCACTTCTAGTAAAATTAGCTCTAATATCATTATAGCAACCACTAGACCTACAAGCTGAGACTATTAGGAAAGGGAACAACAATACTATCTAAGCAATCTAACATCAACAAACTGACTTTGTTGAAAAATGTTGAATAAATCATACCCAGGATTTCTTTCTTCCAACTTTCAATCTCCTCAGTAGCACTCTTATTCATATTCTGGAGTTCAACTTTCTTCTTGTCAACCTGCTTCAAATCATTTTTCAAGGCATGGAGAGAAGATTCCAGCTTTTTCATTCGTGATTCCACATCTCGCTTTTGCTCATACTCCAACCTGACAATAAGATAAAAATAAAATACAAGGTACATGATCATACATATCTGTCCAACACTAAAGTGGCTGAAAAAATCATGCACCACAAGCAGATCAGGTGATGAGAGGGAAAATAGAAAATGAAACCCTTAATTACAAATATTAATATCCAACAGACTCAAAAAACATTTGGAGATACTACAATCAAATTCAACACGATTGCATCTTAAAGCAAAAGCTTCAAACTGCTGTCAACCATTAATGCCGCATAGTTACCAACATTTCATTAGATATCAGTATCTCCTACACCTGTAGGTTATAGAGAACAGTAGCAGTACTCTTCTATGCAGTTTAACACCTATGCCATTGTAGAAATGCCAAAAGACAAAGGAATTCATTTTCTCAAACTTAGTCCAAGGAAGGTCATGTAGCTTGGCTGCAATATCATATTGGTGCTATAATCAAAGTTTGGTTATGGGCATCTCATGCATGTTTGAATGGTATGTGCTTACAAGTCTAACTACTTCAGATCTGGTAAAACGATGCACTAACAGAAAACACCACTGATGATAGCAAAGCAATGCATATAATTGTTGCGAGATCTCAGATGGCTGTAATATAATCAGACAAGCGACAGTAAATGGTACCCAAGAATAAATCCAGCATCAAATGAAACTGTATAGCGTCCAACTGGAGTCATAGTAATAGGACCGGCACATGACTCAACTATTCAAAGTACTCATAAAAGCTTTCAAAATGGGAGCCAACAGTAACAAGCTAGATTACAGCTGTAAATATTGCCAGTTTACAGGCCATTCCAATTTTTAAAATCCCACTTTGACTCGTCAAAACAAGTAAAAACTAACAAGCTGCAAAAGAAGATTGACAATCATATTTCCATTACCAGAATCCTTGGTAGATAATGCATGTAACATCCACATCCATATAGATATAAAAGCCCACCGCATATCAATCTATCGATTTTATCCGTTGGGATAGATAAAAAGAACAATTGAGAAAAAGAAAAATATACTGTCCAAAATAAAAAAGAAAAGGAAAAAAACATACTGATACTTCAACTTCGCTAGCTGGTTACTCAAGTTAAGCCTCTCTTCAGCCACAATTTGGGCATCCTTGAGCTGGTTTTCTTCATACTCACGGATGTTTTCCACCCCAACTGACTGACTGAAATCCTCATAGAGTCGATCAACAATCTCATTGATCCTCTTTTCCAGCTTCTTGATTTCTGTGTTCCTCCAATCAATCGTGTCCTTGAACTGTAACCATTATATAAGAGCATTGAATTCTATATTGTAAGGATCTTTACAACATGAACTGGACGAAAGGCATAATTGCAAATAAATATCACCTTACGAAGGTCAGGATTTATACGACCAATTTCTGCCTTGATATTACGCTTCTCCTGCCTCAGGTTTTTAATTTTGTCCTCAATGCTCGGCTGCAAATTAAGTTTCCAGGTTATCCGATTAATAATAAGATGCATGTCAACAGAAGCTGAGCAATCACATATAAATCAATAAGGTCAACAATGAAATCTTTTGCCTTTCTCCCCTCATTCCCAAAAATTGATTCTCAGGGTTAATTATGTTAAGCCAGTACAATCAAAAATGGTAGGTGTTCATACTGCTAAAAATAGGGATAGCTGACACTCATAAAAAGTTAATCAAACAAGTATCCACCAAAAATCCAGCAAGCATCCATAGTTTACCTATTACTATTTGTCAACATGCATTGTACTCACCTACAATAATATTCTTTTGCATTATAAAAATGTTATATATCAGTTCATTTTACCTTCTCAATCTCAGCATACTGGATCTTCTTTTGGAGACCAGTAATTTTCCCAGATATTTCAGACTCTTTCAGCTGCATCTCACGAATGGACCCAAGATTTTCCAACTGTGATTCAAGCTGTTCTTTATTTCTTCTTTTATCTACAAAACATTACATACTAACATTAAATGCTACAGATAAAAAACTATAGAAAATTTGATATAACAACCAACCTTCCATTGTTTTGTCATCCCAATGTTTTGACCTTGCTTCCATTCCACCAGTGGTACCACCAGTCATTGTGCCAGACTTTGTAAGCAGAATCCCATCAATAGTTACAACTGATACAGGAACATGCAGCTCCCATTTAATATAGGATCGAATTAAATGGTACTGGCTATCATGAAAAAGACAGTAACAAATTACCTCTAAATCTCTCCCCACTCCAGCTAAGACGTTTGGCTTCATCTAGGTTGTCACAAACTAGAGTATTTCCAACAGCAAAAAGAATTGCCTTCTCCAAGGAAGGATCAAATGTGCAATTGTTAAGTCCACAAACATTGGCATTTGTTTCAATTAATTTGTTATCTATAATTAGAAAGAAAAGTATTTGTTTGAATTACTGCTTATTTAAAAAAAATGTTTAATTAGAAAAACCCAGATTAGATATAGGCATATAGCCAACATGCAATAAAGGAAAAAGGCAAGGTTTGACCATCATAAGCTATGTTCACGTTATACTACCTTATGTACTTGTGTACAGAATGAAAAAGCAGATCCCACTCACCACTTGCTTTAAATTACAGACTATAGTTACTAAAATAGAAGTTGTAAACACCATCCATCAATAAATGAAACATGTAAAACAAGGAAATATTATGGAACTAGGAAAAAGAAACAGACAGAGATATGAGACAAACATACAGAAATTTCATCACAAAAAGGATGGTATTTGCACCATAATATACACATACATACACAGACAGATAAATAATATAACGTGTAGGCAATTCATCAAATTATTCTTTGTTAACACAATTAATAATCTTTTTAAAATTGGTGCTAAGGGGATTCATTCTTAAAATGACGTCGAATAACTAAACTATACATGTGTGTATAAATAGAAAAAGTTCACTTGGAACAAAGTGCAAAATAACACATGAATTGTTGATAATGGATCACGAGTTCCACGTACCATCTAGATAAAAATCTTAAATATAAAATCATGCATGAAAAGAAAAAAGGTTACCAAACAATGTAAAACGGAAAAAAAAAATAGTGCACATTTAGAGAATACAGAACTTTACCAGTCAAAAAAGATAATTTAGATGAAAACTAACTCATGAGAAAAGCACATGTGAATTGAGACTGCAGACATGAAGCATTTCGTCTCATAAAAAAAATAAAAAAATAAAATAAAAAACACTTAGGGAAAGGATATTGTATTACATCAAAGATCAGCTTCGCTGTACCACCTAAAGTACGGAACCTTTCAACGATTGGCTTAACACGCACTGACTGGAGGGGTATAAATGTTTGTGGAGGAAGCCTTTGTTCTTTCAAATACTGTACAGAAGCCACAACAATTGAATTACATTAATGTAGAATGTAATATTAATCACCTGAGTCATTGTGTTTGCAAAGTGAAAAATAGTAGAACTTGACAATGGAAATGTAGATACTAGATACTACAAATCTACAATAGCATATTGTGTATCCCTAACAACTACAGCTTGAAGTGTTTACGCCTTCCAAATTTTGTTAAATACTTAAATTAAACAGATACATGACCAACATTTTTCAAAATATAAGATACAGGAGCATCAGCTTGTATTATTAATCCATGTCTTCCAAAGACCCAACAAAGACAGCAAATTTAGAGAGTACTACCTTGATGCATTCCTTTCCTGTATACTCATCCTCAACCACTACTGCATCCATAAATTTACCCATGGCAACAGTAACAGCAAGGTTGTACTTCTTCTGGGTTGGCCTACAAAGATCAGTCATGCGACCATGAACTCCTTGAAATAGACGTTTGAGAGTTTCCACAGCTTGAGACAACTTCAGATCCCTCTCATTTTCATGTCTATCAGCCCTCCATTCACGAAGTTCATTTTCGATTTCGCTAATTTTAGACTTCAGATTTTCATATTTATTCCTGTAAGGACAAAAGCAAGGCGGGGATTTCAAGATGCCTTACCATTTTTCAAAATGATGCAGCACGTAGACATAGAGAGCAGCTACCATATATATATGCACAGATTGAATATAGGGAATACAATGATGCAGGGAAGAACAAACATCCATTAGTTAAACAAGAAGTTGAATAACCTGGAATCACGGTGCTCATCTTGCATTGCACGCTGTTTATCCATGAGCTCTTTGAGTTCCTTCTTATGTAAGTCAGAAGTTTTAGAGATATTTTCCTGTCTCAATCGCAACTGTTTCTCCTGTGCATCTAATTCAAGCTCCCTATTACTCAATTGCTGAAGATTTTCTTCCAAATTCTTTAGTACTTCAATGTCAGCATGTTGTTGCCTGTCTAGAACCTCTTTTTCGTCTCTTAACTTTGCAGTTTTCATCCCAGCATCCTCTTTACTGCAAAGTGAAAATTTCAACAATGAAAAAGGTGAAAGATGATAGTGCATTGTGACTGGAGACAGTGGGGCAGATATGAATGCCTTACTCAATTCAACTTCTATTCATATAATATATAAACCAGTTATAAATTTGCATACAGAAATTAGAATGTCAATGAGCAGCCACAACAAATAACAAATCGATAACACCAAGATAAACAATTTAACTCCAACTACTGTGCTGGTATGTACGTAAAGTTTTAAACGAGAGATAAAAAGGGTGGTAAAGACAGTTTTTATAGGATAAAGCTTATTATTAGCTTCTCTATGGGCATCTATCTCTGAAGAATTTAGAAAGAACTCTCTATTTTTAATTATGTTAGATTGGAAGGATGTTGCTTTTGATTGAATTCATTATAATTTTTATTTTTGTTTAGTTTGTTGTTTTGGGTGGACTAATGGTTCACTTATGTACTTTCTTCATTTTTAAATAAAGTTTTTGTTTCATATAAAAAAGAAAGTAGGTAATGATAGGTTCGATTATCATCCATTAAAATCTACATTTTAGAATGGTATCTTGAAAAAAAGAGTTTCGGGAAAAGAAAGAAAGGTCAAAATCCAACCAGTAACAAGAGATCTTTAAAAGAGTAAGAATGATGTGCACATTGAATTTATTGTAATTTTTATTTTTGTTTAGTTTGTTGTTTTGGGTGGACTACTAGTTCACTTATGTACTTTCTTCATTTTTGAATAAAGTTTTTGTTTACTATCAAAAAAAAAAAAAAAAAAAAAACTTACAATATACTTGTCTATATTTATGCTCAGGTGGTAATGGTATCAAAGATTTAAGACAGTATTTACCACATTCCTTATACAAGGACAATCGATTTCAAATCCAAAGATCCTTAAGTATCAGCCTCAGTTACATACTACCTAAGATTGTAGCAAAATAAGTTTATTACCTAAAAATCGCCAAACCTGCTTTGCAAACTTGAGTTTGAAATTGGGGTATCCATCAATCCATACAATATTAGGGAAACAGTATATCCATGGCATTTTGCTAGGTAGATGACCTGGGGAATCAAACCCAAAACTTGTGGGAAAAAATTGCAGGCCTAACTGCTCAACCAACCCTCAGGCAGTCTTTAAAAAGGCGATCTGAGGCGGCCGCCTCACAGCAAGGCAGCCTTGAGGCTGCCACCACGCCTTCAAATGAGGGGATTCGCAATTTATTTATTTTCTTTAAAAAAAATGATTTTTTTAAAAATAAAAAATAAAAAATATACATAAAAGGCAGAAAGTCGGCACTTTCCGGCACTTTCTGTCCAAAAAGAAAGTGCTGACTTTCAACCTTTAGTTCTCTAAACCCAAAAATAGACACAAATGATAGTCTATTCAATATATATCATTTACCATTAAGATGACGTTTTTTTTGTTGTTGTTAAGTTTCATTTATTTGGGATATTTATGTTAGTAATGTTGATTATGACTCATTTATTAAATGTTATGGATTGTTTTCTATTTAGTATTTTTTTTTTAAAAATTTTATTTCATTTTTATCATTTTCAAGTTGAGGCGGCTGCCACGACTCGCCTCACCTTTTTAAACCTTGCCCTCAGATGTGCTTCTAGAATATTTTATCAATTACAGCGTTTGGAGAAGAATGTCTACTTCAGATCAGATGCAATTACACAAGTTAACAGTCAACTCTATTATTATGAGCTAAAACAGTAGCCCAGATGATAAGCAAATTAACTTAACTCAAATTTCAAGAGAAAAATATTTCTGCCTCAAGAAAATTATTCCAGCATATATGAAAGTAAGCAGCAGAATGCAAGAATCAATGTATGATAAATTGAAACTGATGGAAACATACATTCGAAAATATTCCGTCAGTTGACTGTCAAGCAGGGGAAGTCTACCAGCACCATCCCGACTTCTTTCATTCAAATCTTCTAGTTGTGATGTTAGATCCCGTACACCTCTTTGTAGATCTTCCATGTCTTTAGCATGTTTATTCTTCTCTTGTTTTTTTCTATTGTACTCTTTTTCACTACTTTTGATTTTTGAATGTATGCGAGACTCTTCTTCCTTTAACTTCAGAAGCTCAGGTTGCTGTGCAAGAAAAAAAACAGTAAATAACCGTTAACCTTTCTCCAGTTGGGCCTACGAAAATAATTAGTACGACAAACCAAACAATTGCAGTTATGAATATCAATACAAAGAATGAGATCACACAATATACATGTAAACCATTACAGTTCTCAATCCTTAATAAATTGAATGTGCCACTGAAATCACTCAAGCTCTCTTACCATCTTGGTGTGTGATGTGTAGAAGAAGTGGGAGACTACTAACCATCTTTCCTCCATTTTCATGGAATCAGTTATTCAAGGGGGCTAAAATTGCTTGGGATGCTCCGGAAAGATGTAGTGCTCTTCTTTAGAAAAACTGTTTACTTTAGGTAAAAGAAGAAAGGCCAAAGTCTTATGGAGATGTACAATTATGGTTCTTCTTTGGGTGATTTGTCTAGGAATACATAGCCGCATATTTCAAGATAAAAGAAGATTCAGTGTTTGGGAAAGAACCTGTTTGTTAAAAAGGAGTTCAAGGATACTTCTATTTACTTCATCCAACTTAATTGTGAAGGAGCATTAATGTACTTTTGTTCTTTTGTTTGGGCTATAATTTTGTTTACGGGGGTGGTTGACTGGCTGTATATGAAACAATTTAAAGGTGGGCGCGAGTCGGTTCGGTTAGGCTTTCGGCCGTCCATGACTCACTTATACTCGGTTTTTTTTTTTTTTTTTAATCGGACCGACTCGTCTCAATAGGGCGACTCGACTAGACTCAAACCTGATTTTTCTGGTTCGAGTCGGTTCGGTTTAATACGGTTTTGGCCTTTGGGTTTGATGGGCCTTTTGGGCCTAATGAAAATTGCGCCTATGTGTTTGACTGTATGAGCCTTTTGGACCATAATTCAACAACTCCAAGTATTAAAAAATATATATATTGAACTTCATAA
The DNA here is from genome assembly GCA_008009225.1 of Acer yangbiense. Lineage (NCBI taxonomy): Eukaryota > Viridiplantae > Streptophyta > Magnoliopsida > Sapindales > Sapindaceae > Acer > Acer yangbiense. The sequence continues at coordinate 18,371,332 of CM017764.1, forward strand.
TATAAATGGAAGTCCCAAATAATCCATAATACATTCCATCATAATTAAAAATATAGTCCATAATAATAATAACAATCACGATTGAATGGTTTTTTTTTTTTTTTTTTAAATATTACAATAATTTAGGAGAGGGGGCAGACTCAAACCCACAACCTCATGGTGTAGGTGTTAGGGGCAATTCATAAAGCCAACCTCATCTTGGCAATCACGATTGGATGTTAATAGCATAGTCCAAATTAAAGATATAAATAATAATAGCATACTTAATATATATATAGTAATTATCAGGTGAAGGATCCCAGAATTATTGAAATTCCTGGGATCCCTTTTGGCCATTGGATTTCAATCCAATGGCAAAAAACACAGCTGACACAAATGTTGAAAATGGAGGGAAAGAGAGGGTCTCACATGTGAGGTCATGAGATGAGGTGAGAGAAAGAGAGAATGGGCACATGATTTGACATGTGTGATCAGTGATGTAATATGAGTCCCAGTGTATTTGTTTTTTTTTTAAATTGTACTACAATCCAACAGCCAAAAGAGGATCCCGGAAATTTCAATAAATCCGGGATCCCTCACCTGATAATTACTCTCTTTATATATATATTATTAATAAAACAATATTCATTAACTTAAATCAAAATAAATCTAATATTTTAGAAAATAATATATAAATATGTATAATTACTTAAAATAAACCTTATATTTATTTATATTTACGGATCGTAAAACCATGCCCACCCCTATGAAACATAGTTTTGGGGGTGGAATGGTGGATGTACATGTACATGAAAGATAGTTATAGCGTCTTGAGTATTTTTGTATATTTATAGGCGATCCTTCTTTTGGTTCACGTTTTGTCAATAAACTCTTTGTTTCTAATAAAAAATAATAATAAAAAAGGAATCGCTCAAGATCACAGTGCCATCCTAATTTAGCATACACATCACAAAGGTTTATTCTCTTTCATATCCCTAGTTGGCATCCATGACGCCTATTGAGTCTTCAACCCTCAGTTCACTACTTCCCCACAACTAGATAACAGGAAACAAGAGAAATGGCTAAAAAAATCAATGCAGTTGTAGATGTAATATTTCATCTAACAGATGCTTAAATCTACCATTACGGCATTACCCATAAAAGCATTCAAAGATGCATGCCATATACAATAGACTCTAACACTGCATTTGAAAATCATCCTTCCCAAAAGTGACTTCAGTAGGTAATAAATTGCGGGAAAAAAAAAAAAAGATCCTTTAAGAGTTAATCATAACTAATCAAAATATATAAATACCAGCAAGATCAACAATTTAAGTAAAAAAGCACAGAAGCAGTGATTTCCACTGGATCAAAAACCAAAAAAAAAAGGAAAAAAAAAGAAACTCACACTTTTGTCGAGTCTAATGGTTTTCTCAGAAATTTTCTTTTCATATTGAGCAATCTCTTTCAGATATTTGGCTTGCTCCTTCTTCTTCTTACTTGCTTTATTTTCAAAATTATCTACCTCTTCAATGAGATCCTTGCGTTTTCTCTCGTCAGCTTCAAGGGCATCCTCGGTCTCTTTCTTATCTTTGTCTATGTTACATAATTGCCATGAATAGTATTCTTTCTTCAAAGATTTCTGCAGCAAAGAAGAGGAGGAAACGGTTGATACAATTGTGACAAGGGAAACAAGTGTTTATATAATACATGATCAATGAAGAAAAAGACACACGACACCTTAACGAAGACACTAACTGGATCATGCAAACAAAACTTATAATCCATACCAGTTGATCTTGTAAGCGAAGATGCTTCTCTGCTTCTTCTTTTTGCTCCTTCTTCTGCTTCCTTTCCGCAACAATTGTTCTTTTTTTCTGAAAAACAAGAGCTGATATTTCTTCAGCTCTTGCTTTTTCCTCTTCCTTAACCTCATAGTCTCTCTTGTGTTCTTCAGACCCAGAAATCTGCTCAAGAAGTGCAGTAAGTTCCTTGGGATTCTTAGATGCAATGGACTCCACATCACCCTACATCAAAGGAGAAAAAAATAAACAATTATTGCATAGAAGTAAGCTCAAACTTCCAAGAAATTCAATCAATCCGATTCCTTAGTCCATGTGCAATGCAACAACAATAAACAAAAACTCAAAAAATAACATAAAGGGTATATGGAATTCTTCATCAAAAAAAAGTAAAGAACCTGAAAGACGAGAAAATTTCGGGCCTTGACAAGAATACCAAGGGACTTCAACTTTTCATTATATTCATCCCAGTTGACAACCTTGCCATCAATGCGGTACTCGCTCCCACCGGAACTATTAATGGTTCTAGTAAACTGGAGCTCCGACCCATTACCCATCAGGTAAACAAGCCTCACGAAAGCTCTCCTGCCCTTCTGCTCCTTCTCTCTGTCGTCGAACGCGTAGATGAGATCTTTCAGCTGGGTCCCACGCAGCTGCCCCGTCCGGACCCCCAAAACGAAACTTATCGCGTCCATTAAGTTCGATTTTCCCGCTCCGTTCGGGCCTATTATCGCCGTGAAGTCCGAGAACGGCCCGATTGTCTGCAGGCCCTTGTACGACTTGAAATTCTCCAGTTCTATCCGGACAATTTTGCCCGGCGACAGCAGCGACGGCATCGTTTGCAGTCGAATTAGGGTTTTGAGGGTGCTGATAGTCGGGAGATTTTTTCCGGAAAACGGAGAGATTTTCCAGGAAAAAAAGATGGTGAGGAATCTAGGGTGTTGAATTGAAAATAGAGGGAATTTTTTTGGAGATTTTTGAAGAAGTTATTTAAGTGCGACCATTTTTCTCAGTGAAGTAAGCGCACGAAATGGAAAATTGGAAATGGCGCTTCTTTTTGGTATCTTTTTTACGAGAGTACGAGACTCACTGACTTTACCCGATAGATATGTTTCTATTTTTTATGCTTGTACCCTGAAATTTAAGTTTTTATAATTATGCCCCGTACTTTATATGGTTTTTCAATTTATGTCCTTTGCTCGCCTTTCGCCTTTGTCCGGACTCTCTCGGACCAGACTATCAGAGGCTTCTTGAGCAAGCCACGTTGATCACTTGATTTGTATCCATGAGATGATGGCCAAGTTGTATAAATAAAATAGCTTATGTCAAATAAATTACATAGGCATTCTCCATTTCGAAATAATTTTTTAACCACTTTTTAGGGAAAAATAATAATAATAGAGATGAACCTTTATATTATGAAATTGAATGACAAAGACTTTTTAAAATACTAGGTTTGTTTGGAGGCACATGCAAGTAAATGTTTGTTAAATTGAGTTTTGTGTGTATAAATATATATGTAAACTGACAAATTTTGAATTTTTTTTTTTACACTTTATTTTGTATATACATACACTTGAAAAAATATTAATTCAGTTTTAATTTTAGAAACTGTACAATAATAATAATTGAAGATAAAAAATCAAATTGATTAATTAAACTAAAATATGTGAAGCTTAGGGGGTGTATTCAATTAGGATTCTCGATGACATTTAAAGACATTATAAATTCTGGTGCATTCAATCCAGATTTTTAAAGACTTTAAAAGAGTTTATATTTATCCAATGGTATTCCAAATCCGAGTGTATTGAATTGGAACTTTAAAAATGTCTACAATGATCAAGGTGTATTCAATTAGGACTAAATTTTAAAGAATTTTCTTAGGTCATGGATTTTGATGGATTTTGGTGGACTTGATGGTGAGAGATATAAATATCAAATGTCATAACATGTCCGGCCTTCTCCCCAAAGATTTTGGTGGACTTTGCTCTCTCTATCTCTCAAAACATAAACGTGTTGTTTCTTTTCACTTCTTCTCTGCTCAAATAATCATGATCGATTATCATCAAATCATGCACATATGATATTTCCTTCATGTTGCATTGCTATGATCTATCTCTGTCGAATTAATAATACTTTCTCCTCATTTTTCTTGTTCAAACGATTCATTGTCATAAACCCCCACTGATAATGTTTTCCCAAATTTTTTTCTTTTATTTTCTTTCTATCTTATCAATGATGATGGCGGCTATAACTATACACAGAAGACCTCTAATATAATGGTTTTGATCATGACTAAAAGAAGCAATTGATAATTTAAATAAGTTGGTTTATGTGCTGAGTTAGTATCCTTTCATAACTTTGTTTTTTTCCGACTTTTTTTCAAGTATAAGTGAAACACATACGTTTATGAGAGAGAAAAAAATGAACAAATCTTAATCATGTATTCTCTTTTATTCTTAGATACCACTAAATTGAAATAATTCTAAAATAAAAATAAAAAATAGGAGAAAATTTTGATCCGTATATACTTTTTAGTTGCTTGATGTTGCTAACGCTCTAATGATTAAAGTCATAACGCATGCATGCTATCACCTGACATTATTACATATATTAATTATATTGAACAAGTATATTAATGACATGATACATGATAAGCTCATCCTATATATTCAAAAAATTTTGAAAAAAATGCCTAATAATTAATTAATATTTATTTGCTTAAAAATGATATGTGGTTTTTAATTAAATTCATAAATGGAGGCATAGACGTATGTTATTAAATTATTTTATAGATAACGTGATACGTTTGTCTTATTGAAACATAATACATGAAAAAAAAAAAAAAAACTATAAGTAAGCGATAAGCAAAGTCCAAATGGAGAACTGAAAAGAGAAATAGCTGGTTAAGGAAGTGATAAGTAATAGAAGAGAAAAGGAAGAAAGCAGAGATTGTTGTTAGTACTGCAAATTGTATTAATGGATCATATTGGTTGAGTGTATATATTGTGTTATTGGGCCATATAGTGGTATAATTCTCCATCTATAATAGAAATCAGAGATAACAAGTCCATGGATGTCTAAACAAATCCATAAAAGTCTGAGATAGATGTCTAAACAAATCCATACAAGTCTGAGATGGATGCCTAAACGAATCAATGAAAGTCCATGTGGATTTATAAAAGTCCGTAGAAATCCATGAAAATCTGTCACTTAAAAAATGTCTTTAAATGTCCTCAAAAATCCTAATTGAATACATCCCCTGGGGTGTATTCGATTAGGATTTTTAAGGACATTTAAAGACATTTTTTAAGTGACAGATTTTCATGGATTTCTACTGACTTTTATAAATCCACATGGACTTTCATTGATTCGTTTAGACATCCATCTCAGACTTTTATGGATTTGTTTAGACATCTATCTCAGACTTTTATGGATTTGTTTAGACATCCATGGACTTTTATGGATTTGTTATCTCTGACTGCTATTATAAATGGAGAATTATACCACTATATGACCCAATAACAGTATAATACAATATATGATCCATTAATATAATTTGCAGTACTAACAACAATCTCTGCTTTCTTCCTTTTCCCTTCTATTACTTTTCACCTCCTTAATCAACTATTTCCTTTTCCAGTTCTCCATTTGGACTTTGCTTATGGCTTTCTTATAGTTTTTTTTTTTTTTTTTTTTTTTTGTCATATTTCAATAAGACAAACGTATCATATTATCTATATAATAATTTAATAACATATGTCTATGCATCCATTTATGAATTTAATTAAAAACCATCATTTTTAAGCAAATAAATGTTGATTGATTATTAGGTATTTTTTTCAAAAATGTTTGAATATATAGAACGAGCTTATCATGTATCATGTCATCAATATACTCGTTCAATATAATTAGTATATGTAATAAGGTCAAGTGGTAGCATGTATGCGTTATGACTTTAATCATTAGAGCATTAGCAACATCAAGCATGGCTGCTGCTGATATCATCACCATAATCATCACAAATGAAAATTCTTATATGGTAATTGAAAGTTCTCAAAGTGTGTATGATATATAAAGCTAGAGAGGGGGTGAATAGATTTTATCTAATTATTACCCAATTTTCGCGTGCATGTCAATTTTACGAAAATACCCCTAGCAAGTCAACAATACATACAAGTGTAATAAGATGCGGAAATAATAAATGACACTTGATGTTTACGTGGAAAACCCAACCACTGGGAAAAACCACGGGTTGTATAGTGCGCCACACTCGGAACTCGAAATCACTAATTGAAATGAAGTTTACAACCTATGTAGACCTCGTCTAACACTCCGGTCTGTAACCCCTCACTTCTACCCAGCGGGCCTTTATTAGCAACCATATTCCAATTTGCTTGATCCTCGAAGTCACTACTTGTAATGATGTTACAGCCAATTCTATAACCCACCACTACTACCCAGCGGGCCTGTTAGCAACTAGACCAAGACTCAAAGAGATGCACAACCCTATGTGAATATGTATGAATATTCAATATAAGAGCTAGGGTACTCTAAATGCTTATCTAGGATGATGATATATTCAATTTAAATCAACCCTAGATAATCAATAGCTAAATGACATGTCACTTAGCTAATCAAGATTAATTAAAAACCTAATTAGCTATCACAAACAACACTATCAATTCATCACAAATAATCTTTTTCTTGTATTTAGCATATGATCTAAAACATACAAGTAATTTAAAAGAGATGGCTTGGTATTTAAAATACTACAATTGAAATTAATATCTTACCAAGCAAGTTGTGATGATGCAAACTCATACATGGATGCACTCTATATAGACATAGGAGATGCAATATGAAATTTGATGCAAAAGGGGTTTGATTTGAGTGGTTAAAGATGAGTTCTTGATTTGATTTTCTCTCAAAATCTATCTTTGAAGATTAGGGTTCTTAAGAGTCAAAGAACTGATTCAGATAATGAGAAAGTGTGATATTTATAGACATCAAGAACAGGGCAAGTGAAAAGACATTTTTGCCCCTGAAATCGCACGATCGGCGGTTTCATTCGGCGGCCAGGCCGTCGAATTGAACCGCCGAATTGCTCCCGAGAAGAACAGGGGAACTTCGGCGGTTTCGAAACCGCCGTTTTAGACCCGAGAGATATATTTCAATCAGGTCTGATTCGGCGGTTTCGAACGGCGGCCAGGCCGCCGAACGTAACCGTCGTTTCACCAAAAATGGTGAAACCAAGGAGAAGCCAAAGGCAACTCCACCGGCGATCATCGCGCTAAACAAAGCACATCAACGTGCACGCGCGGACGTTTCCGAACAACCTTCGGGAAACGAATTTCTCCACACTTAAAAGCTAATCATGCATGAAGTGCAAGTGTGGGTATTGAATGCATCCTAATGCCTATCATGTCATGGCATTATCATATAACAAGATGCAATCAATTCAACATGCAAGAAGAGATATTGAATAAACAATAAAGCACAATGCACACAAAATATAAACACACCATACAAGAATAAGAGTTATGCATGTTGTGTGTGTGTGTGCAACTATAACTCTTCAAGCCAAAGTAAGCACAAGATATACCTTTGGTGCTTGTCCTCTTGAGGTCTTGGAAGGGTCTATGATCTTCAACTATCACCTAGACTACCCTTACAACCAAACCCCAACATGTGGTTTGACCACGAAATAAGCCAATCAATTAATGGGAATCCTTACAGTAATTAATGATATATACCTAGAATTAGGCTAATTGGTCAATAAGATAGATGATCACGAGAATATTGTTTTCTCTTTAATTTCAATTGCGTTGATCATGATTCCTTCATTCAACGTTTAAACTTCAAAGAATCCATTTAATTTGCAATATCCTACTCGTGATTTTTCATTTCAAGATGGAGACCAAATTCAACTACTATAGTATTCATATCCCTATTGGCTCTACTTAATTATATATATACAATATTTTTACTATATATACATATATATGTATGTATCAAACTCATTATTCTCAAAGAACTTATTCATTAGTTAATCATAAATAAAATCATTTGATCATGTCGATTTCCATGGAAGCTTTAGCAATGGCTGGCGTGGATTATGTCGAATGGGGTATGAATGTCAAAGAATGGGAGCGAGAGGACTCAAAGCTACCGCCAACCTACCTTCCCCCGGCCCCCTACTTCCTTCACTATCAAGAGAAGAAAAAGAGGATCACCAACATCACAGCCTTTTGAAAGATCATGAAGGAGATGATGTTGATGATGACCATGATGGTGGTTTGTAAAACATCTTTCTCGGCCACCAGTTAAGCTGCATTGCAGTATGCTTACCGAAGATGCTATCAAGGTAGCTATGAAAGATTATGAAGCTAAACGTGCGAAAAGTGCAAGTCTAGAGGTAGCACCAGTTGAGAAGGCCGATGATGCTTGAGCTGTATTGATGTGATATCTTTTATAACTTTTCTGCTTGTGGGTTTCTAGCAGTTGTAATTCATATGATGTTGGGATATTTTTTATCTTTTGTAAACAAATTATGGAATGGAGGTTAGACTCGGGAGCCGACATGCTGATACACCTAAATATTGCTATTCCAAGGTATACAATACAAGGTCATATGTTTTTTTTTTTTTTTTTTTTGTCGAAACCAGTTAATGAATAAAGGGATGCTTATTGTGTAAAAAAAAAAAAAAAAAAAGATGACCACGCTAGTGGTGTCACTTTAATCAGTAAGGGAAGATCATCGATCAAGATTATTTGAGTAAAGAAGAAGTGAGAAGAAGCAACACGTTTCTGTTTTGAGAGAGAGAGAGAGAAAAGTCGAACAAAATCTTTGGGGAGAAGGCCATACATGTTATAGCATTTGATATTTATATCTCTCACCATCAAGTCCACCAAAATCCACCAAAATCCATGACCTAAGAAAATCCTTTAAAATCCAATTGAATACACTTTGATTCTTGTAGACATTTTTAAAGTCCCAATTCAATATACCTGAATTTGGAAGGATTTTTTTAAAAGTCCATAAAAATCTGAATTAAATACCATTGGGTTAATATAGACCCTTTTAAAGTCTTTAAATGTCCGAATTGAATACACCAGGATTTATAACGTCTTTAATTGTCCTCAAAAATCCTAATTGAATACACCCCCTTTAGTAATTTATCAAACAATAAAGCAACATATAAAAACTTATAAAGTGAACAACAGAGGAGAAGATACCTTATACTTGATCCTAGTAAAGGATCATATAATCATGTAAAACCTATAAACTGATTTCCTCATGGTACTCGGTTGTAAACCATTTGTGGATAATTTCCTTTACCCAAATCCTATGTATAATAAAGCACAGTATAAAAACAAATCTATCTAGTCGCAAAGAAAAGTTCAAGCTATATAGCTAACATTATAGGTATAAATACTCTTACAAAACATTTTAAAGAGGAATTTACATTGCAATGTCAAGGTATAGACACAATAGCAACTACATCTTATAATTTACTACATAATATTAATAATAATACTAATAATAATAACAATGTTACCGATTATCAGCAGCAGATGACGCATAATCGTCATCAGATTTTCGTTTTAAAATAGCTTTGTATTTTTAATTTTAGCTTTTAAAGCTTTATTCTCTTCAAATGCCTCATCGTATCCTCCACTGATTCTGTGATAACACCACTTATAGTATTGATAGTTCGAGAAGTTAACGTCATAAACTTCAAACTTGTAATGCTTTTGTAGATAATCAACTATTTCTTTAGTGGCATCCTGTTCAAACTCATTTTGTGCTCTGAAAGTTTACCCCAAAACACTTCGGTATTGTGTTTGGAGTCAATACTAAGATTGATCTCAACATATGCTTTAAACAGTTCAGGACCATCAACTTTGTATCCATAGCTCTATTTGCCTATTTTTAGTTTTTCGACCACATTTTCAAGTAAACTTTTATAACATATATCGACACACGAAATTTCCATATTGATTAATCTACACATGCACAGATAAAAGATAATCATATTACAAAGTTATAATATATAAACTAAGTAACTTCATAAATTAATTTTAAAACTCATTTCTCTTCTTTAGATCTGGCTCTTCTTCTTTAGTTTTGGGTCAATATTTCTTTTAAATCTAATTTGGGCCAGTACCCTCCTTTTGAAACCCAAACTCTCCTGAGTTGTTAATGAATGATCAAAATAAGTGTATTCTGATAATTTTAAACTTCTCATTTTTTTTACCCATTTCGTGTTAACCAATAACCCTAATTTATAAATGCTTTCTTTTTTAATTTCTTTAATTTTTTCTTGGTTTTGGTGCACATCAGATATCCAGATAAGCAGCTTCTCGCCCAAACCCTTCTCTTGCATCAAACACCCACTTCAAATCCTCTGATATCTCTCTACTTTCTTACCAAAATGACACCCAAATCCATGGCGAAATCCCTCTACAATTGTAACCTAACAAAGTCTTAACCAAACAAATCTCCAAACTCGCCCTCCTAAACCAATTCCTTCTTCTCTTCTTCAGATTGCTTCTCTGGTTTGGATTTTTAGATTTCTCCTTTATAGATTTTTATTTCAATTTTCTTCTCTTGTTCAGTTCTTGATTATAAGTTTTTTTTTTTTTTTTTTTTCGATTTGAGGTTTTCGATTACCAAAATCGGTAATGTTTTATTTCTTGTTTTGAGATTATTTTGTGGTGCTTGCATATGGGTTTTTGAATAAACCAAACTCCCTCTTCTCTTCCTCAGATCTCGTTTTTAGATTTCTTTCTTTTATTTGATTTCAGCCACATCTGTTAACTGTTATTTTCTCTTTTTCAGATTTCTATCTTAGCTCTGTTTCAGAATTAAAATTTTGATTTCAAGATTTTTTTTTTTTTTTTAATTATATATGGATGTCAAGTTTAATTTTTTTTAATTTTCGTTTGTTCTTTTCAATTTAGATCCATGCTGTAGCATCAATTTATTAGTTCAGTTACTTTTTTTTTTTTTTTAGATCTCAGTTTTTATGTTATATCCTTAGGCTTTAGATTTGAATATTTTGTTTTGTTTGGTCTTCAATATGATAATGACCTATTGTTCAGATTTCTATTTTATTTTTCTTTTCAAGTTTAGATTTTTGTTTTCAAGATTTTTGTTTTTGTCATTTTAATTATTTCTTACCAATCGAATCGACTTATATTTTGATATAATTTGGTTTGTTTTGTCACAAATTGGTTATTTTGGAACTGCTTTTTTATATGATTGTTTTTAGGTTCCATATTGATGTTTTCTATATCTTTTATCTGAATAGAAGATTTTGATTACAATTTGATTTGGGTCGCATGTGTTGAATTTGAAGTTTAGGTTTATTCAAATTTATTATTTTCTCCTGTTTTGGTTTATTTTTGTTTTTCAGGATTTCTCCATGTTCATCACTATGATTTTAATTTCAACAAACCCAATATAAAGAAATCAATCATATCCAACCATCATCATCACAACTACAACCTTTATACAGCAATATCAATGACCTATAAAGCAATTAATTCAAAATCAAATTCAACAAACCTAGATGTGATGCATGTATTCTGGTATCTGTTAGATCCAACAATCATATGTTTTTTTTTTCTCCCTTTTTGTTCTTTTTTTTTTTACCGACTTACTCTTCTCTTATCTCAATCCCCTTTCTTTTATTTTATTCTTATTTTTCCACATCTTCCCCTCCACAACCTAGCATAGTCTAGCATAGGTTTACCACCTTCAATCCCAAATAATATAAGAGAGACACATTAAAAGGGAAAAAGAAAAAGAAAAGGATAAAAAGGGCTGAAACCCAAATAAGAAGCACCCAGATAAGAAGCGTACAAAGCTCTCTTTGTCTTGTAAGGATTCCCATTATTGATTGGCTTATTTCGTGGTCAAACCACATGTTGGGGTTTGGTTGTAAGGGTAGTCTAGGTGTTTGTTGAAGATCAAGACCCTTTCCAAGACCTCAAGAGGACAAGCACCAAAGGTATATATCTAGTGCTTACATTGGCTTGAAGAGATATAGTTGCACACACACACACAACATGCATAACTCTTATTCTTGTATGGTGTGTTTATATTTTGTGTGCATTGTGCTTTATTGATTTATTCAATATCTCTTCTTGCATGTTGAATTGATTGCATCTTGTTATATGATAATGCCATGACATGTTAGGCATTAGGATGCATTCAATACCCACACTTGCACTTCATGTATGTTAGCTTTTAGTGTGGTGTAATTCGTTTCCCTAAGGATGTTCGGAAACGTCCGCGCGTGCACGGTAATGTGCTTTGATTTGCGCGATGATCGCCGGTGGAGATGCCTTTGGCTTCTCCTTGGTTTTCACCATTTTTGGTGAATCGGCGGTTACGTTCGGCGGCCTTGCCGCCGTTCGAAACCGCCGAATGAGACCTGATTGAAATATATCTCTCGGGTCCAAAACGGCGGTTGGGATCGGCGGTTTCCATACCGCCGAATGAAGTCGCCGAAGTTCCCCTGTTCCACACGGGAGCCATTCGGCGGTTCATTTCGGCGGCCTGGCCGCCGAATGAAACCGCCGATCGGTGCGTTTCAAGGGCAAAATTGTATTTTCACCTGCCCTGTTTTTGGTCTCTATAAATACATCCTTATCTCTGGTTCAGAACACAAGTCTTTGATCATAAGAACCCTAGAGAGATATTTAGAGAGACTTGAGAGAGAAAGCTTAAAGATCATATCTTTATCTCTCTAAACCCATCCCCACATGCATAAATCTTCATCTAAGCATCATCTAGGATCATCTAGCATATGCTAATGCATGGGACTTCTTCAACACACATGGTATGATTTGTTGAACACTTTTATCTTACATAATTAGTGTTTCTACTTATCAATTTTATCTCATATTTTACTTATATGTGTTTAGATTAATTTCTACATATAAGATTGAGATTATGTGTTGATTGGGTTTTTATTTGTTAGCTAGGCTTTAATGTTCATATGCCATCTAGCTAATTGATCTCATTTATTGATTGAGATTATTTTTCATAGCTTATTTGATTAGGTCATTATTGCCTAAAAGCTATGCCATGAACATTCTTGTGTGATGTATTGATAACTAGGTTGATAGATTGTTTTTTAATCAACTAGTTAATCCTTTGAATGTTTGTGGGTTTTATATGATAGCTTTGTATCTAGGATTGGTGATCCTTTACTTAGCTAAAGTTATATGCCATGTCATATAGCTATATGTGATATCTAGGATTGATTATATTGTCATCTTATAATCCTAGGTAAGCATTTAGAGTACCCTAGCTCTTATTGCATTAATTGAATATTCATACATATTCACATAGGGTTGCATCTCTTTTGAGAGAAGTAAGTCTTGGGGCTAAGTGTGCTTAGGCCTCAAGCAAATTGGGACTAGAGCCGCTATAAAAGGCCCGCGTGTAGATTAGAGGGTGCTCACGCCAAGAGTAGTGTATCAGGGGATATCACTAGGGATTGAACCAAGAGTGGCGATTGGTAGTGTCCATAGCCTGAGGTTATCTAGGGTGAGGGTCCGAGAATCACTTGAGGGTGTAACCGTCTTTTCATATAGTGGATTTTGAGGTCCGAGTGTGGCGCACTTAACAGCCCGTGGTTTTTCCCAGTGGTTGGGTTTCCACGTATACATCAAGTGTTATTTAAATTCCGCACTATATTACACTTGTATGTATTTTTGACTAGTGGGGGCATTTTCGTAAAATTGACTTGCATGCGAAAATTGGGTAATAATAGCTAAAATCTATTCACCCCCCCCCTCTAGCTTTATATTGAACACGCCTCGAGTTATTTTTAAGAACTTTCAATTGGTATCAGAGCAGGTTCCTAGATATACTTAGGTGATCCTAGCTCATTTTGGTGTGTTTTTTTGCATTTTGTATGATTATTGTTTTTGACATACATCTTGCATTCTTCTCATTTGCATTCATTCAACGCAAACACTATGAGTGATTTTATGAGAGAAGAAAATGACTCCGATGAGGAGATGTCCCTCTAAGGAGAGAGAGGAGACGAAGATGAAAGGGCGTTGCTCACATCACCAAAGAGCTTCAAGCCCAAGCCTTCCTCAATCTTGGTCTAACCAACCAAGAAGGCTATCTTCCCTCAACCTACGATCTTAATAGGGAAGTGTTCAATCATGCAAGCTCAACCGAGCAAGCAACTTTGTCTTGGTCATCATCAAAGAAGGAGAGATCCTATCCAACTACCAAGACAACCACAACGACAAGGGAAAGCACTTTTGCATGCTCAAGGGAATGGTATAATTCCTAACCTTATCTCCTCTTGTCTTTTGTGTGGCATTGTTGGTCATGTTAGACCAAGTTGCTTGCATTACATTTAAATATGTAATCTTATATGCATGATTGAAAAGAAAAAGGCTAGAGCTAAGATGCATGTCCTTAAAAAGGAAGAAAATCATTTGCATGATTCTTTGCCATCTAGAACTCTAGAACCTATGACCACTAGGTATGTTATTGAGACACCTAAGTGGATTAGAAAAGACGAACCCGCTTGCTACGAGACAAACATGTCTCAAATAGGTTCAACTAGGTCCTATGGACTTGGTAAGTCTTTTAAACCACATGCCCTTCATTGAAGTGGTGTGGATATTTGACCCCATATGGGGAACTTAAGCAAAGAGAGCTATTTTGCATCTAGTCACTTGCAAAAATTTGAAATATCTTATGCTTCTCTTTTTATTGCTTGAGTTAGCTTGGTTACACTATGTATACATATTTTCTATTCAATAAGTGTGATCAATGCTTGTATTGCAATCCATGTCATATTTATGTTCAAACATGCATTTTTGGACTAGGAGATATTTACATAGGATTTAATTTGAATGACCTATAATGATCTCCATGACATGATGATTGCTAAAATGACATGCTAAATGCTAATCTTAAAAGCATGTTTTGATGATTGCATTTCTTAACTGCAAATAATGTGTGAAAAAGCTTATGAGACTCAAATGAAAAAGGATCTTATATCCATTCAAGGATTTTACAATCCAAATGTCTCTCCTTCTTTATTGGTTGAACATGTCTACTATCATACGGATATCTTATCCGGAAAAATCAAGTAGGGTGCAAAGTCGCTCATGACATGTTTAGCTTATAAAGTTGGATATAGTTGTTCTTAAATTGAAATCAATGAAAACCTATATCCTTGCTTCTCTCTTGACATTGGTGAAATTGGTTTGAATTCATATTGAAAACCTTTGTCATTTGCTTTGCCAAATACCATGATATTTTGGACTTGAATGCTACATGTCTTGTATGCAAAGCAATTTTTTGATTCACACATTTTATTTAAATAAATCTCCTTGTTTCTCTCCAATAAATTGAGATTGCATAAAGTGACTTATATTGATTATGCATATACTAGAATGCTACTATCTCTCTTTGCCTTGAGTGACCCGGTTGGGGACTACTCCCTTGTCTATATCATGACAAAAAGGGGGAGTATGGTGTGGTAAGGGGAGTTGCAAATTGTAGTAGCAATTGTGCATGTTGGGGAGAATACTAATTGAGGGGGAGTAACCCTTTGAGGGGGAGCATTTGCACATTCATACATTGCATGATGTTGTACTTAAATTCTTAAATGCAAATGCTTGTTTTATCTCACTTGATTCATCTCACCTTTTCTTGTATTGGAAAGTATAGAAACTGTGCTTTCAGGGATTGATTGTTCTACTTGAGATTGAAGACTTCAAGACCATTTATCTTATCTCTTTGTAAAGTAGAAAATCATTGTAGACCCGTAGTTTCTATTATGTTGTGAGGAATCAATGTGAGTGGTGGTTTTGTCACGAAATAGCCAAAGGGGGAGATTGTAAGGATTCCCATTATTGATTGGCTTATTTCGTGGTCAAACCACATGTTGGGGTTTGGTTGTAAGGGTAGTCTAGGTGTTTGTTGAAGATCAAGACCCTTTCCAAGACCTCAAGAGGACAAGCACCAAAGGTATATATCTAGTGCTTACATTGGCTTGAAGAGATATAGTTGCACACACACACAACATGCATAACTCTTATTCTTGTATGGTGTGTTTATATTTTGTGTGCATTGTGCTTTATTGATTTATTCAATATCTCTTCTTGCATGTTGAATTGATTGCATCTTGTTATATGATAATGCCATGACATGTTAGGCATTAGGATGCATTCAATACCCACACTTGCACTTCATGTATGTTAGCTTTTAGTGTGGTGTAATTCGTTTCCCTAAGGATGTTCGGAAACGTCCGCGCGTGCACGGTAATGTGCTTTGATTTGCGCGATGATCGCCGGTGGAGATGCCTTTGGCTTCTCCTTGGTTTCACCATTTTTGGTGAATCGGCGGTTACGTTCGGCGGCCTTGCCGCCGTTCGAAACCGCCGAATGAGACCTGATTGAAATATATCTCTCGGGTCCAAAACGGCGGTTGGGATCGGCGGTTTCCATACCGCCGAATGAAGTCGCCGAAGTTCCCCTGTTCCACACGGGAGCCATTCGGCGGTTCATTTCGGCGGCCTGGCCGCCGAATGAAACCGCCGATCGGTGCGTTTCAAGGGCAAAATTGTATTTTCACCTGCCCTGTTTTTGGTCTCTATAAATACATCCTTATCTCTGGTTCAGAACACAAGTCTTTGATCATAAGAACCCTAGAGAGATATTTAGAGAGACTTGAGAGAGAAAGCTTAAAGATCATATCTTTATCTCTCTAAACCCATCCCCACATGCATAAATCTTCATCTAAGCATCATCTAGGATCATCTAGCATATGCTAATGCATGGGACTTCTTCAACACACATGGTATGATTTGTTGAACACTTTTATCTTACATAATTAGTGTTTCTACTTATCAATTTTATCTCATATTTTACTTATATGTGTTTAGATTAATTTCTACATATAAGATTGAGATTATGTGTTGATTGGGTTTTTATTTGTTAGCTAGGCTTTAATGTTCATATGCCATCTAGCTAATTGATCTCATTTATTGATTGAGATTATTTTTCATAGCTTATTTGATTAGGTCATTATTGCCTAAAAGCTATGCCATGAACATTCTTGTGTGATGTATTGATAACTAGGTTGATAGATTGTTTTTTAATCAACTAGTTAATCCTTTGAATGTTTGTGGGTTTTATATGATAGCTTTGTATCTAGGATTGGTGATCCTTTACTTAGCTAAAGTTATATGCCATGTCATATAGCTATATGTGATATCTAGGATTGATTATATTGTCATCTTATAATCCTAGGTAAGCATTTAGAGTACCCTAGCTCTTATTGCATTAATTGAATATTCATACATATTCACATAGGGTTGCATCTCTTTTGAGAGAAGTAAGTCTTGGGGCTAAGTGTGCTTAGGCCTCAAGCAAATTGGACTAGAGCCGCTATAAAAGGCCCGCGTGGTAGATTAGAGGTGCTCACGCCAAGAGTAGTGTATCAGGGGATATCACTAGGGATTGAACCAAGAGTGGCGATTGGTAGTGTCCATAGCCTGAGGTTATCTAGGGTGAGGGTCCGAGAATCACTTGAGGGTGTAACCGTCTTTTCATATAGTGGATTTCGAGGTCCGAGTGTGGCGCACTTAACAGCCCGTGGTTTTTCCCAGTGGTTGGGTTTCCACGTATACATCAAGTGTTATTTAAATTCCGCACTATATTACACTTGTATGTATTTTTGACTAGTAGGGGCATTTTCGTAAAATTGACTTGCATGCGAAAATTGGGTAATAATAGTTAAAATCTATTCACACCCCCCCCCCCCCCCCCCCCCCTAGCTTTATATTGAACACGCCTCGAGTTATTTTTAAGAACTTTCAGTCTTGTTTTAATTTCTTAAAATTTGTTTAATAACGTGGACCCCAAAACAATTACAAAATGATACATTTTCAATTTCTAAAACAACCCTCAATTGTAAACATAAAATGATATTTTCTATCCTTCATAATTTTTCATGTTATATACATTTTATGTATTTTTTGAACCCTTGAAGGGTTTTTATGTCTTTTCACTGTTAAAAAAATTAATAAACTAATTTTAAATTTGTAAATTACCTTTTCACCCTTCTACTAAATAAAGTATTCATAATTAGTTAGGAAATACTGAAAAGAGTAAGGGTATATAAATCTTTTCACAATTAAAAAAAATAATCACAACAAAATAGGAGGGTTAAAAATATGGCTCAACTGTCCTTTTACATATATATAATGTATAGATTAAAACCCCCATGCCACTAAACATATTCAAGATAAGATTATGCTAATTATATAAATCTCAAACGAAAAGTAAAAAAATAACATAGAAAAAACATTTAGATCAAAAAGACAATTAATAACAAGTAAGTTAATTAAAAGACAATTAACCACCGTGGACAAGGGATGTCATAGATGAATTGCAAAAATAGCTGTAGTTAAGTCTAGTAATTAGGAGTTCTAACAAGAGAAAAGTAACTTCATTTTTGTAATTACTAAAATTAGTTAAGAATCATATTATATGGGGTCCTACTAAAATTTTAAAAAGAGGAAAGGCGATGTGAGGCGATCATACCCTCGCGAGGTGGCAGCCTGAACTAAAAAATGATAAAAAAAAAAAATGAAATAAAATTTAAAAAAATATATATACTAAATAGAAAACAATCCATAACATTTAATAAATGAGTCATAGTCAATATTACTAACAAAAATATCTCAAATGTGAAACATAAAAAAACACATCATCCTAATGTCAATATATTGAATAGACTATCATTTTGTGTCGAGTGGTTTGAAATGTGGATCCAAAGTTTCATCCCTTCCATCATCATCTGAAAGTTTCATCCCTTCAAAGAGTTATCATGATATCGAATTCCTCTATCCTCCTCCTCATCACCCGCAATGTCCTCCCACTCAGGTTCTTCATCCACCAATTACAAAGTCTTTCCTTTGTCTAACAAATAATATAAAGTAATATGTTTATTAATTGGTAATATGTTTATCTAAATAAAACTTATTAAATTTAATTAGAGAATTGCTTGTATTTCTCTGTCTCTTTTCCCCTACTTGCTTACTTCCATTTAGGGGTGGGCACCCAAACCGCCAAACCGATCAACCCGCCCAAACCAAACCAATTTAAACGGGTTAAAGAAAAAAAACCGATTGGGTTATTTTTTAGTAACCCGATTGGTTTGGGTTAGTTTGTGGGTTGTGTTTTATCAACCCGCATAACCCAACCCAACCCAACCCAAACCATTACATACTTAAATAATATATATATATATATAATTATAATATAAAAAAAATTAAAGTTAACTTAATTTTATATTATATTTATTTCCAAGGTTATCGGTCTCTATTTATTTTTAAAGTTAATTCATCTCATCCGAAGTTGTTGGCACTAAATAAATTTATTGAGGATAAGTAACTATTTTTTTATTGTTTCGTACAAAAACAAATTAAGCAATACGGTTTAGTTTTTTTTTTTTTTTTTAATAAGTTTTATATGTTCAACACTTGAAGATATATATATTTTTTAACTATTATTGTTGCGCACTTTGGTTAAATTTAGTATTATTGTTTATCTTATTAATAATAAGTTTAACTGCTTCTATTAATATTATTATATTTGTTCAAATAAAAAAATATAATATAATTATTTTCTTAAACCGCCAAACCAAACCGAACCAAACCGATTTGGTTTGGTTTGGTTTGGTTTAATATTATAGTTGGTTTGTAAAAAAATAACCCGATTAAATAATGGTTTGGATTGGGTATCATCAAACCCAACCCAAACCAACCCATGCCCACCCCTACTTCCACTCGGTTGACTCATGCCAACATCTATGGACGTTTCCCCAATATAATCTTCCCCAACCAACCACTCATCATCTAAAGGCACATCATCACTAACCAAGGGATCCACATCATATTTATTGCATGTTTCTTTAAGAATTTGTACTTCAACGTTTTGTTGTACATTATGTAAACCAAGAAATTCAATTTCACCGTGGCTAATCAATTTCTCTTCTTTATATGAATCTACAAATTTTTTGAAGGAATATGATCATTAAGGAAAACTTAATTTATCTTAATCTAGTATTGAGAATTCTAAGTAAACTCATACCGTATTAAATGTATTCTAATTCCTCTCACAACCCGATGATGAGCAAGTGAGACTTAAAACCCTCACTGCAAAACTTGTAAGTTCTGGAGTTTGGTCTCCAAATTGAATCCACCAATTGGCTACAATGAGAATAATTAACACTTTAGATTTAAGGCAATACTATATATTATAGAAAAGCAATGAATAACATCTAAATAATAACTTTACATATCAGAACTACGATTGTAGACTAATGTTTTGGCCATTCCAAAGGAAAACATTCTTTCCTTGTTCTTAAAGGCATCAATTTGTAAATCAACTTTGTATCTATCATCGACATTATGAATAAGTTTGGCCATGTTTGTCAATAACCCCAACTTTATCTCTAAATGACTGGAAGGATTTTCTGAATATTGGAACTGAGGATTCAGAAATCATGCAGCTGCGTGTAAATGGCGATGCAATTGAATCTCCCACTTGTCATCAATGATTTTCCATATCTCATTGTACGCTCCTTCCTTATCTCCCAAATTTTTGGCTATCTCATCATTAGCATTATCCAATGACCATAAATGAATCTCTGAAGATTTTTATGTATTGATTGAATATTCAAATAGTTACAATAGGGCATATATATACAAAGGAAGTTTCCTTACTTAGCTTACAATTAGGCCTACAATTAAGACTATAAATGTTAACTAATTAATTCTTAACAATTAGCTAATCAATTAGTCAACTAACAATTAATTTACAAGTCAACAGTTATAGGAAATTAATTTATAGAAATCCTCCTAGGATTTTACTCCTAGAATTACTCATTTAGTCAACACTTTCTAACACTCCCTCTCAAGCTGGTCAAAAAATGTCTTCTAAGGCCAGCTTACAACATAACTTATCAAATTGCTTCTTTGATAAACCTTTCGTGAGGATATCTACCACTTGTTTTATGGTAGGTAGATAGAGCATATAGATTTGTCCACTATCTATCTTTTCTTTGATGAAGTGCTTGTCTATCTCCACATGCTTGGTTCTATCATGTAGAACCAGATTGTGAACTATGGCAATTGCTGACTTGTTGTCACAATATAGTTTCAAGATAGAGAAAACTGGAACCTTTAAGTCTTCAAGAAGCCTTTTTATCCAGATTACTTCATAAATTCCAAGGGCATCTGCTCTGAATTCTGCCTCAGCACTACTCATTGCTACAACCCCCTGTTTCTTACTTCGCCATGTCACCAAGTTTCCTCCAACAAAGGTATAGTAGCCAAATGTAGATCTCATGTCTGTTACACCACCAACCCAATCTGCATCTATGAACACTTTAACTTGAAAATGACCCCTGTTAGCAAATAGTAGTCCTTTCCCAGGTGTCCCCTTTAGATATCTTAGGATTCTTAAAGTTGCCTTATTATGTTCTGGTTTTGGCGAATGCATGAATTGACTCGCCATGTTAACTGCAAATGAGATGTCAAGTTGAGTGTGAGCTAAGTAGATCAGTTTCCCCACTAATCTATGATATTCTTCACGGTCAACTTGACTCTTTGGTTTAGCAGCCTCAAGTTTCAAATTTGATTCTGTTGGAGTTTCTACAGCCATGCAGCCTGTCATCTCAGTCTCTCCCAATAAATCTAGGATGTATTTTCTCTAAGAAACAAAGATCTCACTCTTGGACCTAGCAAACTCTATCCTAAAAAAATACTTTAAGTCGCCTAGATCTTTGACTTTAAATTCTTGAGCTAGCAACTTTTTTAGTCTTCCTATTTCCTCAATATCATCTCCGATCATGATGACGTCATCTACATAGACAATTATAATAGCCTTCTTACCTCCACTCGAATGTTTGAAGAAGAGTGTATTGTCCCATTGGCTTTGATTGTACCTGAATCTTCTCACAACCTTTCCAAACTTGTCGAACCAGGCTTTAGGTGACTGCTTCAATCCATACAAGGATTTTACCAGCCTACATACTTTACCATTCTTGAATTCTCTCTCAAACCCAGGTGGGGTGGGGTGGGGGGGGGGGGGGGGGGGGGGTCCATGAATACCTCTTCTTCTGGATTGACATTCAAAAAAGCATTTTTTATATCCAACTAGTGTAAGGATCAATCTAGATTTACTGCCACAGATAGGAGGATTCAGATGGTGTTGATCTTGGCCACAGGTGCAAAAGTCTCCTGGTAGTTGAGGCCATAGGTTTGAGTGAAACCCTTGGTAACAAGGCGGGCTTTGTGTCTTTTTAAGGATCCATTAGCTCTGCATTTATTTGTGAAAACCCATTTACATCCCACAATTTTCTTCCCTCTTGATAACTCGTCAACAACCCAGGTTTTATTTTTGGCTAGTGCATTCATCTCTTCCATAACAACTACCTTCTAGTTTGGGTGTCCTAGGGCTTCTTGTATGTTCCTAGGGGTGAATAGGTGGGAAATTTTTGAAGTAAAGGCTTTGTGATTTTCGGATAGTCTGTGATAGGATAGGTATTTGGCTATAGGATGTGTGGTACATTTCCGGACACCTTTCCTATTAGCTATGAGAATGTCAAGATCAGAAAAGACATTGGGTTAAGAAACAGAAGGAAGATGAGTGACAAAGACAGGTTAAGAATCAGAAGTATTACCTAGTTTATGCTTATCTGTAAGAGGATCAGGATCAGACATCGGGAAAGCCGATTGGTCTTCTACCAGATAATGTTGTTCTCTATTAGTATGAGACTTTCGTCTAGTATAAACTAGTAACTCTGTTGTATGATGATTATCCTGATTAGGATCCTCACCAAGTAATGTTTCTCCCCCTGGACTAGAATCAGTAAGATATGGCACCATATCAGTCCCTAATTGTTGGTCATTAACACTTGTTTCCTTTTCAAAAATAGTTTCTTTATGAGAAGAATTTGGATAACTATTAAGAAAGAATGAATTTGGTAAAACTGAATTATTTGTTTCCAAAAATGGATTAGTATCCAGAAAGTTTTCAAACTCATTTTTATTTCCATTCTCCTTCTGAAGATGAGTTTTAGAAGAAAAAAAGGTCTTTGTTCAAAAAAAGACACATCCATACTAATATGTTTTTTTTTTTTTTTTATAAGGGGATTAAAACACTTATCCCTCTATTTGTTAGGGGGGATAGTCGATGAAAACACATTTTTCGGCTCTAGCATCAAGTTTAGACCGAAGTAAGTCCGATATATGCATAAAAACAGTGCTACCAAAAACTTTAAGAGGAAGATTAGAAATCAATTTATTATCAGGGAAAAATTGTTTAAGACAATGTAGAGGTGTCTTATGGTTCAAGATACGTGAGGGAACCCTATTAATGAGGTATGTAGCTATTAGAATAGCGTCCCCTCACAGATATTTTGGGACATGCATTGAAAACATGAGAGCCCGACTCACTTCTAAAAGATGGCGGTTTTTTCTTTTCGCAACCCCATTTTGTTGGGGTGTATGGCGACATGTAGATTGATGTTGAACTCCTTTTTGTTTTAAAAAATTCCCAAGATATTGGTTAAAATACTATATGCCATTATCACTTCGTAAAATACTGATTTTAGTATGAAATTGAGTTTCAACTAGAGTATAAAATTCTTGAAAAAGTTTTTCGACTTCAGATTTTGAGTTCATCAAATAGAGCCAACATAATCTAGTGTGGCCATCAATAAAAGTTACAAACCAACGTTTTCCATTTAAAGTGAGAATTTTAGATGGCCCCCAAACATCACTATGTATTATATAGAAAGGCGTTGAGGCCCTATAGGGTTTGGAGGCATAAAGTTTGTGAGTACTTTTAGAAAAACGGCAAATATCACACTGAAATTGAGAAAGAGATAAATTTTGAAATAAAGTTGGAAACAAGTGTTTTAAATAAGCAAAACTTGGATGACCTAATCTGAAATGCCAGATTATTATCTGCTCTTTTACAGGCAGATAACTTACATCACTGTTTGAAAACAAAGCCGACTTATTTATACTGTCTTCAAAATAATAGAGCACATCCTCCATCTTAGCACAGCCAATCACCGTCCCCGAAGTCTGTTCCCGAAATTTACAAAGTGTTAAAGAAAACACAATTGAACAGTTAGAGTCAAGAGAAAGTTTGCTAACTGATAATAAGTTACAAGAGAGATTAGGGACATGTAGGACAAAATTAATAGTGATAGTGTTAGAAATCTTGACAGAACCTGTTCTAGCAATGGATGACAAACTGCCATCGACAATACAGACCTTTTTGTTGCCAGAACAGGGTGAACATGTATTAAACAAAGATGAGATACTTGTCTTATGATCTGACACGCGAGAATCGATGACCCATGGTGTAGAATTAAAGTGACTCAAATAGCTAGTAGAAATCACCTGTTTGGGCAAGAGAAGCACTAGCAAGAATAGTTACCGAGTTGTCATTTGGGATCTCCAGTGAATGATCAATTGTTGCCCCAAGCATCTCAATCATTTCTAGATCCCCCTATTTGGGTACAATCAACTCCTGAAATTGGACTGGCCACTCCTTGTCACAATCGAACCCAGCTTGTACATAATACTGGTTGGTCCCGTCACTGATCAGTAACCCACCTAAATGTGGTGTAAGTGTGACTTTGTTGGACACAAAGAAGTCCATCCCAAGGATACAATCAATGTTATCCAAGGGTATGACTAGTAGGGTACACGCCCCACTCCATTGACTAATCTGAACTTGAACATCTAGCAATCCATCCACGGATGTAGATTTGTCATTCACACCTTGAATCTCACTAGAGTAAGGCTGTGGCTGGATGCCTAACCGGTCCACCACGACTTTCGTCAAAAGATTCCGTGAGGAACTAGTATCCAATAATGCAGTGAGGATTTTTCCACTGATTTTCATGATAACCCACATTAGTCATGAATTTGGACTTGAGTGTGTAGAAAAAGTCATGGAGTTAATTTTAGCCATGAAAAAAAACGAAGTACTGTAGCGGTACTATAGCAAAGCACTGTAACAGGTAGAGAAAAAAGAAGAAAAGAGAAGAAAAAAATTGAAACAGTAAACCTAAAGAGTTATAGGCTCTAAACAATTTAGAAATTAGCAAAAGAACCCTAAACAATTTGTTAAGGCTCTGATACCATGAAGATTTTTATGTATTGATTGAATATTCAAATAATTACAATAGGGCATATATATACAAATGAAGTTTTCTTACTTAGCCTACAATTAAGGCTATAAATGCTAACTAATTAATTCCTAACAATTATCTAATCAATTAGTCAACTAACAATTAATTTACAAGTCAACAGTTATAGGAAATTAATTTATAGAAATCCTCCTAGGATTTACTCATAGAATTACTCCTTTAGTCAACACTTTCCAACAATCTCATTCCGGGCATTTTTCTAGAATTTGTCATCCTCAACAAACTTACGAGAGGTCTAGTTGTATTCAAGGAATGGTTCATGCAACCCTAAAAACTGTCTTCCCTCAAGATGATCTCCTTAATTTCCTAACCCTCGGGCTTTTTTGCCCCAACTACATTCATCTCATTCTTTTGAAGTAAACATTTGCTCCAAAGGTTGCTTCAAATTGTACATACTTTCTAAGGTCAAGTATGATGTAGCAAATCGTGTAAAAGCAGGCCGGATCAATTCTTTCTTCGTGTGAGTCCTCATCAAAGCTAACACACATCCATGATTGTATAAGAAGTTACTCACCTATAATAGCACAATAATAACAACATTAACAAATATTAAGTGATTTCTACTGAAAAATAAAATACACTAATAATTAATAGAATAATAGTTACCTTTTTTGCTTTCTTGAGAGCATCTTTGTGTTGAGACAGCTCTCCAATTTTCTCAAGTATTAAATCAATACAGTGAGCAGCACACGGCGTCTACCATAATCATGCTCTCTTCTCCATCAACATTTCACCTACTTTCTTTTTAGTTGGATTCATTATCCGTCACCACTTGAACCACGATGTTTTCTCCAACTTCTTCAACTACTTCATCCAGTAGCTTAAACAATAATGTTACATCTTTAACTACATCATTAGCATCAATCGACTTCAAAAAAATTGTACCATGCAGATTGTTTACGAGGAAATGTATCAACTGTCTTCCTCCCATATCCTTCCACCCATCCAACATTATGGACACCCCCGTTTGAGCCCATGTTTTCTTCACCTCAGCAACGATTGCTTGCATATTGGCTTCTTTTGCTTTCAATATTGATGTACGCAACTCATATGCTGTAGGTGGTTTTAGACCACACATGTCACTTCCAATCGATCGGCACATGTTGATGAACGAAGGACTATTGGTAATGTTATATGCAATTCCATTTTCAAAGAAGAATCTGCATATGTCCATATATGTTCAATCACGTGCCTCCTTATCACTTCCTTGTTTTTTGTCTTCCCCCAACTTTGCCTCATCCTCTTCAACATTCAAAACATATCTATCCATCAGTCCTCTGATTCCTCTTTGAGACACGATATCTGAGTTTGAACCTCCTTTTGATTTACTATTCAAGGTGACACAATTATTGATCATTTCATCACGTTCCAATTGTGTCATCCTTCTCTTATTTTCACTTTTCGCCACATATATTTTCATTTCATCTCTCACTTTAAGGGTAACACTTACACACGGGGCAACATTGCCGTGAACACCCGCAAGGTGTTGTTTCAACCTATACACTCCCCTCGTGATAGTTTTTTGGCAAAAAATACATCGAATATACTTATTTCCCTTCCATCCATCCTTTTCAACCTCAACCCCATAATTCCAAACCGGCTCTTTTCGATTCGACATCTCATGCAGAAAATTCTACAACAACATTCAAAAACAAACAATTTATTATACACCCTAATAAATTTAACTATTATAGCCACCTAATATAGGATTAAATATAATACAAATTTATTATTCCAAGTTTGAACTAATTTGTGACAAAGTGAAGTAAAATAATAAAATAAACAGCAACATAAAAAAAGGGTAACAATCAGGTCAAAAAAAGAAGAAGAAACAGTCTATTATAGAAAAATCGGTAACATACCAGTTAAAGGAGATGATGGTCTTCAATGGAGGAGAAGATGGATTTTAGGGTTTAGAAAACTAAAGGTTGTCTTCAATGGAGGAGATGAGATTTTAGGGTTTAGAGAAGTAGAGAATTAAAAGATGAAATTGACCACTTCTAAAGTGACACTCGCTATCGTACGAGGCCGGGAGTGTAGTACAATAACAAGTAAAGTTCATTCCCACGAAGACTGGGTGATTGATTACTGAAATCGATTAATCAAATTGCTATTCAAACAATCAATAAGGGATGATTTTCATATTTAAATTCTATGATTAAGCTAAATTATACTACTCAAACAATTTCAAACTAAGATTGTAAAATAATGACAAACTAAGAAATCAAATGTAACAATATGAGATAATATGCTAAGACTAGAATCCACCTCACCCTCTCCTATTTAAGCCCTAGACTTACCTAAATACCCAATTTGTGTAAATGTGAATTGTAGACTCGTGTACCCAATAATAATCTTTACTCTTGATCAAGTTATAGAGATTACATCCAAACATACCCAAAGTCTATCTCTCGATGACCCTAGAATATATGCATGAATTCATTAAGAACTTTGGCACACTCAAAAGAGCCCTATACACTAGCCCTGCGTATGTCTACCTTACTAAACATGCATAAAGGACATTTAATCTAACACATGTATGCGTCTCCCCTCGGTTCATAGCACACAACTAAATATCATTCAAAAGGGGATCAATCTAATGAAAGCATTAAATACTCAAAAACATCCATACAAAATACAAGCACACATGAATAAATTCTGTGGTATATATATATAAAGTCAAGGGTTGGGTTTCATCAAGTCTTAGCACTAGAAATTTATCCCATGTTATAAGATAAAGCCATACAACATATATAAGCAAATACATACATAGCTCTACAATAAAAATGAAAGAGAAAGAGTTGTAGAATAAACTATGTGGATAGCTTTCTCTTCTTCTTGGCTCTTCTTCTCTTTCGATGGCTCTTCTATCTTAGCACTAGAAATTTATCCCATGTTATAAGATAAAGCCATACAACATATATAAGCAAATACATACATAGCTCTACAATAAAAATGAAAGAGAAAGAGTTGTAGAGTAAACTATGTGGATAGCTTTCTCTTCTTCTTGGCTCTTCTTCTCTTTCAATGGTTCTTCAGCTCTCTTTTGCCCAAAAATAATAAGTGATGATGGATGTGATCAAAAGATATGGTAGATGTGTAGGATTTTAGGGAAATGTGGAATCATAGTAGTTTTCTTGGAGAAGGAAATGGTGTTGTAAGAGGAATATCTAAAGATGATGTCTTTGTGAATATTCTTGGGTAGAGAGTGGTTAGTTAGGTCTAAAAATAGCAAAGGGTTATATAGGGGAATGAATTAGGTCAGGGGCAAGGAGGTAAATTCCTGAAATTAAACCTTTTCTAGGCAAAGGGGCGACCTGAGGGCGATTTGGAGTGTTGCTAACCCGAGATGATAGCGACATTGGGGCGACCTGGTTGGGATCGCCCTAAGGTCGCTTTTTGCTTTGTCTGATGAGGCTAAACCTGAGAGGATAGCGACCTTGGAGCGATTTGGTTGGGCTCACCTTGAGGTTGTTTTCTTGTCTGATGGAGAGGGTCTTGAGCCAAGAGAATAGTGACCTTGGGGCGACTTTGTTAAGCTCACCTTGAGGTCGCTTTCTTGTCTAGTGGAGAATTTCTTGAGTCAAAAGGATAGCGACTTTGGGGCGACTTAGTTAAGGTTGCTTTTGTGTCTATTTTGGCCTATTGAGCATTTTCTGCTTCACTTCAGCTCCATCCAAGACCATTAGACCATGTTTGTTTGCTTGTATTGTATTGTACTATCCATTTAAAATGTATTAAAACAGTACAATACAGTGTTTGGTGCAAACGTTGTATTGTATTATTTTAGTATATTTTAAATGCCTAATATAACAAACATCGTATTAGCTAATTCATTATATTTGGTGGTATTAGGTTGCATTGTATTAGAAAAAACATTTTTTTTTTCATTTTTTTCAACAAATATGGAATATTGATGAAATATCTGTTATGTTTGTTGTATGTATATATTCAGTTAAAAGACACGTCAGCAGAATAAGTGGGAAACATGGAAGAAGAACAATTCCATGTCATTTGTCAACTAATCAACGAAGGAAGCGTTAACCACTCGCCACGTCACCTGGCCATGTCATCAAGATTAGTGAAGACCGAAAGTGTACTTGCCAGGTAGCCCAGTCTAAAATAGGCAAAGATCGTACTTGCCGAAGACCCTTACTCTGCCAATACGGGAA
The DNA here is from genome assembly GCA_008009225.1 of Acer yangbiense. Classification (NCBI taxonomy): domain Eukaryota; kingdom Viridiplantae; phylum Streptophyta; class Magnoliopsida; order Sapindales; family Sapindaceae; genus Acer; species Acer yangbiense. The sequence continues at coordinate 18,400,581 of CM017764.1, forward strand.
AAGTAACCCTACTAAGGTATACCTCTTTGAGCGAGGATTCACCCAGATACAAGGTCTAAAGAGTTGCACTCTGATAAGGAAATATCCCTATTTCCTTTTAGAGAAGTCTAAACAGGAAAGAACTAAAAGCTTCCAGAAAGATAGATGTTAGATAAGAAATGAGTTCTAATCAGTCTGTGACACCAGAATCCTAATAGGATTCTATTTAGCAAATCCGTCACCAACACGGCAAAGGTAAGAAGAAACCCTAGCCTGCCTGGTATAAATAGAACCATGTAATCTACGGAAAAGGGGTTCTTGATCCTTGAGAGAAGAGAGTAATTGTATGAGAGAAGAGAGACAACAATGAGTGTGTAACCCCCGAACAATTCATAGTATTATTTTCCTGCCCTCAAGGGCGCCGTGGTTTTTTCCCCTTCTAGGGTTTTCCATGTAAAACTCGTGTCTTGCATGCATTTATTTACATTCTCGCTTTCATAAAGTGAGATTATTATTGGATGCGTGACAATCCAGAATTCATCGTCTCCAATGTTGTTAATATATTTTTATAATTTCAAAATTATATAGGAAATATTTATTTTAATTATAAAAATATTAGTTATTTAAATTTTTTGTTTCAATTCAAATAAATATTTATTGATTTTTTATATAAAAATATTTATTGATTTATTCCTGGTAAGGATATTTAAAATTAATTATTAACTATTTTTTTAAATATTATATTTTTATAATATAATAAAATACAATAAAGTCATATATGAATAATTTAATACGATATAATACAGTACATCACAAAATACAGGTTTGTATTAATGATAATACAATCTAATACAGTCCAATACAGCCCAATACAATCCAATACAGCCCAATACAATCCAATACGGTGTGCCAAACGAGTCTTTAAGCTCCAAATCTAACTTAAACCTGTACAACTTATTTAAATGGTTAATGAAACAAATTATAGCACGGTGTGTATAAAACTATCTGGGGGGGGGGGGGGTATTTTTCGTGTTTAGTCAATATTACGAAATTACCCATAAATAGATAAAGCAATAAATCAAGTATAAAATGCGGAAATTAAATAATACTTTATTTTTACGTGGAAACCCTCACGGGAAAAACCACGGGCTAGTAAGTAAGCCACACTCGAACCTCGAATCCACTAAATGTGTAAAACGATTACAACCTAATCCCGGAAGTAATCACACACCTACCTAATCCCGGTATAAGTGAATTTAGTCCAATTTGCTTGCGATCTAAGCAACCTAATCCCGGAAGCTACACACAAGACTTACTTTCTCAATGAAGAGAATAACACCCTAAGTGAATATATGAATTTCCAAATGCAACATAGAGCAAGGGAAACCCTATATGCTTATCTAAGATGATGAATATGCAATTAGAACAATCCTAGATATTAAAACTAAATGACATGTCAAATAGTTTAGCTAATCAAGATTAAGCACAAAACCTAATTAGTTATCACAATACAACTTCTCAAACATACAACACACTAATCTCAATCTTGTATCAAAAGATATATGAAAATCATACAAGTAATAAATTGAGAATGCTCGTTAAGAAGTTAAGAAAAACACAAAATATGTAAGATATTAGTGAAAAGCTTACCAAGCAAAGTGTGATGAAGAATCCATGCAAAGAGACATCTAGATGATCAAGGATGATGCTAGATGATGATTGATGATCATGAAAAAGTGTTTGAGTAAATAAAAAATGAGTTATTGGAATTTTTCTTCTCTTTGAAAAATATCCTAAGTATGAAATCTGAATATGAACTCTCTTAATTGACCTAAAGTCAAAGTGGCATATATATAGGGGGCCAAATCAAAGTGTGGTCGTTTTGAATAGGTTGGCCTGAAATTGCCTTGGGCGCTGTATGTAGAGCGCTTCTGTACAGCACCCCAACTCTGTTCTCTCGGGAAAACAGAGTGGCGCTATACGTACAGCGTTGTACGTACAGCGCTTTTGGGAGCGCCCAGTGCAAAAATGCAATCCTAAGTCTAAGCATGACAAGGCAATTGGATATGCAAGATGCAATCAAAATGACAAGCAAGAAGAGATGTTAATGAACATTAATGCACAAAAATAAGACACACAACATACAAGGATTAAACATATGCATGAGTTGTGAGTGTGTGCAACTATCTCTTCAAGACAAGTAAGCACATAGAAATATACTTTCGCTGCTTATCAAGACGAGGTCTTCAAAGGGCATTGAGCAATAACACTAACACTTAAGCTACCCTTACAAAGAACCCCAACATGTGGTTTGTCCACGAAATGAGCCAATCGACAAATGGGAACCTTACAGTTAAAAACACGGTTTTACCCAAGAAACGAATAAAAAAAGATAGGAATATGGGGCTACACATAGTGTAGAAGTGAAGTAATCAGAAATTCGAAGCTCTCTGTCTAGAAAGTGTTGACTTTCAACATACATATATAATTTTTTAATGGCATTTTTTAATAATTTTTTTTTTTTTTTTTAAATTCGTAACTCAGCTGCATGACCGCCTCTAGGGATTGAGGCGAATCTACCTCACTCGAAGGCTGAGGCGGCCACCCCAAGGCAGCTTCGGCCGTGAGGCGGCTAAGGCCAGCCTCGAGGCACCGCCTCACTTTGCCTTTTCAAACACCGGGTCCCGCACACAAATCAATAATTAAATTCACTATGGAAAATTTTTCCCATGAAACTTAATTTTTTTTCATTTCATTCTCAATTAGTAAACATGTGGTAAGTATTATTTAGATGGTGTTAGTGATAATATCCCTATTTTAGATTTTACGTTTACTTATTGCACCATACATAGAGATATAAAAAAAAAAGTTATTATTGTTGAGGTTCTAATCAATCTCGAACTCGATGAAGATACGTACAAGGTTATACAAGAATTATTATGATGATACTTGGAGATACTTTGTAGACTAATCTTCCTATTGTATCTTATTTAGATTAGGTAATTATTTTGAATCAATTTTGATGAACTCAAGTATAGTTTTCTCGTGCACGCATACTCTTAACAAAGTATTTTAGGATAGATTTTTATTAATTCAAAAATATATATATATATATATATATATATATATATATATATATATATATATATTTCACATCCACTCTTAACAAAGTAGTTGTACAGTCCCCCTTCACTTTAATAAAAGGGGTTCGAGCTTCACATTTACCGATTAAATTGTAAAATGTGGGTATATCCTTCTCCGGTAGCAAGAGTTGCTTTTCGAACCTACGCTATTGAGGTCCCTAAAGGCTAAAACCTCATAATAACGGCAATAGTTAAAAAAAAAAAAAAAATTTGAAATTTTATATTTTTGGGGGGCTGCAATTTGCTGCGCATTGAAATTGAATTGGATTATGTAGATTAAATTAGTAATTACTATGAAGGGTTTTTGTCAACACAATTTACAGTTGATACATTTCAGTCTATTAATGAAGATTTGGAAGGTCTGCATTGGTGGAGAACTTGAGCCATCTCTTTTTCTGAACATACTTGAGACAAGGTTGCATTACAAGACCAATCACCACAGCAACAATGCTTACAACTGCAACTTTGAGTGAAGAAAGAGCCAACACAACACATATCAATATTGTCGGAGGAATACACATAACAATGGCACCAACTGTTCCTACAGGTATCTTGTAAGGTCGAGACACAGCTGGATATTTCATCCTTAATCGAACAAATGCTATAAACTCCAATATCATTCCAAAACAGTACAAGAAGTTCTCTGCAGCTACAATCTCTTCAAAGCTCAGCCATGACAGCAAAACCACACCTGAAGCTGAGAATAGAATTCCAACCAGAGGTGTCCCGTAACGAGATCTCTTTGCGAAACAATGGGGCAGCATCCCACGCTCAGCCATCCCCATAAGCTGGAAAGAGTCACTGCTCATCTCAGCCACAAACATGCCCATATTCGACATCGCTGCTGCCCCTTGAATCCACCATGTCAACCATACTCCTCCAACCAATTTACCAATATCTGAGAAGTACCCTTCAGTCCACGACTCACGGTCAAGTGGAACAGCCCCAGTACCAATAAGAAGAGGGAAAAAATACCCAGTAACTACCAAGATCAAAGCATAAAACAGAGCCTTTGGAAGAGTCTTCCTTGGGTGATCCACCTCTCCGGCTATAGTACTTATTGAGTCCCAGTAGTTTAGATTCCAAAAGAGAGTGTTCAAATACAAATTCCAATCCACGTTACGTAAATTAACCACAAACCATCTTGAAGGCTTCAATTTTGGGATCGCGACAAGTCCCATAACCAAAAATGGAAGGAGTGAGAACACCCCTAAAAGAACAGCAACCCATCCCACAATGATCAAACCCCTGTAATTCAGGTAAGTAAGAGAAACAGTCAAACACAAAGCTGAAACAGATCTTGGCCAACCACCACCTAATGCAGGGACACCTGACTTCAAGTAATCTAGAAACATAATCGGGTACAAAGCATTATCAATCACCCCGCTTAGCCATTTCATCCAACCTTGTTGGAACCCCCAATAGGGGCCTAATGCAGATGAAACCCAAACCACATAGCCACCATTTTCAGGGAACATTGTGCCCAGCTCTGCAGTGATCAATGCCTCAGGTATACTCCATATTATCGGAAAGACCAAGAAACCGACAAGGGCTAGAAGAGGGCCAGCTGCTTGGACACTGTCCTCAACACCAAATGGGCCTCCAGAAACCTCATAGAAAATGAGAAAAACAAGTGGCAGAACTGATATTTTGTTTCTTTTATCTGCCATGGGAGAAGAAGCTACTTCGTTAGCATTAACATACTCAACACCGTTGAACTCTCCCATTACAATTGAAGCTTGCCTGTTACCTGTGTCCCTCATTTTCTGCAGAGTGTCAGGTAATCAACAACATAATGAAAATTGGGGTTTTCTATTTCAATTAAAGTAGATTAAGGGACAAATTAACAAAAAAAAGAAGTTAATGTGAAATACTTAAAGGGCAACACATATTTCATTCTATTAGATATATTTGGTTTTGTTTACAAACTTCTCCTGGAAGTAATAAAGATTAAAGTGTATTTCGGATTCTTTTTATCATTTAAATATAACTTATAAAAAATTAAAATGAAATAATTTTAACAATACATAAAATTCCCCTTCAAACTTTGATAAAATGGAGATCATTCTTATTATTATTATAAATTTTTAATTTATTTCTTTAGGGTAGAATGATCTTTTCAGGACATAACAAATTTTTTCACTATCAAAGTCACTGTTAATGAAATCCTAACCTATGATAAATGCAAGAGAGGTTTGTAAATAAAAGTAGTGAAAATTGAAATATGTCTAACCTACCCAACCTAATTTCAACTACTAACATTATAATTTTGGAGAAATTTAACATCATCCCTATTAGTTGATGACTAATTTTAATTTAATCCCTATTGTCTCTTAGGCATATAAAAAATTCATTAATTTTTTATTTTGCTATAAAATATTCTACTTTTGTTTTATTGTTTCAAGGGAGATGAAAATAGTGTATTTCTATTAATTCTGTCTAGTTTTGTGTTAGAATTTTGGTACTTTAAATTTGTTATTATTATTATTATTTTTGTAATTTTATACAGGCATTTTTATAGTTTTATAAAGTTTTTGTAATTTTAAAAGAAACTTATATATATATATATATTTAAAAATACTTATTTTGTCATTTTCAATAATATAACCAATATGGCAATATACTTTTTAAATATAATGTATAGGCATATAATAGTTTTTCTTGGGGTTTTTTTTAGGAGGAAGAGGACTCGAACCCGTAACTTCGTGGTGCAGGTGTGAGAGATTTACCACCAGACTAACTTTATCTTGTCACATAAACACTAACGATAAGGCTATAAAAAGATTAGTTTGATAGAAATGGAAATGAGAGATTTTTGTTTTATATATATAAAAAAAAAAAGTAAATGAAATAATAAAGATTAAATTGTCTAATCCAAAACTTTAATTGAATTGATCAATCTTAAAAAAATTCCCATAGAAAGAATTAAAAAAAAAAAAAAAAAAACTCTAATAAATGTTAAAAATGACTATAAATAAAGAGGGAGTTAATATATTAACTAAGAGCATCTCCAATGTAAAAGTGGCTTACATACCAATAATTGTTGATATGGCAACAATGTCAAGAGACTTGCTTCCTATGTGGCATAAAAATAGACTTGATAGACAATCAATTCAAAATTTGGTCTCCAATACTTCCTTCTAAAACACAATTTTTTTAATGATGTGTCCATATTTTTTTTCCTGTTTTATTTCCTTACAAAAAAATATATGAAAAATTAATGTCAGTTTTAAATATTTGCTGAGTCAACCTAAGCTGTACAACAGACCGTCTGAAAGTAGACGGTTATGTTGACAATGTCTAATATATTTTTTTTGCTACATTAGCTTGAGGATGAATATGCACGGCTGCATTGGAGACACAATTATTAAAATAACGTCTATTTATCCTACATAGCATCTCTTTTTTTCACAAACTACGCTTGCATTGAAGATGCTATAATATGGGCAAATACCGAGAGATCCGCGTCTCTATTTATTGGTAATTATCTTCTTTCTCTTATTTGTTCATAATTTATTCTTTATTGTTATGGAAATCCACATTGTACTAAATGACCGGAGATTTCATTATATGTAATAATAATAATAAGAGCAAATTGCAACCAACTTCCCTGAGGTTTGCTCTTAGACAATTAGAAACAACTTTTCCATTTATTGACAATCACCTCCCCTCCAGTTAGTCAACATCAGTTAACTCTAACCATTGACCATGTTAAATTTGTAAAATGACTCAATTACCCCTAAGTCACTTGTCAACACCTACTTTGACTTATGGAAAGGAAAAAAAATTATAAAAATAGACATTGTCCTAGGTGGGTAGGTTTGTATGTGGATGATTAAACGATTTTTTTTTGTTTTTTTTTGTTTTTTTATTATGGATAAAAATATCCTTCAAATTTTGATAAATTCCAATTGAAGAAAATTAATTAAAAATTCCAATTAACCGTTTGGATTACATATAAAATTGCATTTGCCAGCAGATCATTGGGCAAAAAATACTTTTTTTTTTTTTCCATTCTCCGATCAATAAAATTTGTATTCATTAGCATTTATTCTTTAGCCAAGCAAGGGTGCTACGAAACAGTACCCTGGAAAGTTAACTTGGTATGTTAAAATTACTTGCATTGTTGCTGCTCTTGGTGGACTGATTTTCGGATATGATCTCGGTATCTCAGGTAAGTTTTTAATTAATTTACAACTAGTCTTGCTTGGCTAAAGAATAAATGCTAATGAATACAAATTTTATTGATCGGAGAATGGAAAAAAAAAAAGTATTTTTTGCCCAATGATCTGCTGGCAAATACAATTTTATATGTAATCCAAACGGTTAATTGGAATTTTTAATTAATTTTCTTCAATTGGAATTTATCAAAATTTGAAGGATATTTTTATCCATAATAAAAAAAAATAAAAATTCATTCAATCATCCACATACAAACCTACCCACCTAGGACAATGTCTATTTTTATAAATTTTTTTCGTTTCCATAAGTCAAAGTAGGTGTTGACAAGTGACTTAAGGGTAATTGAGTCATTTTACAAATTTAACATGGTCAATGGTTAGTGTTAACTGATGTTGACTAACTAGAGGGGAGGTGATTGTCAATAAATGGAAAAGTTGTTTCTAATTGTCTAAGAGCAAACCTCAGGGAGGTTGGTTGCAATTTGCTCTAATAATAATAAAGTAATTAAAAGGGATGCTCATCAGTAAATTTCAGAGTTCATATTCTTTCATGGTATTGTTTAAATTAGTGACACCTAAAAATAAAAAACTCTTGACATGATCAGATTTTTTTTTTCTTGAATACAGATAAGTATTTTATTTGAACTCAACTCAATTATTCATTAGTTCAAAAAAAAAAAAAAAAAAAACTCAATTATTCATTAAAAAAAACAGTAAGACAAAAAACTAAATCAGGAGAGTATCTAATCTAATCTAATCTAATCAAAGAGTTGACAATTTTTGTTTAAAAAAAAAAAATTAAAAAAAAAATAAAGAGGAATAGATGTTAAGATCACCTGTTGATTATTCCCGATGGAAGCACCCTCTACAGTGGTGCAGTCGCCGGAAGCTTGCATAGTGAATGAGATCTGAACCAACAGCGAGTTTCAAGACATATGCAGGTGAGACAGCAAATTCTTTCAAAAACAAACGCATGTTACTGCTTTTGGTTTCTTGTTCGTGATATTTTTTAAAGAACAGAATGGGTTACATCGACTGCAGATTTTTGGGATTTTGCCATTTTGGGGTCTTAATGGGTAGTTGGGTACGCGTGAGGACAAAATCTCCTACTCACTAGTCTTTTATATATACAATATTTCTTAACGAATAATGTTATACGTACTAAATTAAATTTTTTTCTCAAATTCTATCTCAAATAATATGACACGTGAAGTATCAACATCATATCTGTCACCATATAATCTCATAATTTATAAAATGGTGACATTTCATGTGCCACATCATTTGTGATAGAATTTAGGAAAAAATTTTAGGACATTTAGCATTACTTAATTAACTATTACAATGATAAACGGGTAAATTAATAATTAACAAATGGACGGGAGGGGAGTAATACTTACCCCCTTTTAAAAATGAACTCAATTGAGTGTTTCATTGAAATAGATTGCAATGTAATCGATTCATAAATTGGTAGATTGACTAATCTAGCTTATTGAAGTAGGAGGTCGGTTTGGATATAGTGTGTGTATTTTATATATAAATATAATAAATATATGTGTAGCCTGTATGAGATAATAGTCTTATTCAACAGCATCTACTAGTATTAAGATATATGAAATTAATAAAATACAAGTCAGACAGTCAGTAGCATAACAACAACAACCTTAATTACATAAAACATCTATTAACTAATTACATCAACCTGATAATGAAGTAATTAGTAGTACACTAAAACAAACTATATGACAGGCTTAAAGTTAAAACACCAACATCAACTTCACCTCTCTCATCGCCCGCTTCTATTACTCAATACTTCTCTTATCACTGCTGGATTCGGTACACTCTTTTGGGGAATCTGCTGCCTTTGAATCATTACGAGCTATGACATGAACGGGCAAATCGGCCCCAGTTGTATCAGAGGTTTTGGTTTCTTTATGAGCTCCAACATGACCAGGTGAATTTGCCTCGCTGGTATCAGAGTTTTTAGTTTCTTCATGAGCTCCAACATGACCAGGTGAATTGGCCTCGGTGGTATCGGAGTTTCCGGGTAGTTCTCCACCAGATTTTAGGGTAATTTCTAGTTCCTCGTACTTGGAGATGACTTGTTGAAGCTCGTCATTAAGATTCAGTGCTTCAAAGAGCATTCCCTCATCATCGGCGGTGCTCTCTATGATCCTCTGAATGACAGGCTGAGATTCCTTGCATTTCTCCAGCATGCTCACAGTCAACTCATCCTGAAACAATGCAATAACATTTTAATGATTTTTGGAGTAGGAACAAGACTTGTGTTTTAGGTTGGAAATTTAGAAGATAAGTCATGGACCACCTAGATTCCAGGGAAACAATAAACAAGTCTCCAAAGCAGTTATAACCAATGCATTCCAGTTTGAAACTTAAATGTGCATGTGCAAATGGATGCTGGGGCGACATGAATTCAAAATATAAATTCTGAAATCCTATTTTCCAAATTCTTAACATGTATTCTTTGTCGCACAGAATTCAGAAACATTTCAACTTATATAACAATTATAAACATTGGAGCTTCTATATGTGGTGAAAGAAGGATGACAGAACCATAATATCCAAAGTATTGATAGAATCATAAGATTTGATGAGGCTAGACCAGAGACACTAACGAAAGAGATTGTATGTTGCTTTCATGTTTGAAGTAGATTAATTACCTTTATAGGTTTTGGCTCTGTTTCAGTATTCAGTATGCTAGAGAGAACATCAAGGCTGTTTCGAGTTATTATAAGAACTTCCTTCTTTTCATCAACAGAGAGGCTCCCATAATTATAGACAAAACTAGTATGATCTGCACCCTGTAATCCTGTGTTGGGAAAAGGATAGCTTTCAGAAGGAGACAGTGGTTCTTGATGAACATACGACTCCAAGGTATATTGCGAGGTTGGCATATTCCCACCTTCTACTGGGAGATGCACCCTTCTGTCTTTCAAGCTCTGCCATAACCATAAAATAAGAAAAACAAAAGAATTTACATATTGGCACACTAGTGTCTTTCAAATGCAGAAACCATGAATATGGTGGGTGAACCAATAGAGTATGTACAGAAATTGCCCCCATTTATCTATGGTGAATAAATAAAATGTGAATGCATCCTACTAAGGCTTCCTTTTTTCCTTTTTTTATCAGGTACTAGTTGAACAAAATGAAAATCAATGTGATTAAAGAAACCCTTCCAATCAAGTCAGTTAGAGCTAAAGAGGACTTGAACAACTTACATGTAAGGACATAATTAGCTTATTTTAATACTCGCAATTATAAAACAATTCCAGACCACAATCAGTAAACCAGGCACGCGTTTCACATAATCAAGAATTGCTAAGAGAAAAACATTTTATCCATACATGATACCTTAAATATGATACACCTCGTAATATGAGGCAGGCATAGCACAAGACATGTGCCTCGGGAGATTTGAAACTTAAGAGTTGGGCCACTAAGCATTTTCTAATTACAAATTAATACATTAAAACACACCTCTAAAGTTTTGCATTGCCACTAATATGAAAATAAACTTGTGAAATGAAGGCATGCAGTTTTGCATATGAAAAGGAAATCTGAAAGTACCATATAAGTTTGGCGAAACACGGGAAGATATGTGAGATCCTCAGACTCTCCCCAAGCCCTGATCAACTGCAACGCCCTACTTGTATTTCCCTGATCTGTCTGAGGGTTCTCAATCAGCTTAACCATCTCATCCAACACCTTCTCAGATGCCACCTCAGAGAACACCTTCTCGCAATTCATTGCACATGCCTCCAACAATTCAAGACTCAACCTCTGGCTCACAACACTCTTGCCGGAAATCTTTTTCTTTATGGCCTTAACAATCTCCGATCCACTTAACTCCTCGCTGTTGATCATGGCACAAATCCTCATATTCATGCCCCAGTTGGACTCCTCTAAAGTTTCCAAAGTGGCCTCATCGACCATTTTCGATTCAGGTGTTGGAGTTTGTAGAATCTCCTTCATTTTTCCACTAACAATTCGACCCATCTGAGCTCCACCCGTCTTTATTCTTTCACCCAACTGACCTAATTTTAACTTGTCCATCACTTCACACACTTCACAAGATCCAAAATCAGCAGCCAGTAAAAATCAAAGTCTAGCTAAAGCTATGCATCTCTAAGCCCCAATTTATCATACATACAGCTCTGGTTGCTGAGAGACCAGCGATTCGGCTTAAAAACTCATTTTGTAAATAGTGATTATCCATCCAAGGAACAAAAACAAAGCATAATAAAGACAACGAAATTGGACAGTTGAGAATCAGACAAACCTGGGATCAACTCCAAACTGAAGATTCGTATAAACAAGTTGGAGTCTTCGTTGTTGTCGTTTTAGTTAGGCTTTGGATTGTAATTTTGAAACTGCGTTTTGTTGTAGGCCGGACCGAGAGAGATGGAAACAGTCATAACTCAAAAAAGTCTGAGATACGCGTGGCTTTGGTTACTCGCCTCTTGGATTTCTGTGGGCCCCTTTTCCACTACACTCCAATACTCCATTTCCATTTTCAATCAATTTATGAAATATTATTATATTGTCTTCATATTTCCACTTTCCAAAAACCCAAATAGGATAATTGCACTAACTCCTCTCAATTTGGACATAATTAGTTGGACTAATTGCACAAACGTCCTCTGAGTTTAGGTATAATTGTATGTATATGGAATTTTTACCCATAATTGCACAAACATCCCCTGTAATTAGTTGACTTTGTTAAATCTAACCATTGACCATAATTTTAACCAAAAATGACTAAAGTGCCCCTAGTTACCTATTTTATAATTAATTATATATATACTTTTTTTTTGACAATTTATATATATACTTAAAAAAATAATTATATATATACTTAAAAAATTAATTATATATATATATTTAAAAAAATAATTACATATATACTTAAAAATAATAATTATATATAATACTTAATTAATTTATTTAAAAAAATGGATTATAAAAATGTAAAAAATGGATTAAAAATGGATTATAAAAATTGTTAAATAAATAAATTAAGTATTGTATATAATTATTATTTTAAGTATATATATAAATTGTCAAAAAAAAAAATAAAGTATATATATATAATTAATAATAAAATAGGTAACTAGGGGCACTTTGGTCATTTTTTGGTTAAAATTGTGGTCAATTGTTAGATTTAATGAAGTCAACTAATTATAGGGGATATTTGTGTAATTATGGGTAAAAATTTCATATACATACAATTATGCCTAAACTCAAGGGATGTTTGTGCAATTAGTCCTAATTAGTTTGTAAACTCAAACAAGTCCTTTTTTGTTGGTGACCTCCAAAAAAGTGTCAACGGTTTAGGGCCAGTTTGAGATTATTTTTGGACAACAAATTTCAACTTTTTAAATAATTTTTAAATTTTCGATATTAAAAGATGTTTGGTAAAATGCTTCAAAAAAGCAACTAGTAAATACTAAATAATTGTTGTAGATTTGAGAATAAGATTATAGATTACTCTTTTAAATTAAAACAAATTGCACCCAATTTACTCTTAAATTAAAATAAGATTTGGGGTTTTACACTCGAAAACAACTTATTAAAAAACTCATAATGACCTCCCACCACGTTAAGTTTGACCGTTAAAGGAGATGGACGGCTGTCTAAAAACAGTTAAAAAACTGAAAATTCCCCTAGTTTAAAAATCATAAAATAATAATAATAATTTTTTTTTTATATATATAAAATGGACTAACCTAAGGGGAAAAAGCGTTGTGAGCAATCATATGCTGAAAAACCCTTAGACAATATCTAGAAATATATAAATAAGAAAAGACAAAAAAAAAAAAAAAGAGTAACAAGGAAAAACCAACAACAAAATAAGGGGAAAACAACCCCAACCAAACAAAGAGGCACACAGGGCACAAAATAATAATAATAATAATAATAATAATAATAATAATAATAATAAAAGATTTACAAATGAAAAAAAAATTCTTTAGATCTCTTGTCATTCATCTTTGAGATGAACTTGGGCGATGGAGATTTTTCATTAAAAAAATAAATTAAAAAAAGTGAAAAAAAAAAGGGTGGAGATTAGGGATGGGATGACAATTGCACCCGATCGGGCCGAAATTCTTGGATAGTAGTACTGGGCTATTCCTTACCCGATACTAGGTATGAATATTAAATAACCATACCCGGTTGTGTACCAAGCCGGGTATGGATATACCAAGGTATCCAATTTTTTTTATTTTTTATTTTAAATAAATCTATAAAATTAAAAATAAAAACTAAACCCTAATTTTTTTAAATCCATTTTGAGCAATGCAAGATGGGAACCCATTTTAAGGCCCCATCAGGTCATCAATGGTGTTGCTATTGACCGTTCTTCCTTAGAGGGACCATGATATAGGCATATGAAATGGTAGCAAACACAAAGAAGCTAAGCATTTTAAAACCAAGTTGTGAGGTGAGTTTTGGGAGCCAGTGTTGGTCAAATTCAAAGAAGACAAAATGGGGTTTGAGTTGTGATAAGAGAGTGGTGATCTAGGGTTGCTTAGGGTCTATGGCTTGCTTGAGGAGCTCAACCATGGCAGGTGTCATGTAAAAGGTGTTGTCAAGGCCTAGAAGGAGATGGGATGAGCATTGGGAAAATAGGGATGGGCATTGGTCCCTCGATCCCCATCCTCATTTCTCAAACCCTTCCCCATCCCCCCATTCCCCAATTTGGAGAAAATGGGGATGTGGGAGTTTTAAGGGGAGGTATCCTCATCCTTATTCCCATTTTCTCATTTTTCTTGTTTTCTCGTTTCCACAGTTTTACTAAAAATTACGTATTTAAAAAAAAAAAAAAAAAACAATCCATTACAAATACAAAAATATTAAGAATAGAAAATAATAAGAAAATTATATATATATAGGGTTTGGGGAAAATGGGGAAATGGGGATGGGGTAACCTCCCCCCCATCCTCATTTCAATAAATTTGTGGGGAAATGGGGATGAGGAATCCCCTATCCCCTATCCCTATCCCCAATTCAATTTGGGGATGAAAATCATCATCATCATCCCCCTCATTTCTCCAATTTCCCCAAACATTTCCAATCAAATGGGGATGGGGAAATGAAGATTTGGGTATCCGGGGATAAATGCACATCCTTAAGAGGGAGACCTTCAATTTCTGGGATTTGGAGAAGGTTAATTTAGGCTTATGGACTCAGCTTTAATGTAGATTTGATGTGTGAAATGTTACCGGGAGCGGACAGGAACAAGACTTTGATTCCATGAGCACAAAGTCTATTTGAAAGTTGAAGAAAAGGACTTATGTGACCAAAAGCAAAATATGGGAACATCACTACATGAAGTGCTTCATCACTTGTTGCCATTTTTAACAACTTCTAGATCTTCTTCTATATATCTACACTATATATGCTTTTCTTGCTTGCTCCTTAATCTAATATATATATATATATATATATATATATAAGGGTTGTAAGGATCTCTATTTTATGATTGACTTATTTAATGACAAACCACATTGAGGATAATTTTGTAATGGATAGCTTAGGTCCTCGATGGCAAGTTTCCAAGCATCTCAGTGACTTTAAGAGCGAAAGATATATTCACTTAACTTTGCCTCTTGAAGAGTTTAGGTGCACACACACACACTTCATGCATGTTTTGTTCATCCATTACACCTATCACACTTGCACTTCATTCTTAGACTTAAGTGTGGTTTTGTGTGATGTAATTCGTTTCCCGATGATTGATCGGAAATGTTCGCGCATGCACAATGGTGTGCTTATCTTAGCGCAGTGAGTGACCATTTGAGAAGGTTTTATTCTTCTCTTGATTTGGTCTTTGGTCACATGGTCTTATACCATAAGTTTTGGACATTTTGTTGTTGTCCATATTTGACATTTGGTCACTCTTTTGATCATATATCTTTCTACAGACATTGAAACCTCATTTTGTAAAATGGAATAGAAAGTAGACTTCCATACTTTTCCAACGGTATATCATATGAAAGGTTTGAATGTTGTTTGGTCTTGTTTTGATTCGTTTAGAAATTAGGTTGTTGTGCTGATTTGTCAGTGCGCGAGTATTGAGCGGGTCCCTACCCGCGCAGTCACCAGCGAAGTCATTTTCAATGATTTTCCTTATCCCGGTGAGCTGGTAACTATACGGGTCCATACCAACGTAATGAACCCGCACACTGCACTGTTTTTTGCATTATTTTCTCAAAACGATTACGTTTCAATTAGGTCATCTTCTACATTAAGACCACGAAATTAAAGCCCTAGAGAGATAGAAAGAGTGGTTCTAGAGAGAGAAAGCTTCGAGCTTCATTCCTTGACTCTTCAAACCCAAAACCCATCTTCTTCATGCATCATTGGACATCTTTAAAGCATGGGTCTTCTTAGTTTCATGACTAGTTAAGCTACAACTACATTAAATCTCATTTATTGTTGTTCTTACTCTAGATTAGGTATTTATTGCTTGATTAAATACCTAGACTCTCTTCATTGCATATATTTATGAGTCTTGATAACATGATTGGGTTTGTTTGTGATAGCTTGCATGATTAGGTTGTTTTGCCTAAATAACTAAGTCATAAATATTCATGTATGATTAATTGATTATTAGGTTTGCTTTGTGTATCTAGTCAAGTTCATGAATGTTTATGTGAGTTGTATTTGACAGTTAGGTTGCTAGAATCTGTCTACAACTAATTAAGATCTCATGTATGGACATGTAGGCAATGTTTGATAACTAGATTATTAAATTGCATTATAGCATCTATTTAAGCATTTTGTGTGTGGTCTTACACATTATTGCATTTGAGCATTATTATCATATTCACTTAGACTATTGATTATCTTCAATGAGTTAAAGTTTTGTGGCTTCTAGGTGAACTTGCACAAGTAAGTGAAGTCTTGCAACCGAAGGATTGGTTGGCAAGCATTGCCAAGTACCGTATAAAAGGCATGTGGGTAGATTAGGAGGTGCTCACCCCAAGAGTAGTGAATTGAGGGATATCACTAGGAATTGAACCAAGAGTGGTAAGTGGTAGTGTCTATAGCCTGAGGTTGTCGAGAGTGAGAGTCCATGTATCGCTTGAGGGTGTAATCGTCTTTTCATATAGTTGACTATTGTGGCTTAAGTGGCTAGTCCCGTGGTTTTTCCTTATCGAAGGTTTCCACGTAAAAATCAAGTGTTTTTTACCTTCCACACTTTACTTGATTTTTGTTGTATGTTTGAATTGAGTTTTACTATTAATATTGAATAATCGAAAAAGTTGGTAATAATTGATTAACAACCCATTCACACCCCCTAGGTTGTATGAGACACACGTTTATATATTTTCAAGGGTGTTATTGAGAACTAACCCATTTGGGAGTATGAAGTTAACACCTAACCTTGAAAAATATATATTACGTGTGTCTAATACAACCTAGTGAGGGGTGGATGGGGGGTGGATGAGGGGTGGATGGGTTGTTAATTGATTATTACCAACTTTTTCGATTAGTCAATATTAACAATAAAACCCAATTCAACAAACAATAAAAATTAAGTAAAATTGTAGAAATATAAAGAACACTTGATTTTTACGTGGAAACCTTCGACAAGGAAAAACCACGGGACTAGCCACTTAAGCCACAGCAATCCACTATATGAAAAGATGGTTACACTCTCAAGTGATACACGGGCTTTCACTCACGATAACCTCAGGCTATGGACACTACCACTCGCCACTCTTAGTTCAATCCTAGTGATATTCCCCCGATCCACTACTCTTGGCGTGATATCTACCCGCATGCCTTTTATATCGAAACTTGGCAATGCTTGCCAACTAACCCTTGGTTGCAAGACTTCACTTGCTTGTGCAACTTTACCTAGAAGTAGGGATGGCAAAATTATCCATGGATACGGATATTCGTAAGAATTCGCTCCATTTTAAATGGGGATGGATACTATTATTTCGGGGATGGAGCGGGGATGGATATCATCCTAATATCCATTTTATTTTTAGGGATGGGGATGGATATCGTCTATGGATATCCATCCCCATTCGGATCCGTTATAGATTTTAATATTTTAAAAATATAAAAAATTATTATGTGATTATTAATTCTAATTATATAAGTTATTATTGGTTTTTATATTTGAACTTTATTGGATGTATTTGTTTCTCTTTAAATAAGATAAAATGTATAGTTACATATGTTAGTTACATTTTTCTCTTGTAAACTACAAAAATTTAAAGTTTTTTCATCGGATACGAATATAAACGGAGCGGGGATGGATATCTATATCTTAATTAGCGGATTATCCGAATCCGCCCTGCTCACTTAGAAATGGGGATGGATGCGGAGATGGAGATATATATCCCAAACGGATACAGGGATGGATATTGGGGTATCCATACCCAATCCGATCCATTGCCATTCCTACCTAGAAGCCACAAGACTTTGACTCATTGAAGAGAATTAAAAGTCTAAGTGAATATGTAAATGATGCACAAATACAAAGAGTGCTAGACTAAACACTAGATGCATAATTAGATGTTAAGATGCAATTCTAACCACCTAATTATCAAACAAGCTTACATGCACATGCATGAGGTCTCAATTAGTTGTAGAGATTTCTAACAACCTAATTGTCAATTAAATGCACATGAACATTCAATCAAGGAACTTAAAATCGATAGATATACCGAAATATCCACCGATATATCCGTATTTTGGAGGGACCGATATCGAAACAGGCAAATATCCAATATCCTACAGAATATCCGACCAATTTTGAAATATCCGTAAAAATCTCCCGATATTCCCGAAATATCCCGAAATATCCCGAAATTCCTGAAATCTCACGAATTTCACCCCGAAAGTCCATGGATATTTTGCATATTATTCAAATAATTTTTTTAATCCTAAATAATTAAATTATTATTAAAATAATTTAGATTGAAAATTATTTTAGAAGAAAAAGTTTTTGTGAACGAGTACCCATTGCAGCTAGAAGCAAAATGCAACCGGGTATATAACTTTTACTACAAAAATTTACATATTAATAATAAATAATAATATCATTGACATAATATCCATACTTATAATACTTAATAATTTTTATTACAGTTGATTGGTGGGTAATGTATGGAAACTGTACTCCTTCATTGAGTGCAATAGCAGTTCGTATACTGTCACAAACATCATCTTTTGCATGTGAAAGAAATTGGTCCATATTTGTTTTAATCCACACAAAACAAAGGAACCGTCTTGCCTATTTTAAGCTTGAACAACTTGTTTATTATTATTATAATATGAAGTTGAAACTTAGGGATATGACAGCTAAAAAAGATAAAGTAAATGAAGCTGATTTTATGGATCTACTTCAAGTAGCTGCTGAAGCAAGAGACGATAATGAGAATCATATTTTTAACTGGGTTAGACCTGCCTCCTTGGATAATGATGAGGGAAATCCTGATTCACATAATATTTCTCATGCTCGAGACATGGGAATAAATGTTGAACAAGTGATTAGAGAAGAATTTGGTGTAGATCGTGGAGTTATTGTTACCAGCTCTTCCGATGACTAACATACCTCTGATATAAATAGTGGAGGAAAAGATGATGGAGATGATGGGGATGGTGGGGATGAGGTAAGAGGTAGATTATGGTGTAGGAGGTTGAAATGCTGGTGCAACAAGTTGGGATGTTCGTGCTGGAGGTTGGGATGCTGGTGCAACAGGTTGGAATGCTAGTGCGGCGGGTTGGGATGCTCATGCAGGTAATTTTGATCAAAATCGTGGTAGACAAAATGGAGGAACAAGTCAAATCGATGAAGATTCTTTGAATATGACTCTCCTCAATGAGTATAGACACAAAATAGTTCTTTGGGTGATTCGCAGACAATGTCAGGTTCTCATGTACCATATTATGGTAGTTATAGTGGCTGCAATATATTTGATTATCCATCTCCACAAATGCCATATGCAATACCTATGCATTCAGATCAACAATACCCACCAAGTTGGGTAAATCCAAACTACCTAGTTCATGGATCAGTTGGAAGAGATCAAGAAACATACGTGTGGCATATTAATAACTACATTGAAAACTATGCAAGCACGATTTCTTGGGAAAATTATTGTTCGAATCAAGATAGAAATGTATCTTATGTATTTGAACTAGCAAGGAATTCATTTTAGTTTTAAATTTAAGACACACAATGTATTTATGTATGAATTATGATTTATAATAGAATCTTAGAAGTGTGGAACTATATATATATTTTAATGATAATTTTGTTTATTAAATATTTAATCTTTTTATATTGTATATAATATTGTAAAAGTGAAATAAAATATTATTCTATTAAATACTCAATTTTAAAAATTATATACAGACTCTATCTATGTTATAATTTATAATAAACTCATAACTATGCTAATTTATCATTGAAATATGATTCATTTGATGTATAATTATTTGTTTAAGCTTGTCCTAAAATTTCACAAAAAAAATCTAACTTTAGATGTAAATATCCATCATTTTTTTAATTTTTGACAGAATATCCACTGATATCGATAATATCCCCAAAATATCCGTAAATTTAGAAGCCCGATATTGATACTAATACCGATATTGATACCGATACCAATATTAAGTTCCTTGCATTCAATAGAGTTTGACTAGATAAATAAATATTAATCTATCAACCTAATAAATATTCAAGGATTAGCTAATTGGGCAAAACAACCTAATCATGCAAGCTATCACAAACAAACCCAATCATGTTATCAAGACGCATAAATATATGTAATAAAGAGAGTCTAGGTATTTAATCAAGAAATAAATACCTAATCTAGAGTAAGAAGAACAATAAATGATATTTAATGAAGTTCTAACTTACCTAGTCATAAGACCATAAAGACTCATGCTCAGATGATGTTGAATGATGCAAAATAGAGATAGGTTTTGGGTTTGGAGAGTTAAAGAGGCAAGCTAGGTGTTTTTTCTCACTAGGGGAACTCTTTCCCACACTAAGATCTGATTTCTAGAGCTTTGAAACGGCCAAGATAAAGAGAAGGGATATATATATATATATGAAGCCCTAAACAAAATGACATCGTTTTGAACTTGGACAACAAAAACCTGTTAAAACCGCTGTGTATACCGCGGTACGTGCATGTGCACAGACCGCGGTACACATCGCGTCACGCACTCTAGAACGCTTCGCGGTAGGGACCGCTGTAGAGGCAACATGCACCAACGGCGGTAGAGACCGCAGTACAACATAAAGACGTCTCTGGACAAAACCGCGGTGCAAGCATGATGCACAGTCGGCGGTACACCCAGCGACACAAGCCGCGGTAAAGGGAAAAATCTCTTTTTCAATACACTAAACACACCTAACCTATATGAATGTTGTGCAAGTGTGAAGTGTGATAAATGACATAGATGCACATATCAATGATACACAAAAGCAAGATAAGTAAATATGCATGCAAGTGTGTGCGTGTACCTAATCTCTTCAAGAATCAAAGTCAAGTGATATACCTTTTGAAGCTCTTAATCTTGAAGTCATGGAGATGCTTGAAAGCTTGCCTTGATAATCATCAAGAAGATCTAAGCTACCAATTACACAATCAATCCCAATGTGGTTTGTCATGAAATAAGTCAATCATAAAATATAGGACTTTACAAATCGGTTTTTGAAAAAGTTGCAAAACTAACTTTTTTTTTCATGTGTAAGTACTATTATACCCTCACTTACTTAGTTTTTACTCTTCTACTTTATCTACCTATGCTATACTTCTTATTCTCATTCTTTTCCTCTTATTTCCACCTATATCTACCGCATATCAGTCGAGCTCTCTCTTTCTCCTCTCAATTTTTTTTTCTTTTGTTCTTTTGTTCTTTTTTTTTTTTTTTTGAATTTTTAGTAAATATTTAGAAACTCCACCATTGAGCAACTCGAAATTAAGTTAGATCGTGTTGAAAGTTTCTATTATTCATCAACCATAAGGGTTTATACTATTGAAACTTTAAGATGAGTTTTTTATTTAAACTTTTATACTTTATAAATAAGTTTATTCTCCGATTTACTTGAATGTGCGTATTATTTTTGTGGAAATATTTTACATTTATATAATAAAGCACGAGTCTTGTTTGAATTTGATGTTGTTGTGATCGATTTAAAGTTTATACATAAATTGAATCTCTTATTTACTTTAATTTGTGTATTATGGTTGTTTATTTTTGTGAAAATAGTTTACATGAACGTAATAGAGCATGGGGTCTTGTTTGAATTTGATGTTGTTGTGATCAATTTTCCATTGTAGTATTGAATCTACACAATTGATAGTTTTTTTTTTTTTTTTTTGGAAAATGTCTACAACACTGTTTTCTCAACGGTGTTTGGATTTCTCAACTGAGTTATTGGAATTCAAAACAGCATTTGAAATTCCTAGCTGCATTAGGAATTCCCAATGGCGTTAGGAATTCCAAACGGCATTAGGAATTCCAAACAACGTTTGGAGTTCCTAACGACGTTGGAAATTCCCAACAGCATCTGGAATTCCAAACAGAGTTTGGAGTTCCTAATAGAGTTGGGAATTTCCAACGACATCCAGAAATCCAAACAGTGTTAAGAGTTCCTAATGGCGTTGAGAATTCCCAGCGGTATCTAGATTTCCAAATAGCGTTTGGATTTAGAATATTTTTTATTGTTATTGTACCATGAATTTAGAATATTTCTTTAGGAATTTAATCATTAATTTCTTATGCATGTGAAAGGTGGTTGCATGGATAAAGTTTGGTTTGTTGTTTTATCCGACGGTGAATGGAGTAAAAGTGGTGGGAAGTTCAAATATCAATATGGAATGTCAAAAGTAATGATATTCGCACAAGTAATGAGGTTCTCGTGGCCATAACGGAATTTTCACACAAGAATACTTGCACATCATCATCATTCACAACTTCAAACGGTGCTAAAACCTCCGGTGAACTATAGATGAATTTCATTTTGATGGAGGACTCGGTTGGATTGACATCAGCAATACGAGATACGATGTCATGTAATGATTCATACGACGTTTCCCTTGAAACTGAAATTACTTTCGACATTTCAGATTTTATACTTACTGTATTAAGTTATGTTTTTGTTATTCATATGTTTTATTTTATAATTATCTTAGGTTGTTAGTACTATTTGAATGTAGACTGTTCCATTTAATGGAACATTAAAGTCAAGCAACATGAGCAAAAAACTATCTCAAAAAGAGATGGTACTCAAATTTGCTTGAAGATGAAAAACAATAAATCAATAAGAGGCGGCGTGAGGCACACAAATTAAAAAAAAAAATTGAAAAACAAACGGAACGATAAATAGGTTAGTTTGGAACAAACTTATGATAGTTACGTTGACAATTGTCATTCCATAAAATTGATAATTATTGAATATCATTAATATTTTATACAATGTCTTTATTAAATGGCTTAAATGAATATTTTAGGAACAAAATATTATCGACTCGAGCCATAATCATCAATTGAAAAAAAAAAAAAAAAAACAAGAATCTTCCATCTTAAGTACTTTCGAAATTGGTGAGAAATTTATTCATTTTAGTAAATTAAAATTATTATTTATTCTATAACAATAGAAATTAACACAACTACTAATATCTTTTTAGGATCAACATCAATCGAACAAAAAAATAGTACTCTACAACATAAGACACATTTACATGTGTCAAGAAGAAAAAAAAAATAATGATATATATTCTAGATGACATTGCTTATGACCTAAATATATTGCCAATAGAACTTTCATGTAAACACTGTCATGCAAAGCGATTTTATAGAGAATCTAAAGGTTTTTGTTGTGCCGATGGAGACATTTCAATAATATCAAATGATGCGCCTCAGACCCTTTTTGATCTTTTTACTTCTAGCTCGAATGAATTTATAGAGTTCCGCAAATACATTCGCACTTATAATAACACTTTTGCATTCACCTAATTTGTAGTGAAATATGATAAAAACTTGTGTAAAAGAAATAAAGGTATATATATATATATATATATATATATATATATATATATATATATATATATCGTGTGCAAGGACAAGTTTATCATTTTATCAACGAAATGTTACTATCAAACAATGAACCATCGTACTTACAACTTTATTTCTATGACACGGTGCATGAATTGGAACATCAAATGCATAGTTCAACAAAGATGGGTTTGCTTACTCTACAGAAAATAATCAACATATTACATATAAATCCATACTATCATTTCTTTAGAAACCTTAGAGTTGTCTCTAATCTAATCTAGATAATTATAAAATTATTATTGGATCACATGTTGAGCTTGATCAAAGACTTTAGAATTCTTCATCAGTTTCCCAAGTTACAGCTATGTGGGTCAATGATGAGCCCTCAGGTGAACGTAGGAGTCGTGACATTATTGTTTATGGTCATGCAGGTTTTTCACACAACGTAGAATATTATTTTGGTTGTTATGATCCTTTACAATATCCTTTGTTGTTTCCATGTGGTGATAGTGGTTGGCATCGAGGAACTAATGAGTTTGGAAAAAAAAAAAAAAACATAAAAAACCCATTGCCCTAATTTAGGGTCTTAAGTATTCTACTCTCCTCACTGTTTTCTAAAATCTTCTTGTTAACAGATGGTGGTATATCAGTTTTCCATGTGTTGCACTCGTCTTTCCGTAATTGGAATCTACTCATCACTAGTCTTCTAATGAATTCCATCAACTGTAAATAGGTCCTAGGCCTAAAATCCTTGAGCATGCTATTGAAAGCTTCTGTCATATTGTTAGTCACACTTTCACATTTGATTGAAACATCAAATGCATGCCTAGACCAGTGACAAGGTTCTATTTCAGCTAGGTATTTCATTGCCTTAAGATTTATACTACCTATATCTGCCAAAAACTTCTTAAACTCAAACCTATCAGCTGTCTTAGCTGCTTTACAAAATAGGTTCTTTAATTTTTGTCCATCATATGAGACCCTGAAATGGGCGTAAATATGTCTTGCATAGAACCAGATTAAAAAATATATATATATATATATATATTTCAGTGCATATATAAAACAGTGAATGCATATATATATATAGTCTTTATATTGTCAGTTCGTCTTGACAATAAATATATCAGGACGAAGAATGTGGACCACATATTATGGAGAAGTTTTGACAAGTGCATATACTTTGAGTCAAAGTATGTAAATCTAGTGGTCCACATTCTTCGTCATAATATATTTATTGTCAGGATGAATTGATAATAGAAAATCTGTATATATATATTTCAGTGCATATAAAATAGTGCATTACATAAAACAGTGCATATATCAAATAGTATTAGCAATATACCTAATGCTTGCACGTGGCCATTACATCTTCAAAACACCAATGACCCCTTTCTGTCTGTCACTCATGTAGCAAATTGGCTTGTCATCAGGATACCTCAGGAAAACCCTTAACTGCTCCAGAAACCAAGACCAGTTGAGAAATGTTTCTCTTTCACAGATGCAATAAGCTAGTGGGTACAAACCACTGTTTGCATCTAGTGCAATTGTTGAAAGAAGGACTCCACCATATGGACATTTCAAATGACACCTATCGATGCCAATGAAAGGCCTACATCCCTCCAAAAAACCCTTCCTCTGTGCTTCGAAGCTCACAAACATTCTTTGGAAGGTTGATGTCTTTTCCAGAAGGTGAATGTATGCTACTAAACCAAGGTTGCACTGCTGCACCATTAATGCATATGCCCTAAGATGCTGAAAACATCCCTCATGCTCTTTAAGCAGCACCTCTAATGCCCTCTTTTTGGCTTTGTATAGTCTCTAAGTATTAACTACCACATTGAATTGATCTTTCAACATATCCAAGATCACACCTGCTTGGATTCCAAGATTACTCTTCACAAGAGCTTGGAACTTCCCAGCTATCCACTTAGATCTTGCCTCTTTACTTTTGTAAATCCGATGACAAGTATGCTCATTCTTGTAGGTCTTCACTTGCATTGTTGTATCATCACCAACATTAGAAGCATGAATCCTCCATGGACAACCCTTGGTCATACATGCCCATGTTAGCCTATTTTTATCGTTCTTAACTTTGTTAAAGTTAAAAACCTCCTGAATAGCAAAATCAGTCAACAATGACCTCAAGGTGTAAACACTGTCATGTGTTTGTCCAACCTCAAACCTTATTAGACATCCTACCAATTGCTTAAATGGGTTGCTCTTTATCACCCAAACTAGTTTAGCATCAGAAACCTCATCACCTAAGTCACTACAGTATTCATCATCACTCTTCGATTGGTACCCTTCAAATAAATCCTAGTATTCATCTGTATCCTCACACACTTCCTCAGGAACCTCATGTACCATAGCTAGTGCATTCATACTAGAAGACTCATCATCACCAGCCCTCATACCAGGAGAGTCATCATCACCAGAATCATCACCTAACCTAACTTGATCATCATTATCACCCTCATAATGAAGATCACCCTCATTATCACCAAACAAATCTTGCTCAAAACCACTAAAATCTACATATGAGATGTCACCCATGAACCTAGGGGGTGTACTAAAAGAGGCATCTAAATCTGTTGCAACTGGGATATAAGGCCTCTTTTCTATTTCAAACATTATTTTAGTTTGCTTATGTTCACTAAACCACCTAAAGACTTCTAAGATATCATTGTCACTAGACACCTCATTTTTCACAATTGACTAAGGCAAGTAAACCCAAACAGAGTAATCATCTTCAGGCACTTTGTCACTACCAGTTTGTTTTTCAGACAACGTATGCAACAAAACTATCATACTAATGTGGTCAGCATCACAAGTACCAAGCTCAACCACCTTAGTATTGATAGTAACATATGTTTCAAAAACATCCAGACCCATTGAACTGTGAACAAAATACAACATACAACATACATCAATATCAGACATCAAATATAAATATATACATATAATATTAGAACTTTAACATATATACATAAATATCATAACTTTAACATATATCATAACTTTAACATATGTTACGTAATCGAAAATATATACATAAATATCAAAAAACATTAAAATAAATTAGACAAAAGCAAAGCAACTAACTTGGTGTATAACTACCATCAACAAGTCAATTGCACCATCAATTTGACAGGTGACAACTACAAACGCAAAAACCCTAACTTTCTTAACAAACAAACCCTAAATCATGGACGATAGGAAAATGACCTTTGTCAAATGCAACCATGCATGCAAATCCATGTATAACAACAATAAACTCTTCCCTTACACCATAAATATGACAAATAACAACTACAAACAAAAACCACAAATGTTTTGACATAGAAACCCTAAATCATGGACGATAAACAAAAAAAACTCTGTCAACAACCATGCATGCAAATTCATGTATAACAACAATAAACTCTTCCCTTACACCATAAATGTGACAAATAGCAACTACAATCAACTACAAACATAAAAACCCCAAATTTTTGGACATAGAAACCCTAACTTATTGACGATAAACAAAAAAAAAAGAACTTTGTCAATTACAACCATGCATGCAAAATCACCATAGAATCAGTGAAAAATAAAACTGGGTTGAATATACAAACCTTTGCTTCAAAACGAAAGAGATTGCCTCTTCGAATCTAGGTGCTTCCAAAAACCCCTATTATGTAATCGAACAAACACTAACCTATGTCTAAATCGATCACTCAAACAACGAAATCTAGTTTATTTTTTAGGATTTGGTGATGGTAGGTTTGATTTTGGCGCGAAGGTTTGGGAGATTACGACTGTTGTAGAGAGAAAAAGTGAGAATTGCTCTCAAAACAGTTTGGAAGCTTCGTTTGGGACCACTTGACTTTGTTTAAGAGATATCAGATGGGTGGAGGAGTGACGTGGCATTATCTCCTTCACTCATTTGTTTTTTTTTTTTAAAATATAGTATTAATTGTAAATATCAAATTACTTTTATAGCCTTCAATTCAAATTACAATTCCTGTCCCTATTGGTGAGTTTACGAATTTACCCCCCAACATTAACGGTCAACGTTGCTTTTGGACGAATTACCTAACAGACGGGGGTCTTTGACCAATATGTCTGTTTCGCGGGGGGTGGGGGTGGTAGCAAACCTCAAGTGAGGAAAATGATTAAATCCCTAATTTTTAATTTTTATTAGAAGAACATAATCATTATGTATATAAACATACTTTTAAATTAACTATATTATCTATATATTTTTTTATTTCTTCCAAACACACTTTAGACTTTTATTTATTTATCAATATTATATGTTTTTTCTTGTAAAAAAAAAAATAGATGTTCTTCAATTTCATCGAACACTTATCTTTTTTTTTTTTTTTTGAAATATCATTTAACACCTATCTACTTCCACATCACTTGAAACATGACACAAATCTTGCATCCCCACAACTCTTTCAAACAGAAAGTGGTTTTCCAATATATATATATATATTATTAAAATGGATTTTTAACGAAAAATGGAGTTTGATTTTGAAAAAAACTAAGAAGAGAAAAGAAGTAGTGAAGAGAAAGAATAGTAAGAGAATTAAAAGTAACAACTAAATTTGAAATAATAATAAAGCCGATTAAAAAACATAATAATAGTCATAACTCATAAGTGGTGTGTACTTACAAAAATCGAATACAATATAATTAAAGAAAGGGTATTTTTGGCATTAAGTAAGTTTTATTTACAAATTAGAGATTTTTTTAAAAATTTAATGGGTGAGATTACGAAAGAGGTGTAGATATAGTTTTAAGGGGTGTCATTATCGCCACTCAATATAAATTAAATGTCAATCGGTTTATCAAAAGACAACCCGACCAAAAACGGTTTGACCTCGGGTTACGTGAAATACAACCCACCTAACCTGAACCAAACCACAATTTGAAGGTTTTAATTTTTAAAATTTAAAATATTAATGGACTTGTCTTGTCCTTCAGTCTCCACGTTTCCTTTTACTATTTAATTAGGTTTTGTCCTATTTTGCTTTAAAACTAAATAAAACCCCACTCTACATTTTATACATAGATTAACCTAAAATCTCAAAAACTATGATGCATTCATTCTCTCACTTTCGGATCACATCAAGGCATCAAGGCATCAAGCATCAAGGTATACACCAAAGTACTAAACAACTCTCTTTATATATATACTAGGTTTGATGGCACATGCAAGGCATGTGCTTGATTTGTCTTCATATAATATTTTTTTTGGGTAATTATAATTATGATTATGATTTTTTTTTCTCACAATAATAAACTATATAAAATTCAAAACCCCTCTCCATTCAGATGTGTCATGTGGGGGGATACTGGGATCAGTTATGAAATTTGATAAAAGATAATTTCATAAATATCAAGTATTCATAAATATAATAATGGATTACCATACTCCCATATATTATATCAAACACTTTCATTGTTAATAATCGTGACGGGACACCTCTCAAGAGTTTCCGCACAAAAAAAGAAAAAGGCTTGCAGTTCTGCACGCAGGAGGCCATTGCCTAACCCTCATTGTTATAGATACTCTCTTCTAAAACCGATCTCGATCTCCTTCTCCTTCTCCTTCAGATACAAAGAAACATCAATATTCAACTTATCTAAATTGCCATCCAATAATAAGAAGAAACTGTCAACCAATATTACTACTAAAACACTAATTGATACATATTTTTCCTTCGAATACAGTCCAATAGGTCAATAAAATACCATCATTTGTTTTTTCTTAAGTAAATACCATCACTTTCTTCTCTTCCTCAAATTAAACCATTTTCAATTCAAGGGTAAATATACATCATTCAAATGGAAAAAAATATATTATAGGTCCTTAAAACTCAAGTAAACTCTACATAGTTAGTATAACTTATCCATCAAATTTGTGCTTTAGATGGTCCACACCATTTCTATCCTACCAGTCACTTATAAGGAAGAAAAAGTCACAATTAACAATAACCAGTAATGCTTCAACCTTGCCTCAATTTAGCTAAAAATTTGTAGATGAACTTTTTTTTTTTGGACAGTGCAAAGAAACATCATAACTGATTTATCATCATGCATGTATAGCAGACTAAACCATCATCCGGTCAATTTAGCACCAGCAACAAATTAATAAAATGAATTGGCCTACTAACAAATTAAACCTACAAATCTACCCAAAGATTTGGCAAAATCCTACACATTCTCAAACAATTGAATGAAATAAAGTCATGAATCTCAAAATCAAGTATTAAAAAGGTCAACAAAAAAAAAAAAAAAGAAATTAATAATCTCATATAATAAATGATCAATTTTAAGCTTTTAAACAACCTAAAACATCACTTGAATTATCAACAAAAGATAAAATAAATGAAGAGAAATTCGTGAAGATAAGAATCTAGAAAGTGAACAATATCTAGGGCCTCTTTAGATTTGTGAGAATGAACAAGAGAATTCCATTCCACATAGCCCAATTGACACCACAGAAGACCTCAAAAACCTCTATGCTAACCTTCCCGAAAATCCACCTGATCAAATCAAAATTGGGCATTTCTTTAAACTTCTCCATCAGATCCCAAAATCTTGTGTTATTCTAGACCTTCAAAACTTCATCACACCAGAACAAAGCATGATCCACCGTTTCCAAACCACAACCACATCTAAAACAATTTAAGCAAAGCAAATCCATTTGGCAATTTAGTTAATACAGTGTAACTTTTAGGAGATGACAAATAAGTATCATGATACTCACTGTATAATGCATCTCCCTTCTCCATATGATCAAACTCAGTGAGGGGCATCAACATTGATTACATCTTTACTTTTCTGCCACGTTTGTTCTAAGAATTACAAGAATTAAGCAAATGAAATTTTAATTTCCGCATGCAAATTGGTAAGCATACTATAACAAAAAACCACACAAACAACTAATCAAACACCTGATATTCCATCAGTTTCTCAGCATGCTCTCTTTCTTCCAAAGAAGATTCCTTGAAAAACCTATTCACAATCACAACACAAAAAAGAACCGAGCTTTATCAAAAATAACAATCGAAAAAGCTATAAAGAAATTGAAGATTTCCAAAAAGAAATTACTTGGCAAGACCCTTGAGCGCGACGTTGTCTCTATCGAAGTAGGTAAACAAGGCATGGTACACATATGAGACATTGTATTCAACACTGTTATTCACAAGAAAGAATCATAAGTCACAACAATCATATATTAGCATCAAGAACACAAAATTGAATACAAAATATAAAATTTACAACAGAAAATTATCTTAAACAACCCAAGAAGCCAAAAATACTAAAACGAATCCAATATCAACATTTTCTTAAAAAAAGAACAAGATGCTCTGAAGCTTTGCAATCCAATTGATACATGTTCACAGAAACAATATCGTCTAAATTGAAGAGAAAATCAATGAAAGAAAAAAAGAAAAGCGGAAATTTAGAAGCATACCAATTTTGAAGGAATTGAAGAGGAAAGAGGACCTGAGTCTTCCGATTCTTTTGCATTTGATTTGTTGAACGATGTGGTCTTCTTCTCCTTCTTGTCTTGAATTTGATATTCTATTGGGACCAAATTCTATTCAAATTAAATGAAGAAAACTTGTAATAAACCTAGAACACAGAACCTCTGAGAACCTTAAAAGGAAATCTATAATTCAAAATCAAAATTGCATAAAAAAAACGTGAATCACCTAAGAGACTTGAAGCAAATAAACACCAACATTATCATCCATCTTCTCTGTTCCATAATCTACAATAACAACAACAACAAACAAATAAAAATCCCTACTTTCAAACCAAACAATTACAAAAGTTCCCAAAAAAATAACAAAAAAAGTAATGCATCCAAGCCATGAATCAAACACCTCTACCACAAGAGAAGCTAAAAAGACATATAAACACCAACAATATCATCCATCTTCTCCGTTTCATAAGCTGCAATAACAACAATAAACAAATAAAAATCCCTATTTTGAAACCAAACAATTACATAAGTTCCCAGAAAAATAACAAAAAAAGTAATACATCCAAGCCATGAATCAAACTCAAAACAGAAAACCCAACTAGAACACAATTAAAATTTGTAACAAACAAAAAGAGATTGAAATGTCAAGAGTTTAGAGCAGAAAGGTTTTTGAAAGGAGTAAGAAGCAGGATTCATGAAAAACAACAAACCCTAACTGATATGGGATTGAATCTCAGTTGAGAAATCTAGAAAATTAGAATAAAAATTGTAGAAGAAAAAACGCGAATTACCTGTAGTGAGAGACCCTGAGAAAATGATCCTCTTGTTTTGGTCTGGAGATGGGAATGGCTCTGATATCTATCTCTGTTGATGTTTATCTTCTGATAGCCATCGTGATCTCTCCACCGTCTCTTTAGTTAATTATATTTTTACTTCTTATCGGATTAGTCCACCGCTTGGACTATAACCGGTTTTTTTTTTCATTCACTTTTGTATCCAGTATCCACCGCTTGGACTGTAAGTCTGTAATCATTATTTTCTCTTTCTTCTTTCAGGATAAATATAGATAGATAAAAAAAAAATTAAAAGAAAAAAAATTGGGGGTGGGGGTGGGGGGGGTGCGTGATACGCGTCGTTGGTGTATACCAAAAAGATATTATATTCTAATCACCTCGCAAATGTACAAGTCAAAGGACTAGTATAGCAAGTAAGGAAGGGTCGTTCCCATAGAGAGATGGAATCCGTTAACTGTATCTAGCTCTAGAGTTTATGAAAGCAATGTAAATGGAATGTGATGTGTGTGTGTGTGTGTGTGTGTGTGGAGATGCAAACTAACTAACTAAAGATAGAAATGTAGCCGGGTGTTTGCCTTTCTAATTAATCTACTCCTAATTATGTTATTCTACTCCTAAAGGCAAGACGCCCTAGCTATGAAAATAATGGTGGCTTGGAGAGATGCAAGATATGAGACACACATGGGAAATAAGTTTACCAAGCACAAGATGTAAATAATGTAGATTGTTTAACATGTTAATACCATTTAATTCAGTAAAGGGTTCGTTCTCTTGATTAGGGAATTTCCAAAATCAAGTCATCACTCAACCAAGGTTAGACGAGTAATTGTGTCTTATAGTCAAAGACCCATTAAGCACAAGGACATGAACCAAAGCTATCCTAGCAAGTTATGCATAAGCTTTTCCCATTCAATAGAGTTAATAGCCAAGCTCATACCCGGAATGGTAATCCAAGCACAAACTCAACTCTCAATCACTCTAATCATTCTAAACACATACATATTGAATCATCTACCAACATACATACACAAATGAGATATTTGATTACAACTACTTCTACATCATTAGGTTAATCTACTCCTAATCTCATCCATACATACATATCAATATATAATTGTCCATGCACATGAATATCACAATAAGAGATATCAATCATAGACATATCAATGAATGGAGCAATACCTAATCAAATCTAAGAACAATACATACATATATTAACATAAGTGTTGGTTTACAAATAATCCCACATAGGTTGCACATCAATAGAAAATACAAAGAGATGAGTAATAAGAGATAACCCTTGAAGACAAGTCTTCCAAAAGCTCTCAACATCTATGAACTTCCATGGCTCGACACACGAGCCCTCCTTTCTCTTCGTATATAATCCTCCATGGAAGCTTGAAGGTTGCTCTCTCTCTTTTGTGGTGTAAGAGCTAAGCTCTAGGTATTGGTTGTGGTGCACTTGGTTCACCCACTTGGTTCACACTTAGAAAGAGAGACAAAAGGGTGTATTTATAGGTTGGGCAAGTTTTGGGCATGAATGGGGTGTGAAAAGACCAAAATATCCCTGAAAATATCATGATTTCATCTATGAAGGGGGTCTGGCGAGTTTGTCCCGCGGGTTCTTTCCGGTGGTAGTATTCCCACTTGGGTTTTCCTGTGGTTCTTCTGATATTCTACCGCGGCTTTGTTCCTTCTTTCCCGCGGAGGTATTCCTGTGTGGGATTCTCGCGGCTTCATTCTTGCTAGTCAATGGCTTCTTTCCCGCGGAGGTATTCCCATGTGGGATTCCCGTTTGGGATTCCCGCGGCTTCATGCTCCCCTGTTCTGCGGGTTCTTTCCCGTGGAATGAACCAGCGGTGGTCTTCTGCATACATATTTGCCCTGTTTTGCCCACATTTGGTACAAAGACCTTCTATGTGGGACATTTACCTGCACATAGCTAAAACACACATTATATACACAAAAGTGTTCGAAAACAAAAACAAAAGATAGGAAAAGGGAGCGCTAAATGTGAACATTTAGTGCACGATCAGGGGGCTATAATTCAAGCACAACTTCACTCTTTTATATATAGTATAGGATATATATATATATATATATATATATATTTAATATCACTATGTAGTATGTACTTTATTTTTATTTGAAACCGTGTATATTTATATTTATATTATATATATATGTTATTTTTTTAGAGTGATTGATGTACTTGAATGCTTATAAATATATATATATATCTTCAGAAATTCTATTATCAGTTCGAACTGACAAAAGTTATATCAGTTCCTTGCATGTGAGCCACTGGATTTAAATACTTTGACTTGGCTGTATGCACTTGTCAGTCAAAGTATTTAAATCCAGTGGCCCACATATAAGGAACTGATATAATTTTTGTCAGTTCGAACTGATAATAGAAAGACTGTATATATCTTTGTTGTGTTCTCTTTATATATATATATATATATATATATATATATATATACAGTCTTTCTATTGTCAGTTCGTCCTGACAATAAATATATCAGGACAAAGAATATGGACCACATATTATGGAGAAGTTTTGACAAGTGCATTCAAAGTATATAAATCTAGTGGTCCACATTCTTCGTCCTGATATATTTATTGTTAGGACGAACTGATAATAGAAAATCTGTGTGTGTATATATATATAATTACTAGTTATTTTTTCTTCATTTATAATCGTTGTTGTTATTAATTTGTTAATTATATAATTTTTTTTAATTGTCAAAATAATTGAATAACACTTATATTTAATTATTATATTGTTGTCATTTATTTGTAGGTTTACAATGGCTGAAAACTCAAATGCTACTACAGTTGAACCTTCTGAAACTCTAACAACAGATGAAGTATTGGTTTCCACCGATGCTGTAACGAAAAGAAAGCCAACGAAAACACCATCAAAAGTATGGATTCACTTCACTAAAAATGAAGGAGGTAATAGGTGTACTTGTAATTATTGCGGTAAAGATTATGCTTGTGGTAGCAAAAAAGTTGGTTTTATGGACTTATTTGGATGATCAGTGCAAAAAAAATATCATAATCGTTTGGTGGATGAAAAACAAAAGGTACTGACTTTTGAAAAAAAAAATATGGGTGATGGTACTGGTAATCTTGTAGTTGTGGGATTTAGTAAAGATGCATGTAGGAAGGGTTTGAGTAAAATGATAGTTCTTGATGAGTTGCCCTTTAGTTTTGTTGAAAGAGAAGGATTTTGTCACCTTTGTTCTTTAGCATGCCCAAAATTTGATCCTCCTTCTCGAACTACAATTGCTAGAGATATAAATCAACTTTATTTAGATGAGAAAGTAATGTTGAAAAGCATGTTTTCTTTTAATAAGCAAAGAGTTTGCCTTACTACTGATTGTTGGACTTCAATTCAAAATACGAATTATATGGTTATCACAGCTCATTTTATCGATAGTGGGTAGGAATTACATAAAAGAATTTTAAACTTTTGTGTGGTACCTAATCATAAGGGTGAAACTCTTGGAAAAATCATTGAGGCATGCTTACTTGATTGGGGTATAGAGAGAGTATTCATGATAACTATTGATAAAGCTAGTGCCAATGATGTTGTTATCAAGTATGTGAAAAGGAAGTTGAGTAATTGGGTTGCTGATGAGATTATATTGGAAGGTAAGTTTTTTCACGTACGTTGTTGTGCTCATATTTTGAATCTAATTGTTAATGAGGGTTTGAAAGATATACATGAATCAATAATTAGTATTCGCATTGTTGTGCGATATGTAAGATCATCTCTTTCTAGGTTACAAAAATTTTAAAAATGTGTTAAGCATGAAAAAAATAGAGTGTAAAGGAAATGTGATATTAGATGTGTGTACTAGGTGGAATTCCACCTATTTGATGTTGGAAAGTGCTTTAAAATTTCAAAAAGCATTTGAGCGGTTGGAGGAACAGGATGGAAATTATGTCAGCTATTTCTTAGAGGATGAGAGTGGGAAAAGAAAGATGGGGCCACCTAGATTTGATGATTGGGAAACATCTAGAGTATTTGTTAAATTTTTGAAGAAATTTTATGATGCAACATTGAAATTTAGTGCTTCTTTGTCTGTTAGATCTAATCTGTATTTTCATGAAGTGTTTTCAATTCAATCCGAGTTGACAGAATTAAGTACAAATACAGATCCTTTTTAGGCACTATGGCAACTAGTATGAAGCGAAAATATGACAAGTAATGGGGTTCCATTGAAAGCATAAACAAACTTTTGCTTATTTCAATTATGTTTGACCCTCGATATAAGTTGGATTATGTGACATTTTGTCTTGGTCATTTGTATGGTAATGATAAGGGTGAAGAAATGACAAAAGGTTTGAAAGAACTTTTATGTCGTCTTTATGAGTGTTATAATGGGCGGAACTCTAATTCTATTGGTACCCAATCTTCTAATGATTTTCAATTATTGAATGGGATGAATGTAGACAAGGATAAGCATGATGGTGATTTTCGTTTCGCAATGCTTCAGAAATTCAAAAAAATGCGAGAAACGAATGATTGTATTGATACAAAAAAAATGAGGTGGATATGTATACGTTGGAGCCAAGTGAAGATCCCTACAATGAAAACTTTGATATTCTACTTTGGTGGAAGTTAAATGCCACAAAGTATCAAGTTTTATCACAGATTGCTAGGGACGTGTTTCCGATTCTAGTATCTTTAGTGGCTTCTGAGTCTGCATTTAGCACAGGAGGGCGTATTCTTGATTCATTCCGAAGTTCTTTGGGTGCTAAAACGATAGAGGTCGTAATATGTACACAGAATTGGTTGTGGTCTACTTCTCGGACAATTAAATTTGAATCAATAGTTGAAGAAATTTCTAGAAGTAGTTGAATCAAATCAGGTAATATATTTGTCATTTTCTTTCTCTTTATATATATATATATATATATATATATTGAGAATGCATCAATTGTTACAATTTTTTGATTTATTTGGTGAGCTGTTTTTTTCTTTTTTTCTTTTTCTATAGAGTTTTTGGGATTAACAACGATGAAGCCTATGACTATTGATTAATATTTTTCAATGCTCTAATTCATGGTAAGATACTAAGATATATGAAGTCTTTAATTGTATAATGCTAATTTAAAATTTTTGATAATGTCTTTCTTATGTGACTAATTAAATTCTTTTAATTTGGTTTATTACAGGTTTCTAGTACATTGACTGTGAAGATTTTCAGCAAGCTTTAGGAAGAGTTGGAATTTTTTTCAATTAATCTTGATTTATTTGATAGGATATCTCCTTTGAAATATTTTGGATATTTATGGATGAAAACTTTCCCATACATTTTGAGATATATATATTTTTTTAATGGAGTCATGGATGATGGATTATGAATTTTTTTATATAAAATATTTAGATGTTTTATTGATGATTGATTATGAATACTTTGAGTTTTATTTATTTATTATTAATTGGAATTAAGAATTAAGTTTTTTTTTTGGACCTTAGATTCATTTACTATTTCTTTATTTGTTGTTATGACTTTTTTATATTTTTATGAAACGATTTTTGAGTTCAAATATAATTCGACAAACCTACCCAAACCAACTCGACTTTTTTCGGTTTGGTTTGAATCAGTTTGAAAAATTACATTGGTTTGGTTTGGGTTGAAATATAGCCAAACTGATCCATATTGGTTTGGTTTGATGTTGAGCTTCACCCTAAACCAAACCGAAAATGCACATCCTTATTACAGCTTTGATGAAACTATTGATAAAAACGTATAAGCCATTCAAGAAAACTGTTTAAATAGTTTCACACCAAGTGGATTTCCTCCTCATCAATTAGTGCTAAAGGAAAATTGTCTGATAATGTTACTAATAAAAATTAATCCTCCGAAAGGATTATGTAATGGTACAAGATTAATTTGTCGTCGATTTAGCCCAAACTTAATTGATGCACATATAGTCAATGGTCATTATCGAGGAAAAAGAGTTTTATTTATTTATTTATTATTTTTTATTATTTTTTTTACCAAGAATTCCATTTATTCCTATTGAAGGCGAGAAAAATGAATTTTCATTCAAAAGAACTCAATTTCCTATAAGATTGAGTTTTGCTATGACATTAAATAAAGCTCAAGGTAAAACTTTAGACTACATCGAAATATATTTACTTGAATATATATTCTCCCATCGTAAACTATATGTTGTTTTGTCTAGAGCAAAAACATCGCAATCTATCAAAATGTTGATACGATCTACTTATAATGATCTACTTGACTACAAAAACACTAAGAGCATTGTTTACCATGATCTATTAAACTTAAGTAGATCACAATCAAACGAATAACACATAGTTGAATGTGCATAAACGTTTAGCGTTCTCTTCTTAGTTGGTACCACTCATTTAATGTCGCTTTGTTTAGAGCAAAAACATCTCAGTCTATCAAAATATTGATATGACTCATTCATAATGATCTCACATGAATAATATATATGAATGACATACAGTTGGGTGCGTATAAATGTTTAACATTCTCTTTATAAGGATTCCCATATATTGATTGGCTTATTTCGTGGACAAACCACAGTTTGGGGTTGATAATGTAAGGGTAGTTTAGATGTTTGAACTTCAAGCTCGAAGGCCCTTTCAAGACCTCAAGGGACAAGCATGCTAAAAGTATAATTTCTTGTGCTTGATTTTTCTTTGAAGAGATTTAGTAAGCACACACACACTTAGCATACTTGCATTTGTGTTACACACTTAGCATACTTGCATTTGTGTGCATACTCTTCACATGTCACTTTACACACTAGCACTTTGTTTTATATCTTGTTGTGTGTATAATGTTCTTAGTAATTCGTTTCCTGATAGTGTTCGGAAACGTCGGCGCTCACACGTATGTGTGCTTGGTTTTGCGCGAAGACCGCCCACGGAGAATGCCCTTGGCTTCTCCTTGGTTTTCACCATTGTTGGTGATCGGCGATTATGATCGGTGGCCTGGCCGCCGAATGAAACCACCGTTTCAGTCCAGACAGGTCTGAAGCAATTCTACGGTCAAGATCAGCGATCACGACCGCCGGTCGAAACCGTCGTTCATACCTAATCGATTTTAATCTCTCAGGTTTGATTCGGCGGTTGGATCGGCGGTCACGAAACCGCCGAATGAAACCGCCGTTGATGCTTTGTTCTTCACGGGCTCAATTCGGCGGTCGTGATCAGCGGTCTGGCCGCTGATTGAAACCGACGATCAGTGCGTTTCAGGGGCAAACTTGTCTTTTCACATGCCCAATTCTTGATGTCTGTAAATATCTTACTTTCTCATTCTCTGATCAAGTTCTTTGAGTCTCTGATCAAGTTCTTTGAGTCATTAGAACCCTAAACTTCAAAGAGAGATTTTTGAGAAAAAATCAAATCAAGAACTCACCTTTAAACACTCAAATCAAATCCTTTTTGCATCAAAGTTCATCTTGCATTCATCTATGATTGGGTTTGCATCATCACAACATGCTTGGTAAGATTTTGATTAATTTCATCTTATTTTAGTATTTTTACTATCAAGCATATTCTCTTTTAATTACTTGTATGTTTTTGATCATATGATAAATACAAAATTAGAGAATTAATTGTGATGAATTGATTGAGTGTTGTTTTGTGATAGCTAATTAGGTTTTTAATTAATCTTGATTAGCTAAGCTATTTGACATGTCATTTAGCAATTGATATCTAGGGTTGATTTAAATTGATTACTTCATCATCCTAGATAAGCATCTAAGGTTACTTAGCCTTGTTTGTTATTTGAATATTTATACATATTCACATAGGTTGCATAATCTCTTCTTAGAGAATTAAGTCTTGAGGCTAAGGTTGCTTAGGCCTCAAGCAATTGGACTAGAGCCACTTTTAAAGGCCCGAGTGGTAGAAGTAGGGGGTTATTGACCGGAGTGTTAGACGAGGTCTACATAGGTTGTAAACTCCATTTCGATTAGTGGATTTCGAGGTCCGAGTGTGGCATACTAAACAGCCCGTGGTTTTTCCCAGTGGTTGGGTTTCCACGTATACATCAAGTGTTATTTAAATTTCGCACTATATTACACTTGCTTGTATTTTTGACTAGTAGGGGCATTTTCGTAAAATTGACTTGCATGGGAAAATTAGGTAATAATAGTTAAAATCTATTCACCCCCCCTCTAGATATATTTATCATACACACCGAGCGTTTCTTTCAATTGGTATCAGAGCGGGTTCCTAGATATATTTAGGTGATCCTAGCTTATTTTAGGTGTGTTTTGCATTTG
The DNA here is from genome assembly GCA_008009225.1 of Acer yangbiense. NCBI lineage: Eukaryota > Viridiplantae > Streptophyta > Magnoliopsida > Sapindales > Sapindaceae > Acer > Acer yangbiense. Next base: position 18,440,521 of record CM017764.1, read on the forward strand.
TGTGATTTGTGCTTATTCATACATTTTGCATTCATTTGTGAAACAAAATATTGCACGGTGTGTATAAAACTATCTAGAGGGGGGGTGAATAGATTTTAAACATTAATACCCAATTTTCGCAAGTATGTCAATATTACGAAAATGCCCCTAACTAGTCAATATAAATATCAAGTGTAAAAAGTGCGGAATAATAAATGACACAAGATATTTACGTGGAAACCCTCACGGGAAAAACCACGGGCTGTTATGTGCGCCACACACGAACCTCGAATCCACTAATTGAAATGATTACAACCTAATCCCGGTCTCATGATCTAATCCCGATCAATAATCATCACAACTACCTAATCCCGGTATAAGTGGACCTAGTTCGATTGCTTGCGAATTAAGTAACCTAATCCCGGTCACAACACAAGACTTAATTCTCTAAGAAGAGATTATACAACCTATGTGAATATATAAAATATCCAAAATGCAATTAAGAAGGTTACTCTATATGCTTATCTAGGATAGTGAATATGCAATTAATTCAATCCTAGATATTAAAAGCTAGATGACTTGTCAAATAGCTTAGCTAAACATAGATTAACAAAACCTAGATAGCTATCAAAAATACAACACTCAATCATGTCAACACAACAATCTCTAATTTGTATCTAGAATATATTCAAGAGCATGAGATGTCAATGATAAATAAAACACTAATTATGTATGATAATAGTGAAAAACTTACCAAAGAATATGTGTTGACCAAAACCCATGCAAGCTCCTATAAGCTAGAAAATGAGATGATATTGATGCATATGAGAATGGTTTTGAGTGTTAAAAAGGTGTTCTTGATTTGATTTTCTCACGAAGTTTAGGGTTCTTAGAGTTAAAGAACATCAATTCTGAAAATGAGAAAGTGTGATATTTATAGGCATCAAGAACAGGGCATGTGAAAAGACAAGTTTGCCCTTGAAACGCACCGTTCGGCGGTTTCAATCGGCGGTCAGGCCACCGATAATGCCCGCCGAATTGAGCTCGTGAAGAACAGAGCATAAACGGCGGTTCATTCGGCGGTTTCGTGACCGCCGATCCCAACCGCTGAATCAGACCCGAGAGATCGAAATCGATCAGGTATGAACGGCGGTTTCGAACAGCGGTCGTGACCGCCGATCGTGACCGCAGAATTGCTCCTGGAAGAAAACGGCGGTTCCATTCGGCGGCCAGGCCGCCGATAATAACCGCCGATCACCAACATAGGTAAAAACCAAGGAGAAGCCAAGGGCATTCTCCGTGGGCGGTCTTCGCGCAAAACCAAACACATTCTAGTGCATGCGCGGACGTTTCCGAACACTATCGGGAAACGAATTACAAGACACATAAATACACAACAAGATATAACAATCAAAGTGCTAGTGTGTAATGTGACATATGAAGAGAATGCACACAAATGTAAGAATGCAAAGTGTGTGTGTGCTTCTAAATCTCTTCAAAGAAAGTTAAGCACTAGAAGTATACCTTTGGAGTGCTCGTCCCTTGAGGTCTTGAAAGGGCCTTTGAGAATGATTCTCAATCATCTAAACTACCCTTACATACAAACCCCAATACGTGGTTTGTCCACGAAATAAGCCAATCAAAGAATGGAAATCCTTACAATTTGAATTCATTCATTACATACAATGAGTGGATACGGTGGCAACCATGAGGGTGCATCAAGTACACGACCTCCTCTCCTCATCGGTGTGAATTATGCCTCCTGGAAAGGTAAGATGGAAACGTATGTGTGCCAAATCCATGATAGGGCATGGATGGCTATTGAAGATGGGTATGCACCTCCTATGATGACTCCCACGGGTGGTGGAGAAGAAGTACTCAAGCCTAAGGCTCAGTGGTCACCTGAAGAGTTTGAGACTTTAAAATGGAATAGGAAGGCATGGCATGCTCTTCTATGTGTAGTGGATGAAAATCAGTACAAACTGATTCAGAACACTAGGATAGCCAAGGAGGCATGGGATATCCTAGAGGTTGCACATGAAGGAACCGATGTGGTTAAGGATTCCAAGCTACAAGTCCTTCAAACGCAATTTGAATTGCTTAAGATGGAGGAGGACGGGTGCTTCAATGACTTTGAAGTCAAGTTGATGGATATTGTGAATCAAAGCCATCAACTCGGTGATCCTTATTCGGATAGGAGAGTTAAGCAGAAAATTATGAGGTCTCTCCCTGCTAGGTTTGAATCAAAGGTGACGGCTTTAGAGGAAAATAGCACCTATAAGGACATGAAGCTGAGCGAGGTAATTGGAAGACTCCTCGCCTATGAATCTAGGAAGGCTCCTAGCATTTCACCTCCTAAAAAGCAATAAGGAATTGCTTTGAAAGCTTCCAAGGTTGTGAAGGAGGAAAAATGTGACTCGGACGAAGACATGGCATTGTTGCTTAGAAGATTCAAGAAATTCATCAAGTTCGAGAAGAAAGGCTTTGGATCCAAAGGCCAAGACTTGAAGAAAAAGGCTCCCTTCAAGAATTTTGAGCCTAGACAAGAGAAGAGTGAAAAGAAAGGGGTCCAATGCTATGAGTGTGGTGGTATAGGTCACATCTCACCCGATTGTGGGAACTTGAAGAACAAAATGGCAAAAGTGATGGCCGCCACTTGGAACGAAAGTGATGACTCCGGAAAGGGAGACAAGTCATCAAGTGATGATGAGCTTACCATCGACTACACGGCATTTGGGGCCACTTGTGTAGAAGATAGAGTTGTTGGTAAGAAAGCCTTGACTAGTGATCCCATAGAAGAAAAAGATGAAGAAGTAGCTCTAGAGGTGATAGGCGAAGCTACTCATTGGGATATGGCTCTCATTGACTCAAGAGACCAAGGTGTAGGTCTTAATGAGAGAAATGACTCCATAAGAGAGATGGAGAGTGGAGGAGATAACTTAAGTGAAGATGACTCCTCATCTAACTCTACAAATGGAAGTGTAGAGGAAATGGATGTTAATGACTTTATAGTCAAGTGTGAAAGTTCATTGGAGAAGAACAATAGAAAGTTAAAGATTTTAAAGGATGAAAATCTAGAACTTTCAACACATAATGACCACTTAAGTATACAAGTGGAGGCATCCAAGATGATTGAAGACAAGCTAAGGGATGAGCTAGCTATGTCTAAGAGGAATGAAGAAGGGTTGAAGAGAGAGCTTGTTGAAGCTATAGAGTCATTGACTAGGATGACTACAAGCACCAATAAACTTGACCACATTCTTGGTAGTGGAAAGAACCCTTGTGACAAGAAAGGTATTGGGTATGAAGTAAGCAAGGAGATCACTACTCCAACCAAGACTATCTTTGTCAAGAGTTTGGGTAAGAATGAAGCCTCACCGGTGCACACACCTAGGAAGAAAATCGATCTAGGACAATGTTCAAGAAGTGCACATGTGAAGGAAGCTCCAATGAGACAACCTCAAGCTCAAAAAGTTCCTCAACCTATCTTCCCTCACGCTCAAATTCATCAAGGGAAGAGGCCAATCATGCAAAATGGATCAAGAAAGCAAGCTAGACCGGTTCAACAACAAAGAAGATTTGAACCCGCTCAACCACAAAGTCATGGGAATGCTCCTATGCATGCACAAGGACATGGTATGAACTCTAAATTTATCCTTACATGTCACTTTTATGGTATTGATGGTCACATTAGACCAAATTGCTTTCATTTCATTAAATTATGTAGAATCAAAAGCATGATTGAAAATAGAATGACAAGAGCTAGAATGCATGCTAATAGGAAGGAAAATATTCATGTTTATGATCCTATTATTTCTAGTACTCTTGAACCATTGTCCACTAGGAAGAAAAAAGTCATATCTATGTGGATAAGAAAAAATGAACCCGCTTGCTATGAGACTAACAAGTCTCAAATAGGTTCATCCAAGTCAAATGGACTTGGGAGGTCCATAGGACCTCATGACCTTCATTGATGAAGGATGATATTGACCCCATATGGGGAACTCAAGCAAAGAGAGCTTATGCATACTTGTTGCATGCAAATATTTGAAAAATCCTATGCTTCTTTGTTGATTGCTTGAGTAAGCTTGGTTGCACATATGTATATATGTTTTCAATTCAATCAGTGTGAACCATGCTTGTCTACAATCCATGTCATATTTATGTTCAAACATGCATTTTTGGACTAGGAGATTTACATAGGAAGTATGATATGAATGACCTATAGTTATCTTCATGACATGATGATTCTTAATGACATGCTTAAAAATTGAAAAGCATGAGTTGTTTTTATAACATGCTAATGACATATGAAAAGCATGAAATTCAAATGACATGCTCAAATGAAAAAAGCATGAATTGATGATTGCAATTTTTAAATGCAAAACTTGTGTGAAAACGCTTATGAGACTCAAAATGAATAAAGGATCTTGTATCCATTCAAAGGAATTTATATTCCAAATTGTCTCTTTTTCTTTATTTGTTGAACATGTCTACTATCATACGGGTTTCATTCCCGGAAAAATCAAATAGAGTGCAAAGTTACTCATGACATGTTTGGCTTATAAAGATGGATGTAGTTGCTCATATATTAAAATCAATGAAAACTCTATATCTTTGCTTCTCTCATGACATTGATGAAATTGGTTTGAATTCTTATTAGAAACCTTTGTCATTTGCTTTGCCAAATACCATTGTATTTTGGACTTGAATGCTACATGTCTTGTATGCAAAGCATGTTTTGTTTCACACATTTATTCTAAAATAAATCTCCTTGTTTCTCTCCTATTGATAGAGTTGCATAAAGTGCATTTTATGATTATGCAAATGACTTGAATGCTATCATCTCTCTTTGCTAAGTGACCCAGTTGGGGACTACTCCTTTGCCTATATCATGACAAAAAGGGGGAGTAGAATGGTGGTAAGGGGAGTTGCAGTTATGCATGTTGGGGAGACAATACATTGAGGGGGAGTAACCCTTTGAGGGGGAGCATTGCATTCATCATACATTGCATGATGTTGTATTTAAATTCTTAGAAATGCAAATGCTTGTTTATGTCCTCACTTGATTAATCTCACATTTTACTTGAATTGGAAAGAATAGAAACTTTGCTTTCAAGGATTGATTGTTCTACTTGAGATTGAAGACTTCAAGATTATTTTTACATATCTCTTTGTAAAGTAGAATATCATAGTAGACCCGTAGTTTATATTATGTTGTGAGGAATCAATGTGAGTGGTGGTTTTGTCATGAAATAGCCAAAGGGGGAGATTGTAAGGATTCCCATATATTGATTGGCTTATTTCGTGGACAAACCACAGTTTGGGGTTGATAATGTAAGGGTAGTTTAGATGTTTGAACTTCAAGCTCGAAGGCCCTTTCAAGACCTCAAGGGACAAGCACGCCAAATGTATAATTTCTTGTGCTTGATTTTTCTTTGAAGAGATTTAGTAAGCACACACACACTTAGCATACTTGCATTTGTGTGCATACTCTTCACATGTCACTTTACACACTAGCACTTTGTTTTATATCTTGTTGTGTGTATAATGTTCTTAGTAATTCGTTTCCCGATAGTGTTCGGAAACGTCGGCGCTCACACATATGTGTGCTTGGTTTTACGCGAAGACCGCCCACGGAGAATACCCTTGGCTTCTCCTTGGTTTTCACCATTGTTGGTGATCGGCGGCCTGGCCGCCAAATGAAACCGCCGTTTCAGTCCAGACAGGTCTGAAGCAATTATACGGTCAAGATCGGCGGTAACGACCACCGTTCGAAACCGCCGTTCATACCTGATTGATTTTAATCTCTCGGGTTTGATTCGGCAGTTGGATCGACGGTCACGAAACCGCCAAATGAAACCGCCGTTGATGCTCTGTTCTTCACGGGCTCAATTCGACGGTCGTGATCGGCGGCCTGGCCACCGATTGAAACCGCCGATCGGTGCGTTTCAGGGGCAAACTTGTCTTTTCACATGCCCAATTATAAATATCTTACTTTCTCATTCTCTGATCAAGTTCTTTGAGTCATTAGAACCCTAAACTTCAAAGAGAGATTTTTGAGAAAAAATCAAATCAAGAACTCACCTTTAAACACTCAAATCAAATCCTTTTTGCATCAAAGTTCATCTTGCATTCATCTATGATTGGGTTTGCATCATCACAACATGCTTGGTAAGATTTTGATTAATTTCATCTTATTTTAGTATTTTTACTATTAAGCATATTCTCTTTTAATTACTTGTATGTTTTTGATCATATGATAAATACAAGATTAGAGAATTAATTGTGATGAATTGATTGAGTGTTGTTTTGTGATAGCTAATTAGGTTTTTGATTAATCTTGATTAGCTAAGCTATTTGACATGTCATTTAGCAATTGATATCTAGGGTTGATTTAAATTGATTACTTCATCATCCTAGATAAACATCTAAGGTTACTTAGCCTTGTTTGTTATTTGAATATTTATACATATTCACATAGATTGCATAATCTCTTCTTAGAGAATTAAGTCTTGAGGCTAAGGTTGCTTAGGCCTCAAGCAATTGGACTAGAGCCACTTTTAAAGGCCTGAGTGGTAGAAGTGGGGGGTTATTGACCGGAGTGTTAGACGAGGTCTACATAGGTTGTAAACTCCATTTCGATTAGTGGATTTCGAGGTCCGAATGTGGCGCACTAAACAGCCCGTGGTTTTTCCCAGTGGTTGGGTTTCCACGTATACATCAAGTGTTATTTAAATTCCGTACTATATTACACTTGCTTGTATTTTTGACTAGTAGGGGCATTTTCGTAAAATTGACTTGCATGCGAAAATTAGGTAATAATAGTTAAAATCTATTCACCCCCCTCTAGATATATTTATCATACACACCAAGCGTTTCTTTCAATCTTTTCAATTGGTACAACTTATTTGATCCATTTTTTCTTCTTTCAAAAATTTTATGTTGTTTATAAATTTCGATTATCATAATGTTTTATTTATTGTCTTTACATATGTATTAAATATGTCCACTCAAACAAAGTTCATACAAGACAGACGTCCTGCAACCAAAAAATGGATAGCAATAGTGTTAGTAACTGAAAAGAGTAGATATCAGCATCTCATATTGGTTGATACACTTGTATGTCACACATATTTGAGTAAACATAATATGTATAACCAGTAACGTATAAAATAAAGATAGTTGGATTCTATTACACTTGATGAACTTATTCGGTATTAGTATATATTTATCTTCTTTATATATCAACACATTCAGTATGCATTTTAATATCATTTTCCATCTTTTTACAGGAAACAAGCATTCAAGCAACCATTTTTGACAAAAAAAACATACGTGCATTTGAGTGCTGGTTTTATAATCAGAATAAGCAACGGAAATACGTCTAGGTGAATAACAAAAATTTCACTACCGTTGACAAAATAGTGATGAAACAATTTTCCTAGAACTACAATCTTCCAAGCCTATCCTTCAACACTGATGAATTAGAGGAGTGAACCTCTTATTCTTTTCACTAGATTTTCAGTGGGAAAACCCTAATAGAAAAAAAAAATGACTGCTTACTTTTTTCTATTATATATGTTACGTATTTAAATAGTATCCCTTTTTGTTTATTAAAACAAAATTGGATAATTATTTAAATTAAAATCCCAATCATATCAAGATTTGAAAAACAAATCTTCTCCCTTTCATAAAGAGAAAATACTTATTTAAATAGTATTCTTTTTTGTTTAATTAAAATAATTTTAATTAAAATAAACTTGGATATTTATTTAAATTAAAATCCCAATCATATCATGAACAAATATTTAATCTTGAATTTATTTTATTTAAACTCTTTAACAATAAACTTAGAAATTAAAAGGTGAATTTACAGAATTTAATTATTAAAACTAATTCACATTATACGAGCCAATTTATCCAAATAAAATTGCTATACCCTTTGATCGGTCTAATCTAATTAAATCGAGTGCATAAAAATTATGACTAAAACATTTTTTCAGTAATAAAATAAAATACACGTGTATGCATGTCATTCTAAAATAATTAGGATAGGCACTTTCTAATCTTAGATGACATGATATATGTATGGCGATATTTAATTTCATACCAATATCAAAAGATAAAATTAAAAATTATAGGTATTTGACCGAGTTCTTTTGAAGAAAAAGAAATTACATTAATTAATTAATTGGGACATTTTCAAATTCTTCAAGCAATGGCTTTTGCCTGTCAATGTGCTTCCTCATTGTTTCGCCGGAGTTTACAAAATTTTATACCAAAAAAAATATATGCTAAAAAATAAATAAATTGAAATAAAATACACAAACCCTATACCCCTTTATGGGTTTACAAAATTTCAATCTAATTAAATTCAAAGGAACTATACAATTAACGATCAAATACCAAACCATCCACAAACAAGATTATAAATATGCATCTCATGCATAAGTGCCTATCCCACATACATACATCAATAAAAAAAAAATAAAAAATTATTACTAGTTTTATAATTAGAATACGTAGCGGAAATATGTCTAGAACAAAAATATAACCATCATTGACTATGCCTTGAAAACTCTATTGCATTATTAATTCAATAAACAAAATAAGAGAGGATAGAACATACCCATGAAGATTGGCAATGAAACAATTTTCTTGGAACCACAATCTTCCAAGCCTAACCTCCAACACTATTGAACAAGAGGAGTGAGTCCCTTATTCTTTTCTCTAGGTTTTCAATGGGAAAACCCTAATAGAAAAAAAATGACTGCTTACCTTTTTCTATTCTATATGATATGTATTTCTTGTATGTGTATTTTCGCCAGGCGGACACGTCATCAAAAGAATCAACAAATGCTGAGGAAGACGTTGCCACATCACTCGTTGACCAAGTCAAAGGAGAAGCGTGGACCAGACAGCGTGTCAACAAGTCCCAAGTCAAAAAGTCAAAGGTGTATTCGCCAGATCAAGATATGTACTCGCCAGGGACAAAAACGTGGTCGCCAAAGGGTGATACCCAAAGATGAAGGTACTCGCCACATCAGTTTACTAAGCATAAACCGACTCGGCAGAAACACATAAATAAACCCTAACTTCTAGAAGACCCATGACAACGAGGAATCATAAAAAGGGAAAGGGAAAGAGAGAAAGCATATCCGGATCCGTTACAACATGGGAATCCTAGTACGAATCAAAAAGGAAATCCTACCACCAACACGGCTAAAATCAAGGGGAAACCCTAATTATCATGTATAAATAGAACCATCTATCCCACGAGGAGGGGGTTCGAAAACTTAGAGAGAGAGGAGAGCGATTGTATGAGAGATCTGAGTATGTAACGAAGCAATAAGCCTAGTATTATCTTTCTGCCCTCTGGGGCGCCGTGGTTTTTTCCCATTCAAGGGTTTTCCACGTAAAATCTGTCTCTTGCATGCATTAATTACTTTCTTGCTTTATTTTGAGTTGATATAATTGTTGAGTGCGTGGCAATCCAAATTTCACCGTCAACAATTGGCGCTAGAAGGAGGGGGTCTTTTTGAACAGAAACTACGAGGAACCCTTGTGAACTGAAACTTCGAGGAACCCTTATGGACAACGAAAGCTACAAGGACGGTAACTCCAGCAGAGATCAAATTGTTGAACCAGCCGCGCCGACAGGAGATGGGGCGGTGACTATCGGGGAACAATCGGCAACAACGCCAGGAGTTAGGCAGCCGATCCAGGAATTCTGCAGCACTTCCAAACTGCATCGATAAACTTAATCAGCGAGGCTAGCAAAATAGGGCTTTCGCTTCCCATAGGCCTGGGAGTCTCTTCTCCCTATGAGTTAACCACTCCTGGAATCCAGCCGCCTGGGAGACTAAGGTCGAAAGTTCACATTGCAACCCCCGATGCTCAAGCAAGACAATCCACAGAAGAGACTCCCCAAGACCACCTTGAGAATTTCGAAGGAAGAAAACAAAGGAATGGAAAAGGTGTGTTGAATGAAGAATCTACGGAGAGGCGAGACCAGGTGCGAATACATGGGGTAAATTCCAGTGACACATACCAAAAGAGCCGGCGGAGACACCGTTCTATCTCGTCTGAAGACAAGAGTCCTCAGCCACGAAGGGAATTACGATAAAAAAGAGCACGACGGAGAAGATCTGAGAGCACAGAAGATCGAAGAACTGGTAGGAGCCCGGGTGATAGAGGCGATTATGGAAGAATGACAATCAAGAGCAGACTCGATCCAGCAGGAGAGCCAACTGGTCAGCGAGATGTCACCCTACAAGAACTATCAAGGAAGGTTTCAGCTAAAACAAATTATAGCACGATGTGTATAAAACTATCTAGAGAGGGGGGGGGGGGGGGGGGTGAATAGATTTTAAGCTTATTACCCAAATTTTCGTGTTTAGTCAAAGTTACGAAATTACCCCTAAATAGATAAAGCAATAAATAAAGTATAAAATGCGGAAATAAAATAACACTTGATTTTTACGTGGAAACCCTCACGGGAAAAACCACGGGCTAGTAAGTAAGCCACACTCGAACCTCGAATCTACTAAATGTGTAAAACGATTACAACCAAATCCCGGAAGTAATCACACACCTACCTAATCCCGGTATGAGTGAACCTAGTCCGATTTGCTTGCGATCTAAGCAACCTAATCCCGGAAGCTACACACAAGACTTACTTTATCAATGAAGAGAATAACACCCTAAGTGAATATATGAATATCCAAATGCAACATAGAGCAAGGGAAACCCTATATGCTTATCTAAGATGATTAATATGCAATTAGAACAATCCTAGATATTAAAAACTAAATGACATGTTCAATCAAATAGTTTAGCTAATCAAGATTAAGCACAAAACCTAATTAGCTATCACAATACAACTTCTCAAACATACAACACACTAATCTCAATCTTGTATCAAAAGATATATAAATAACATACAAGAAATTAATTAAGATTGCTTGTTAAGAAAAACACAAAATATGTAAGATATTAGTGAAAAGCTTACCAAGCAAAGTGTGATGAAGAATCCATGCAAAGAGACATCTAGATGATCTAGGATGATGCTAGATGATGATTGATGATCATGCAAAAGTGTTTGAGTGAATAAAAATTGAGTTCTTGAAATTTTTTCTTCCCTTGAAAAATATCCTAAGTATGAAATCTGAATATGAACTCTCTTTTTTGACCTAAAGTCAAAGTGGCATATATATAGGAGGCCAAAACAAAGTGTGGTCGTTTTGATAAGTTAGCCTGAAATTTACCTTGGGCGCTGTACGTAGAGCGTTGTACGTAGAGCGCTTCTATACAGCGCCTGTACAGCTCCCCAACTCTGTTCTTTCGGGAAAACAGAGTGGCGCTGTAAGTAGAGCGCTTTATACAGCGCTTTGTACAGCGACCCAACAGCGACCAATTAAAATCGATCAGGTCTGAACAACGCTCGATGGGCGCTGTTCGTACAGTGATTCCGTAGAGCGCTTTTGGGAGCGCCCAATGCAAAAATGCAATCCTAAGTCTAAACATGACAAGGCAATTGGATATGCAAGATGCAATCAAACTAATATGCAAGAAGAGATGAAAATACGCATTAATGCACAACAATAAGAAACACAACATACAAAGATTAAACATATGCATGAGTTGTGAGTGTGTGCAACTATCTCTTCAAGATAAGTAAGCACATAGAAATTTACCTTCGGTGCTTATCAACACAAGGTCTTCAAAGGGCTTCGAACAATAAAACCAACACCTAAGCTACCCTTACAAAGAACCCCCAACATGTGGTTTGTCCATGAAATGAGCCAATCAACAAATGGGAACCTTACAATCTCCCCCTTTGGCTATTTCGTGACAAAACCACCACTCACATTGATTCCTCACAAAAAAATAGAATCAACGGGATAACTATGATATTCTACAATACAAAGAGATAAGAAAATAAAACTTCAAATCTTCAATCTCCTGTAGAATAATCAAGCCCTGAAAATAAGATTTCTATATTTTCCAATACAAGTGAAATGTGAGATTAATCAAGTGAGAACAAAAACAAGCATTTGCATTTTAAAACTTTAGGCACAACATTATGAAATGTATGTGTATGCAATGCTCCCCCTCAACGGGTTACTCTCCCTCAACGAATGTTCTCCCCAATATGCATAATTGCTTCTATATTTTGCAACTCCCCTTACCATATCCCACTCCCCTTTTTTGTAATGATATAGGTAAATGAGTAGTCCCCAACCGGGTCACTCATAGCAACGAGAGATAGTAGCATGCAAGATATTTGCATAATCAATATTTGCATAATCAATATAAGTCACTTTATGCATCTCAATTAATTGGAGAGAAACAAGGAGATTTATTTTTATAAAATGTGTGAATCAAACATGCTTTGCATACAAGACATGTAACATTCAAGTCCAAAATACAATGGTATTTGGCAAAGCAAATGACAAAGGTTTCTAATAAGAATTCAAACCAATTTCACCAATGTCATGAGTAAAGTAAGGATATAGAATATATTGATTTCAATTTAAGAGCAACTATATCCAACTTTATAAGCGAAACATGGCATGGACGACTTTGCACCCTTTTTTATTTTTCTGGATAAGCTATACGTATGATAGTAGCCACGTTCAACTAATAAAGAAAAAGAGACATTTGGAATATAAATTCCTTTGAACGGATACAAGATCCTTTATTCATTTTGAGTCTCATAAGTTTTCACACAAGTTTTGCATTTTAAGAATATGCAATCATCAATTCATGCTTTTCATATGAGCATGTTATATGAATTTCATGCTTTTTCATTTGGCATTAGCATGTTATTAAAGAATCATCATGTCATGGAGATAACCATAGGTCATTCAAATCATACTTCCTATATACATCTCCTAGTCCAAAAATGCATGTTTGAACATAAATATGACATGGATTGTAAACAAGCAAGGTTCACACATATTGAATTGAAAACATATATACATATGTGCAACCAAGCTTACTCAAGCAATTAAAAGAAGAGGCATAAGATATTTCAAATTTTTTGCAAGTGACAAGAATGCAAAATAGCTCTCTTTGCTTGAGTTCCTCATATGGGGTCAAATACAAATCACATCACTCCACAAGACATATCCCAATAGATCTACTTAGTGTTTTAAATCGGGTAGCATCTAAGGGTTTAGTAAATAGGTCCGCAAGTTGATCATTAGTACCTACATGTTCAAGTACTATGCATTTATTTTCAACAAGCTCACTAATGAAATGATGGCGGATGTCAATATGCTTAGTTCTAGAATGTTGCACCGGATTCCTGGAAATATTAATGGCACTCATGTTATCACAAAAGAGAGTGAGAGTACCTTGGTTGAATCCGTAGTCTACTAGTATTTGCTTCATCCATAGGAGTTGTGTGCATCCACTCCTCGCGGCTATGTACTCGGCCTCGGCCGTGGACAAGGAAATTGAGTTTTGCTTCTTGCAAAACCAAGACACCAAGTTGTTGCCTAGGAAGAAGCAACCGCCCGATGTGCTATCCTGTCATCACAATTTCCTGCCCAATCCGCATCACTAAAGCCTACAAGACTAGCATTAGTGTCAAAAGAGTACCAAATCCCATAGTTGGATGTCCCATTCACATAGCGAATGATTCTCTTTAAGGAAGAGAGATGGGACTCCTTGGGATCCGCTTGGTACCTAACACACACACCCACACTAAAAGATATATCGGGCCTACTTGCGGTCAAATAAAGCAAGCTACCTATCATGCCCCGATATAGAGTTTGTTCCACACTTTTACCACTAGCATCTTTGCTTAGCTTCAAAGTGGTACTCATGGGTGTATCACAATGTTTGGCATTTTCTAGACCAAACTTCTTCACTAGGTTTTTGGCATATTTGGCTTGGGTTATGAAAATCCCATCATCTTGCCTAATTTGCAAACCTAGGAAGTAACTAAGCTCACCAACAAAACTCATCTCAAATTCATGAGACATGACATCAACAAATTGTTGGACCTTAGTGTTATTGGTGGAGCCAAAAATTATATCATCAACATATATTTGAGCTATGAAAAGCTCATCATTGTCTTTCTTGATGAATAGTGTCTTGTCAACACTACCTCTTGTGTAGTTATTGTCAACAAGAAATTGAGTGAGGCGCTCATACCAAGCCCTCGGTGCTTGTTTCAACCCATATAAAGCCTTCTTGAGGCGATAAACATGGTTGGGGTGGTGTGCATCCACAAACCCCTTGGGTTGTTCAACAAACACTTCCTCTTACAAGAAGCCATTGAGGAAGGCACTCTTGACATCCATTTGGTGCAATTTGAACTTGTGCACACAAGAAATGGACAAGAGAAGCCTAATGGACTCTAAACGGGCAACGGGAGCAAATGTCTCCTCAAAGTCGATACCCTCAATTTGAGAGTACCCTTGTGCTACAAGTCTAGCCTTGTTCCGCACTATGTTGCCATCCTCATCAGATTTGTTCCTATAAATCCACTTAGTGCCTATCACATTAGTGCTTTTAGGCCTAGGAACTAGAGTCCAAACCTCATTCCTTTCGAATTGGTTTAGCTCTTCTTGCATGGCAAGAACCCAAAATTCATCATTCAAGGCTTCATAAACCTTTTTGGGTTCAATTTGAGAGGTGTAGCATGTAAAGCTAATGAGATTAGCTATTTGACGCATTGTTCTAACACCCTCATTCACATCTCCAATAACATCCTCTTTGTTATGGAGTCTTCTAACCCATGGAGCGGGTTCATTAGAGTCCAAGAGAGGGACTCTAGTAATAGGTTGTGTGACTTCATTGTTGTCATTGGACGTCCCAACATTGGGAGTCACCACAACCCTCTCCAAAGGAGAGTCATCCTCTAAAACTTCCTCCTCCTCATGGTCATTCGACTTGAGCCTAGTATCATCAATAACAACATTGGATGATTCCATGACGGTTCGAGTCTTTAAGTTGAAAACTCTATAGGCTCTACTATTCAAGGCATAGCCAATAAAGATACCCTCATCACTCTTAGCATCAAATTTGCCAAGTTGATCACGGTCATTTAAAATGTAGCATTTGCTTCCAAATGTGTGGAAGTAGCTAACATTTGGCTTCCTACCCTTCCATAACTCATAGGAGGTGTTTCTAGATCCGGGCCTTAGGAAAACAAGATTCCCTATACAACAAGCCTTATTGACGGCTTCGGCCCATAGGTTCCTAGGGACATTGTTGCTAAGCAACATCACTCGGGTCATCTCTTGAAGGACCCTATTCTTCCTATCAACAACTCCATTTTGTTGAGGTGTCCTAGGAGCCGAGAACTCATGGGAGATGCCTAAGCTATTGCAATAGCTTTCAAAAGAGGCATTCTCAAATTCCCTCCTATGGTCACTTCTAATCCGTTTAATGCTTGTAATGTTAGAATTTATTTCATTTTGTATTTTAGTACAAAGCATTTTAAACTTATCAAAAGTTTCGGATTTTTCTCTAAGAAAATATGTCCATATAAATCTAGAGAAATCATCAACACAAACAAAAATGTATCTCTTTCCACCTAAACTCTCAGTTTGCATAGGACCCATGAGATCCATGTGGAGAAGCTCTAGAGGCTCCTTGGTGGAGAGATACTTGCCCTTTTTGTGTATGCTTTTAGTTTGTTTTCCTTGTTGGCAAGGTCCACAAATACCATTGGCTTTCTTCCCAAGCTTAGGGAGGCCACGCACACAATCAAACTTTCCAAGGGTTCTTAAATCCCTAAAGTTCATGTGGCCAAGTCTTTCATGCCACAACTCTATTCGCTCATCCATGGACACATTGTTTGAGACTATTCTAGCTTCAAGACAATAGCAATTGTCACTAGATCTCATACCTTTCAACAAGGTTTGTCCATCGGGCTTTAGGATAGAGCAATTATCTTTACAAAACAAGACGGAATATCCTTCATCACTTAGATGTGAAATGCTTATTAAATTGGCTTTCAAGCCATCAACAAATAAAGCATCGGATAATGAGGGTAATCCGTGAACGGAAATGGTTCCTTTCCCTACAACTATATTTTTGGATCCATCACCAAAAGTGACATATCCTCCTTCCTCCATAACAAAAGTCTCGAAGAAACTCTTGTTTCCCGTCATGTGCCTAGAGCACCCACTATCTAAATACCAAAAATTAGAAGAATTTGCCTTCAAGGCTATTTGAGCAACATGGCAAACATTTTCATTCTTTCTAATCCACCTAGAAACAATCTTAGCTTTCTTAGTGGTCTTTGGTACATGGGCTCTAGATGTTCTAGGATCATGCATAATAATATCATCATTCCTAGGAACATGCATCATGGCTCTTTTCTTTTTCTTCTCAATCATGCTTCTGGTTTTGCACATTTTAATATATCTAAAGCAATGTGGTCTAATATGACCTTCAAATCCACAAAAATGACATATAGGAGTAAAATAATGAATCATACATTGTCCTTGTCTTTGTGGATGAATGGGTTCAATCCATCTTCGTTGTTGAACCGGTCTAGATTGCTTCCTAGCTTGAGGTTGCATGATTGGTCTCTTTCCTTTGTGAGCCAATTGTGGAGGAATGTTGGCTTGAGAGACCCTAGGGGGTTGAGCTTGAGGTTGCCTTCTTAGCCCCATCTTCACTTGTGCATTTGAACATTGTCCTATTTCTAACTTCTTCCTAGGAGTTTGCACAAATGAAGTTTCTTCGTTCCTCAAACTCTTGACAAACACGGTCTTGTTAGAGGTTGAGATCTTCTTGCCATCTTCATACCCAAGACCCCTCTTGTCACATGGACTCTTTCCAACACCAAGCATATGGTCAAGCTTCTTGGTGCTAGAATCCATCCTAGTCATAGACTCTCTTACTTCTTCAAGCTCCCTCTTTAGACTTTCTTCATTCCTCCTAGATAAGACTAACTCCTCTCTTAGCTTATCTTCCATCTTCTTGAATTTTTCCACTTGTTCACTTAAGTGGTCATTTTGAGATGAAAGCTCAAGATTTTCTTCTCTCAACATCTTGATCTTTCTTGTGCTCTTGATTGCTAAATCATTAAACTCGGCATGGTATTTAGCAAGCACCTTTTTCTCCACAAAACCATTTATGGAGTTAGAAGAGGAATAACTTTCTTCTCCACTTGAGTCATTTTCCTCTTGACTCATTTCCTCTCTCTCACTAGCACTTTTGCTTTTATGGGAGGAGTCAAAAGCTAGGAGGTTAGCCATGAGCTCTTCATCACTTGAAGACTCATCTCCCTCAATAGAGTCATCACTACTACTACTCCATGTGGCGGCCATCACTTTACCTTTCTTCTTGTCATTGTGATTAGCACATTCGGGGGCAAAGTGACCTATGCCACCACACTCGAAGCATCGGACCCCTTTCCTTTCGGTCTTCTCTTTCCTAGGCTCAAACTTGTTATAGGAACCCTTTTTCTTGTAGTTTTGACCTTTGGAACCAAAGTCCTTTTTCCCGAACTTCATGACCCTCTTGAATCTCTTTACAAATAATGCAAGGTCTTCCTCCGAGTCATTCTTCTTTGCCTCCTTTTCATCCTTGGAGGTTTTCAAAGCAATTCCTTTTTGCTTTTTAGGAGGTGTGGAGATAGGACCCTTCCTAGACTCATAAGCTAGAAGTCTCCCAATCACCTCGCTCCGCTTCATATCCTTATATCCACTATTTTCTTCTAAAGCCGTTACTTTTGATTCAAACCTATCCGGAAGAGATCTCATAATCTTTTGCTTGATTCTCCTATCCAAATATGGATCACCAAGTTGATGACTTTGGTTGACTATGTCCATCAACTTGATCTCGAAGTCGTTGAAGCACTCATTCTCCTCCATCTTAAGCATCTCGAATTGAGTTTGGAGGACTTGAAGCTTAGAGTCCTTCACCACTTCGGTTCCCTCATGTGCAATCTCTAGGATGTCCCAAGCCTCCTTAGCTATCATAGTATTTTGAATCAATTTGTATTGATTTTCGTCCATAGCACATAAGATGGCATGCATCGCCTTCCTATTCCACTTTGAAGCCTCAAACTCTTGCGCGTTCCATTGCGCCTTAGGCTTCAATACTTCTTCTCCTCCACCACCGGGAGTCATCTTGGGTAGATCATATCCGTCTTCCACCGCCATCCATGCACGGTCATAAATTTGGCATATGTAGGATTCCATCTTCACTTTCCGTTGGGAATAGTTCAATCCGGTAAGAAGTGGAGGCCTTGTGCTAGAAGCACCCTCGTTGCCACCACCATTTCCACCGTTTCCACTCATAGTGTTTATGAATGAATGAAATGAATGCAAATGTATGAATGATCAAAAATCACACAAAATGCAAAACACACCAAAATAAGCAAGGATCTCCTATGTATATCTAGGAACCCGATCTGATACCAATTGAAACAAATTATAGCACGGTGTGTATAAAACTATCTAAAGGGGGGGGGGGGGGGGGAATAGATTTTAAGCTTATTATCCAATTTTTCGTGTTTAGTCAAAATTACGAAATTACCCCTAAATAGATAAAGCAATAAATCAAGTATAAAATGCGGAAATAAAATAACACTTGATTTTTATGTGGAAACCCTTACGGGAAAAACCACGGGCTAGTAAGTAAGCCACACTCGAACCTTGAATCCACTAAATGTGTAAAACGATTACAACCTAATCTCGGAAGTAATCACACACCTACCTAATCCCGGTATGAGTGAACCTAGTCCGATTTGCTTGCGATCTAAGCAACCTAATCCCGGAAGCTACACACAAGACTTACTTTCTCAATGAAGAGAATAACACCCTAAGTGAATATATGAATATCCAAAT
Organism: Acer yangbiense; assembly: GCA_008009225.1. NCBI lineage: Eukaryota > Viridiplantae > Streptophyta > Magnoliopsida > Sapindales > Sapindaceae > Acer > Acer yangbiense. The sequence continues at coordinate 18,459,327 of CM017764.1, forward strand.
GCAACATAGAGCAAGGGAAACCCTATATGCTTATCTAAGATGATTAATATGCAATTAGAACAATCATAGATATTAAAACTAAATGACATGTTCAATCAAATAGTTTAGCTAATCAAGATTAAGCACAAAACCTAATTAGCTATCACAATACAACTTCTCAAACATACAACACACTAATCTCAATCTTGTATCAAAAGATATATAAATAACATACAAGAAATTAATTGAGATTGCTTGTTAAGAAAAACACAAAATATGTAAGATATTAGTGAAAAGCTTAATGAAGAATCCATGCAAAGAGACATCTAGATGATCTAGGATGATGCTAGATGATGATTGATGATCATGAAAAAGTGTTTGAGTGAATAAAAATTGAGTTCTTGGAATTTTTTCTTCTCTTGAAAAATATCATAAGTATGAAATCTGAATATGAACTCTCTTTTTTGACCTAAAGTCAAAGTGGCATATATATAGGAGGCCAAAACAAAGTGTAGTCGTTTTGATAAGTTGGCCTAAAATTTGCCTTGGGCGCTGTACGTAGAGCGCTTCTGTACAGCGCCCCAACTCTGTTATCTCGGGAAAATAGAGTGGCGCTGTACGTAGAGCGCTTTGTACAACGCTTTGTACAGCAACCCAACAGCGACCGATTAAAATCGATCAGGTCTGAACAGCGCTCGATAGGCGCTGTTCGTACAGCGCTTCCGTAGAGCGCTTTTGGGAGCGCCCAATGCAAAAATGCAATCCTAAGTCTAAACATGACAAGGCAATTGGATATGCAAGATGCAATTAAACTAATATGCAAGAAGAGATTAAAATAAGCATTAATGCACAACAATAAGAAACACAACATACAAAGATTGAACATATGCATGAGTTGTGAGTGTGTGCAACTATCTCTTCAAGACAAGTAAGCACATAGAAATTTACCTTCGGTGCTTATCAACACAAGGTCTTCAAAGGGCTTCGAACAATAAAACCAACACCTAAGCTACCCTTACAAAGAACCCCCAACATGTGGTTTGTCCAAGAAATGAGCCAATCAACAAATGGGATCCTTACATCAGCGATGGCACGAAGATATGGTCGCAACGTATCTTCGGATGATGAGTCAGACAGCCCATTCGTTGAAAGTATTGCTCGTACCTAATTTCCAGACAAATTCAGAATGTCAACCATCGAGCAGTATAAGGAAAACAGAGATCCAAAAGAGCATGTCCGCCAATTCCGCAATATCATGACCCAATATTCATCCAACGATGGACTGCTGTGCCTGACGTTCCCTCAAACATTCGTCGACCTCGCCTCTAGGTGGTTTTGGCGACTCCCTCCGGGGAGCATTAATAGTTTTTCAAGTCTTAGCAAAGCATTCATAAGACAGTTCATGGGAAGTGTGCAGAGAAGAAAGTCGCTCGCCCATCTATCAAACCTGAAACAAGAACGTAGTAAGTCAACAAGAAATATCTAGCAAGATTCGGAAAGGAGGTCGCTCAAATCGAAGACGCTAGTGATATAGCAGTCATCGCCGCCTTCACCAATGGATTGCAAAGTGGTCGACTGTCTTTTGACCTGCGCAGGGATCGGCCGAAAACTTACGAAGAGATGATGGAAATAGCTGGCAACTACGCACTGGCGGAGGAAGAAGAAGTAGCACAAAGAGGATTCAAAATCAGAGCACAAGGATGACAAGAAAACACAGTCGCATGATCGTCAGAAAGATGAAAAGAACCAAAAGGGGCAACCTAGGGAAAGCAGAGAAAACAACCGAACCAATAGGTTCTGGGGAAGGTATAGCCATTACACCCCTCTAACAGGTGATTAAGAGGAGATACTTTCTGTAGTAGAAGACAAGGGACTCGCCAAGTATCCTCGGCAACAGTCAAATAATGCACAAAGGGATACAACCAAATACTGTCGATTTCACAAAGATCATGGGCATGACACTTCGAAATGTTTTCAGCTGCGTGACCATATTGAGAGTCTTATCAGAGAGGGGCACCTAAAAGATTTTACACTGAAAGGAGACAAGCATGGTGGTCGCCAAGATAGCCGCCAAGGAAGTGGGCAGGAAAGAAAAAGCCCAAGAAGAAGCAGCCCCGGTGTTACAATAAACACCATTTTTGGTGGACCACATACAGGCAGAAGCAATCGAGAGAGAATGTCAGAAGTCAGAGAAGTAATGTATGAGGGCAAAAATATAGAGATAAACTCTATGCAGAGAAACCCAAAGAAGGGAAGAGAAGGACATGACCGCATAACATTTACGGCGGAAGACTCAGATGGGATTGATGCCAAGCCCAACGATGCAATTGTAGTGGGAGTTCAAATAGCACATATGGATGTACTCTGAGTAATGATAGACAACGGAAGTTCAGCTGACATTTTAAGCGCCAGAGTATACGATGAGCTGCGATTGGACATGAAAGATCTGGAGCCTTTCCATGTACCATTGAAAGGTTTTGGGGGAGCAGAAGTAAGATCGTTGGGGACCGTGAAGCTACCGGTGAGGTTTGGGACAGCACCGTACCGGTGAACAATCCTATTGGATTTCGTCATAGTCGACATTCACAACTGGCCGTATAATGCTTTACTCGGCCGACCATTCCTGAACAAAGCCCGAGCAGTCACTTCAACCCATGCACTGAAAGTAAAATTTCCTAAAGAGTTTGGGGTTGGGGAATTAAAAGGATCACAAGAGATGGCCCGCCGCGCTAACCTCTCAATTTTCAAAGACAAGACAGGAGTGGAAACCTTGAGCGTATTTGAGGTAACAAAGGAAATGCAAGAAGAAAATCCAGGAGCTTTCGAATTGGATCCAAGGGATAAAGTGAGCAGGGAAAAAGAAGAACCCACTGAGTCTATTGTTCTGGACGAGACGGAACCTGATAAAACAGTCAAGATTAGTGCAAGGTTGGCCGAACAAGTCAAGAGAGATGTATCGAACTTGCTGATAGAGTACAAGGAAATCTTTGCATGGAGCCATGAAGACATGCCAGGGATTAGTAGAAGCGTGATCTCGCACAACTTGGCCGTAGACGAAAAAAAGCAAACCGGTGGTGCAGAAAAGGAGGAGCTTTAACCCAGAAAGGAGCGCAGCAATAAAAGAGGAAATCTCTAAATTACTCGCCGTAGGATCAATCAGAGAGGTTAAGTATCCGGAATGGGTGGCGAATGTAGTCCTTGTAAAAAAGAAGAATAATCAATGGAGGATGTGTGTAGACTTCACCGATCTAAACAAGGCTTGCCCCAAGGATAGCTTCCCACTACCAAGAATCGACCAGTTGGTCGATGCAACGGCCAGACACGAGACGTTGAGCTTCATGGATGCATACTCAGGATATAACCAAATCAAGATGCATAAGCCAGACGAAGAGAAAACAAGATTCACCACGGATCAAGGGTTATACTGCTATACAATCATGCCATTCGGCCTGAAAAACGCTGGAGCAACTTACCAGCGCCTAGTCAACAAGATGTTCGCCAGACAAATAGAGAAGAATATGGAGGTATATGTTGACGACATGCTAACAAAGAGCGTCACGGCTGACAAGCATGTAGATGACCTGAGAGAGACATTCGATGTGCTAACTAGATACGGAATGAAGCTGAACCCTGCAAAATATGTATTCGACGTACCGTCTGGAAGGTTCCTGGGATATCAAGTGCATCAGAGAGGGATAGAGGTGAACCCTGACAAGATCCAGGCATTAGCTAAAATGGTTTCCCTAAAGACCCTGAAGGATGTCCAGAAACTTACAGGGTGCTTAGCATCATTAAACAGGTTCATAGCAAAATCAACGGACCGGTTCCTACCATTCTTTAAAGCTTTCAAGAAAGGCAAAGGGGTTGAGTGGAACGAAGATTGTGAGAAGGCTTTTCAAGCCTTGAAAGAGTACCTCGGGCGAGCACCACTGCTGTCAAAACCAGTAGCCGGAGAAATACTTCACATGTATCTATCTGTCTCCGAAGCAGCCACCAGTTCTGTACTGGTGAGACAGGAAGAGGGGGTTAAGAAACCTATATATTACACAAGCAAAACACTGTTACCAGCTGAGACTAGATACTCGCCAGCCGAGAAGATGGCACTCGCCCTAATAACAGCGGCGAGGAAGTTAAGGCCGTATTTCCAGGCTCATAAAATCGGAGTATATACCAATTGCCCACTGAAATTGATTTTGCAGAAGCCAGAGGTATCCGGCAGACTAACCAAGTGGGCGATCGAATTAAGTGAATTTGATGTAGAGTATCCCTCAAGGACAGCAATCAAGGGCCAAGTAGTGGCGGATTTTGTGGCAGAGTTCACCGAACCAAACATGGAAGTGGCAAGGATGATGGTGGAGCAAACTAAGAAAACATTCAAGTGGCAACTCCGCGTCGACGGGTCATCAAACACGCATGGCAGCGGGGCGGGGGTAGTGGTATCAACCCTGGAAGGAGATTCAGTCGAATGTGTCTTGCGTTTTGACTTCAAAGCTACCAACAACCAAGCCGAGTATGAAGCCCTCATAGCAGGACTAAGAGTCTGCACAGTTTTAGGAGCCGATGAGGTTGAAGTTTTCAGTGACTCCCAAGTCATTGTTAATCAAGTTCTAGATGAATACCAGGCGAGAGACGAAAACATGATCGCTTACCTAAAATTAGCAAAAGAGCTGCTGGGGAGGTTTAAAGAGTACATGATTATCCAGATTCCCAGAGAAGAAAACAAACAGGCTGACGCCTTGGCCAAATTGGCATCCGCCACAATCAACATCTAGCCTAGAACTATTCCCATGATCTACCTTTTACAGCCAAGTATAATCAAACAAATGGAAGTTAGGGCAATCTTCGGCGAAACAGATAGCTGGATAACACCAATCAAAGAGTACCTTGTCAATGATGTACTCCCGAGTGATCCAATGGAGGCAAAACGACTAAAGTACAGAGCTACAAGATATTCAGTCCTCAATGGAGAACTGTACAAGAGGGGATACTCAAGGGCGTTGCAGAGATGTGTCGGACCTGAAGAAGCAGAAGGGATCCTGAAAAGCATACATAGTGGAAACTGCGGGAACCATGCTGGGGGTGTAAGTTTAGCCCACAAAACATTAAGACAGGGTTTTTACTGGCCAACGTTGTTCGCCGATGCAAAAAGGATAGCAGCAAGGTGTGAGGCGTGTCAGAGAATTGCAAACAACATTCACCAACCACCTGAACTCTTGCAGAACATCACCTCGCCTTGGCCATTCGCCATGTGGGGAATTGAGTTGATCGGTCCAATGCCAACAGCACCTGGAGGAGTAAAACATGCCATTGAGCTATGGATTATTTTACAAAATGGGTAGAAGCCGAGTCATTGGTGCACATAACATAAGAAAACACTACCAGCTTTGTGAAGAAAAATATCCTGTATAGATTCGGGATACCAAACACCATCATCACTGACAATGGAACCCAATTCGATGGTAAGAAATTCAGGGAACTGTGTGACAAGTATGGAATCAACAACTACTACGCAACTCCAGCACATTCACAAACAAATGGTCAAACCGAAGCAGTGAACAAAATCATAAAGCACAACCTAAAAGCCAAGCTGGCTGCAAAGAAGGGTAGCTGGGCAGAGAAGTTACCACAGGTACTCTAGGCATATCGGACCACAGAAAGAAGCTCAACAGGTGAGACCCCATATTCTATGGCTTACGGAGCTGAAGCTGTCATCCCCGTGGAAACATCCTTCTCTTCACCAAGAGTATAACTCTTTCAACCATAGCTCAATATTGATATGTTAAAGTGTGGTCTGGATGAGTTAGAAGAAAGAAGAGAACGTGCACAAATAAGAAACGCTGCCTACCAACAAAGGGCAACCGGATACTACAATTCACATGTGCGTGAAAGATGATTCGCACTCGGCGACTTAGTGCTAAAAAGGGTGAACCTGGGAACGAGAGATAAAGCTGCCGAATCGCTTGTAGACCAATGGGAAGGGCCTTATCAAATTACAGGCATAGCCGGTCATGGAGCATATCGCATCACTCGAGAGGGTTTTGGCAAACTACCTCGACCGTGCAATGCACAGTACCTGAAGATATACTACCCATGACCTTGTCACCACCTTCTTGGATTTCATTTTACCGTTTTTCATTTTAAGTGTTTTTCATTTTAGCATTTCTTTCCTTTTCTTGTTTTTGTCGAGGATTGCAGGATATATTCAATAAAGAGTAATTTATTACTATGAGCTCATAGTTTCACTCACCAAGGGATAAATTTACTCGCCAGCTTACGGTTATGAACCACTCACCGTTGCGTAAAGACGAGTTCGAAACTCGCAGCGACAAAAGCGAGCTAAACAAACAGAGGGTCAAAGTTAAACACGCCATCACAACCCGGACGTGTTATAAGACCAAAGGGTGGTCGCCACCATAAATAAAGCTAGACCTCTTAAAAGGCGTGAGAAGCATCCAGCCAACACACATATGAATTGTATCTCTCAACAAAAAACGCTGGGGGTCGAAAAAGCTTGCTGAAAATAAGATGACTGAAGTCAAAAGCAAAAGTGAGAGACGTCCCAATAGTATGCTTAAACAAAATTTGGTGTATGGTTGGATACGTCCTGACAAATGCTGAATGTGCCAAAAACTCAACAATGGCAGCTGAATAAAACTAATAGTATGCTTAAATAAAATTTGGTGTATAGTCGGATACATCCTGACAAACACTAAGTACGCCAAAAACTCAGCAATGGCAGCTGAATAATAATAATAACAAAACCGAAAACTTAGCAAGGGCAGCTGAATAAAACAAAAGTGAAGCTGAAGAAGAGTTACAAATTTTATAAAGGCTATTTACAACTGAAGTACAAAAAGTTATGGGGAGTTATTTACAAATGAAGTACAAAAAGTTATAGCATAATCTCAACTAGCAGTCGGAGGATCCTCGCTGTCTTCGTCATCCTCAATCTTATCTTCAGAAGGTCAGACTATCTCTTCGTCCCCATCTGGCATGAAAGACCTGTAATCCCTACCGGTAACAGGACCTAAATTGGGTTCAGCACCAGAACCAGAAAAGCTGCCCTTCTGACCGGAGTAGTAAGTGTTGAAAGTACGCTTACTGGGAACTTCTAAATGCATGGGATGTGGCTCAGTCCTGGTATAATGACAGTGGGCTTTCCATTGTTTTCTCTGTTCCTTAATTGAACCCACTGCGTTGACCATATGCAACTGAAGAGACTTGTCGAAACGCCTTAGAGCCTTTTCATTCGAATGATCCTTCATGGCGAAGAACTCCTTCCACTGCCTCATGCCTCGTTCAAATTTACGCAACAAAAGCGCATCATAGGCAGGGGATCTCTTAAAACGATCAACTGCTTCAACCTCCAATACAGCCTTTAAGTCGTTGAAGATGACATCACGCGAAGACAACTGGCTGCGCAAATCCAACGCCTCACGCTCAGCTTTCTCTTTAGCCTCCTCAGCTAGTCACTCAGCCTCCAAGCGCGCTGCGAGTGATTTTTGATTAGCAGACAACTGCTCTTTCAGCAAGCGAATCTCTTCCTCAGCAGCAAATAATTTTTCTTCGGCGGCTAGCTGAGCAGAAAGGTAACTGTTGACGGTGAAATTTGGATTACCACGTGACCAACAATTAAATCAAAACCAACGTTAAATAAGAAAGAAAATCAACACATGCAAGAGACAGATTTACGTGGAAAAACCCTTGAATGGGAAAAAACCACGGCGTCCTAGAGGACAGGAAAATATCACTATAATTTGCTTGTTTCGGTTACACACTCAAATCTCTCGATTTCTTGCTTTTTTCTCTTTAGGTTTTCGAACCCCCTCCTCATGGGATCGGTGGTTCTATTTATACATAATAATTAGGGTTTTCCCTTGATTTCTTGTCGTGTTGGTAGTAGGATTTCCTCTTGGACTTGTATTGGGAATCCCGCGTTGCTACGGACTAGGATTTGCTTCTTATCCTTTACTTCTATGATTTCCTATTGTTAGAGATCTCTCGGTAGTAAGGGCTTTATTCCTGTGTTTCTGCCGAGTCAGTTCGTGCCTAGCAAGCTGATGCAGTGAACGCCTTCACTCCTGGGTATTACCCTTCGGCGACCACGTTTCTATCCCTGGCGAGTACATATCTAGCTCTGGCGACCACACTCTTAACTTATTGACTTAGACTTGCTGACATGTTGACCTGGTCCACGTTTTCCCATTTGACCTGGTCAGCGAGGACGGGGCAACCTTTCCTCAGCATTTATGACTTTTGACGACGTGTCTGTTTGGCGAAATTATACATACAACATACCCCCATAAATACTTTGAGCTGAGGTGAATGATTTGGCCTTCCAATTCGTTTGTCTCCGTGAGCAGTATTTATATCCGTGCTTAAGATTCTTCGGCGCGTTTCGTAAATAATTCCCCTCTTTTTCATTTCCACCACGTGTTGAATTTGCCAGTTGATTCTTCCGGTGCAAGCCTTTATTTTTGGCCACACAATTTCTGACGCTTCCACTTACATGACATGGTGAAGATACGTTTTGACTGCTTGGTGATCCTCGAGGTGCCACATGTCTGTTACAGGGTGGATGTTTTTGCGGCTATTCACCGTGACCGTCGTTTACCTTAACAGCTTTCCATTTTCTGATTTTTTGAATTTTAAAGTTCCCCCTTTTAACGCTGAAACGTTTCTTCTTCTTTATTTCAACCCTTCCTGAAACAAATAATAGCACGGTGTGTATAAAGCTATCTAAAGGGGGGTGAATAGATTTTACGCTTTTTACCCAATTTTTCGTGTTAGTCAAAATTACGAAAATGCCCTCAAGATAATATAACCAAGCAATTGTAATATGGTGCGGAAATTAAAACAACACTTGGTTTTTACGTGGAAACCCTCACGGGAAAAACCACGGGCTATGTAAGTAAGCCACACTCGAACCTCGAATCCACTAAATGTGCAAACGATTACAACCTAATCCCGGAAGTAATCACACACCTACCTAATCCCGGTATGAGTGAACCTAGTCCAATTTGCTTGCGTTCTAAGCAACCTAATCCCGGATGCTACACACAAGACTTACTTTCTCTATGAAGAGAATACAACCTAAGTGAATATATGTAAATATCCAAAATGCAACATAGAGCAAGGGAAACCCTATATGCTTATCTAAGATGATTAATATGCAATAAGAACAATCCTAGATATCAAAACTAAATGACATGTCAATTAGTTTAGCTAATCAATATTAAGCACAAAACCTAATATGCTAGCACAATATAAAATCTCAAACATACATCATACTCATCTCAATATTGTTCTAAGCATACAAAATAACAAACAAGTAATTAATTGAGATTGCTAGATAGAGAAACAAAACATGTAGATATTAGTGAAAAGCTTACCAAGCAAAGTATGATGAGATTCCATGCTAGATGACATCTAGATGATCTAAGATGATGCTAGATGATGATTGATGATCATGAAAAGTGTTTGAGAATCAAGAATGGAGTTCTTGGATTTTTCTTCTCTTTGAAAAAATCCTAAGTATGAATTCTGAATATGAACTCTCTTAATTGACCTAAAGTCAAAGTGGCATATATATAGGGGGCCAATCAAATCAAGTGTGGTCGTTTAAGTAAGTTTCAAAGAACGCGCCAATCGGCGGTTTCAATCGGCGGCCAGGCCGCCGTTAATGACCGCCGAATTGAGCTCGTGGAGAACAGAGCATAAACGGCGGTTCATTCGGCGGTTTCGTGACCGTCGATTTCAACCGCCGAAACAGAACAGAGAGATCAAAATCAACCAGGTATGAACGGCGGTTTCGAACGGCGGTTTCATGCCCGCCGTTTCAACCGCCGAATTAGACTGAGAGATAAATCAATCAGGTCTTGAAACGGCGGTTCGAACGCGGTCGTGACCGCCGATCTTAACCGCAGAAAGCTCCAGCCCATCTGGACTGAAACGGCGGTTTCATTCGGCGGCCAGGCCGCCGATCATAACCGCCGATCACCTAGATAGGTGAAAACCAAGGAGAAGCCAAGGGCATTCTCCATAGGCGGTCCTCGCGCTAAACCAAGCACATTCTCGTGCATGCGCGGACGTTTCCGAAAGGTATCGGGAAACGAATTATACAACAACATGACACAATTACACACCATAAAATATAATAAATAAGTGCAAGTGTGAAATGTGACAAATGAAGAGAATGCACACATATGCAATGAATGTTAAGTGTGTGTGTGCAACTAATCTCTTCAAAGAAAAGTAAGCACATAGAAATTTACCTTCGGTGCTTATCAACACGAGGTCTTCAAATACCCTTACAAAGAACCCCCACATATGGTTTGATCACGAAATAAGCCAATTAAAAACAACGGGAATCCTTACACTTCCATTTGTACTTCCTTTGTTTTCTTAGAGCCGAAACAGATTTAAATCTTTATTCCTATTTGCCCTATTTTCCTATTTCTTCAAGTATTTGCTACGGCTTTTTTACTACGTTTTCCATTACTAGACGTCTCTTCGAACTCGACCGTTCTTACTTCTCAGCGTCTCCAACTCCCCTGCACATTTCTACGAATCTAGGGTTTTTTGGTGAGTTCCCATGGATCCTTCCTTGCGTTCTTCTCTTTTTAATTAAATGATGCAAGCTTTAGAACTTGGTGATAAGTGCACTACAGTCCGAATTGAATCCTTGATTTGTAACTTCCATCCGGATTCCCCATCTCCGATTTCTGTTTATATTCCTTCTTCTGAGGAAAATTTTGTTCCTAACATCCCTTCTTCCTCGTCTTTTGGTAGTGTCTCTTCGATGATGACGAGGTCTTCCAAATCAGGTGGCAGTAGGCGACGAGCTTCTAGGGCTCCCCGAGGGTCTCTGCTGGATGCTTAGACCACCGTTGATTCAGATGTCGAAGATCATTAGAAGAACAGATTACACTTCACAGCTGACCGCCCATGTTCTTTTGACTGTGAAGTAAACGTGGTTGGCGAGGAGGAACTCCGTAAATACAAAAGTCACTTCGAAATCCCAGATGCTGTGACTTTGACTCTACCGGGTGATCGAGCGGCATGGAACCCTCCTGAGAATGCGGTCACCATTTATGGCGCGATGCTTAGTTGTGGGGTAACTCTTCCTCTTCAGCCCTTCATTGCCAGATTCCTCACAGAGGCCCAGATTGCGCCTGCCCAACTCGCCCCAAACAGTTACAGGATCTTGATGTGCCTGTGTTTGATGTGGAAATTGAAGGGCTATGGACCCGCTACGCCCCGCGAGATCCGCCATTTTTATACTTTAAGACAAGTGGGCAATAGTGGCACGTATTTCCTTCTCTCCTCAGCAGTGGAAAATTGGATCCCTAAGGGTGTGGCGAACCCCGGACAGGTGGAAATCTCCAGCGACGAGAAGAAGAAGGGCTTCATTTGGGGTTTTCCCACTTCGAATAAAAGGTGGAAAAATAGTTGGTTTTTCGCTGGTAGCGAGTGGGGCAGGGATGTGCTAGCCAATGTGAGCCATAGCTTTTTGGCGAAGAAAGTTTCCAGGCACTTCACTTCTCCTGAGGCTTGGTCGAAAACAAACCCTGTCCTCTTTAATGCTGAGATTGCTCATCTTGCTGCAGCAGCTGTCCTTTCTTTGGACGAGAGAGGTAGATCTTTCCTCTTGGATAAGGAAAAAATGATCACGCAACGAATTTTCACACGCCTACCTGCTAGACTTCCTCGCCGTAAGTTTTATCTGCCTTCTTTTGGATATTACTGTTTTGTTTATTCTGTTAGTGATGCTTAGTTATTTTCTGAAGTGTGTGACTTCGATACAATTTGCGATTTACAAGCCCGGGCAGTAAAGAATTCTAAGGCTGCTAGTAAAAGACATGCTGCTGGTTTGGCTAAGGAATGAATTGCTAGCCCGGATGGTGGTGATCCCTCAGATGGCGAGAAAGTTGGTGATGTTGCTGGGGGAGGTGTTGAGTCGGGGCAGCCCCCTGTGCATCAAGAGACTGCTGCGAGTACGCCTACTACGACTACTCCTACTGCGACTAACCCCAGCCGTAAGGGAAAAAAGAAGGTTGAAGCTTCTGGGGCAGTTAGTGACATTCTTATTTTTGATGTGGATGTCCCTGAAACTCCCCTTGATCCTACAAGTGACCTGACCCCAGAACCGGTAGAGGCAAATGCCCGGCTGAGGGTACCCCTGATCATACTGCTCGACCTCCAAAGCGGGCGTCAAGAGTTGTGCAACATGTTGTTTCTTCGGATGAGGAAGGTGGATGAAACTGTACTCGTCGGAACTCCCTCTACTCAAACAACTGTTCTTGAGGCTCCTACTGGAGGGGGTCAGTATGGTGGTGTCTCACTCCTGAGGGAGTTAACGAGTTGAACGCTCTTGCCCCTTCCCCGACGGTGAAACTCTCCTCCGGCGGCTCGGGTGAGCCGAATGTGTCTTCTGCTAGTCAACCTGGGCCATCTGGTCGGCCAAGGCCAGCTGGTAAACCGAAGTCGTCATAGCAACCTAGGGCTTCTACATCTGGTTCAAGCATTGCTCGTGAAGTTCCTCCCGTTGATCCAACCGAAGCTAGTGAGGGAGTTGAGTCTGTTTCCCTTTCGGACTTCACAGCTGCAGAGATTTGCTCATACCTAATCAACAACGACATTTATGTTGGTGAAGGTTGGGAGCATGTGAAGAGCAGGTCCTATAACAGAAAAATGGAATTTTTCTTCAACTGCCACTCTCTGGTGAGTCTCTCGCAGTATTCATGTTGTATTTCATTCGCGTGTTTCCTGACTTGTATGTTTTCTTTTCAGATGATGTCTGAGTTAGCTGACAACTATAGGCGAGGGAATTTCCTTTCTAGGGATGTGAAACGCCTGCGAGAGCAAGCTTCCACTTTGGCAGCTGAGAAGCTTTCTGCTGAGGAATTCATGCTCAGCAACTTACTCAGTTGAGGGAATCCCGATGGTTACCTTTCTGCTCAGCTAGCTGTCGAAGAAAAACTGTCTGCTGCTGAGGAGAGATTCGCTCGCTGAAGGAGCAGTTGTCTGCGAGTCAAGACTCACTCGCAGCGCGCTTGGAGGCTGAGTGACTAGCTGAGGAGGCTAGAGAAAAAGCTGAGCGTGAGGTATTGGACCTGCGCAACCAATTGTCTTCGCGTGATGTCATCTTCAACTACTTGAAGGCTGTTTTAAAGGTTGAAGTAGTTGATCGTTTTAAGATATCCCCTGCCTATAATGCACTTTTGTTGCGTGAATTTGAATGAGGCATAAGGCAGTCGAAGAAGTTCTTCACCATAAAGGATCATTCGAATGAAAAAGCTCTAAGGCGTTTCGACAAATCCCTTAAGTTGCATATGGACAGTGCAGTGGGTTCGATAAAGGAACAGAGAAAACGGTGGAAAGCCCACTTTCGTTATACGAGGACTGAGCCTCACCCGATGCACTTAGAAGTTCCCAGCAAACGCGCCTTTAATACTTACTATTCTGGTCAGAATGGCAGCTTTTCTGGTTCTGGTGCTGAACCCGATTTAGGTCCTGTTGCTGGTAGGGATTATGAGCCTTTCATGCCGGATGGGGATGAAGAAATAACTTGGCCTTCTGAAGATGAGATTGAAGATGAGGAAGACAGCGAGGGTCCTCCTGCAGCTAGTTGAAATTATGCATTACTTCAGTTGTAAATAACTCTCCTTCTTGTAGCTTCAATTGTAAATAACTTATACAAAATTTATAACTCCTTTGACTTCATTTTTTGTTCAGCTGCCCTTGATGAGTTCTCGACTTTGTTTTTTTTATCAGCTGTCATTGCTGAGTTTTTGGCATACTCAGTGTTTGATACCAAGTTTTTAGCATATTATTGTTGTTTATTCAGCTACCATTGCTGAGTTTTGGCATACTCAGTGTTTGTCAAGACGTATTTGACCGTACACCAAGTTTTTAGCATATTATTATTGTTTATTCAGCTGCCATTGCTGAGTTTTAGCATACTCAGTGTTTGTCAGGACGTATCCGACCATACACCAAGTTTTTAGCATATTATTGGGACGTCTCCCTCTTTTGCTTTTTGCTTTTTGCTTTATGTTTTAGTCGTTTTTGTTTTCAGCTAGCTTTCTCAATCCCCAACGTTTGAGATTCCTCATGTACGCTTTCGATTGGGTGTTTCTTGTGTCTTTCTTGGGATCTCGTTTTTCCCGCGGCGGCGACCACCGATTTTTATGATAGCTTTAGGCTTAGTTGCCTTTGGCCCGCCTTAATTTCGTGGGTCATCCCGCTCATTTTCGTTGCTGCGAGTATAAAACTCGTCTTTATGCAACGGTGTGTAACTTATGATGTATGACGGCGGATACTCTTTGTACCTGGTTACTTTTGTGGCGAGTCAAGTCACGGGTTCTTAGTAATAAATTACTCTTTATTTAATACTTCCTGCAACTTTTGTCAAAATAAAAACAGAGAAAAAATGCTAAAACGAAAACTGCCTATGAAGAAAAACATTGAAATAAATCCTAGAAGCAATGAAAAAGTTAAAGGTAGTATATCTTCAGGTACTGCGCATTACATGGCCGAGGTAATTCGCCAAAACCCTCTCGAGTAATGCGATATGCCCCGTGACCAGCTATGCCTGTAATTTGATAGGGCCATTCCCATTTGTCTACGAGTGATGCTGCAGCTTTGTTTCTGGTTCCTGGGTTCACCCTTTTCAGCACCAAGTCACCGAGTGCGAACCTTCTTTCACGCACATGTGAATTGTAGTACCTAGCTGCCCTTTGTTGGTAAGCAGCGTTTCTTATTTGTGCACGTTCTCTTCTTTCTTCTAACTCATCTAGACCGTATTTTAGCATATCAATATTGAGTTCCGGTTGAAAGAGTTGTACCCTTGGTGAAGAGAAAGATGTTTCCACGGGAATGACAGCTTCAGCTCCATAAGCCATGGAATATGGGGTCTCACCTGTTGAACTTATTTCTGTGGTTCGATATGCCCAGAGTACCTATGGTAACTTCTCTGCCCAGCTACCCTTATTTGTAGCCAGCTTGGCTTTCAGGTTGTGTTTTATGATTTTGTTCACTGCTTCAGTTTGGCCATTTGTCTGTGGATGCGCTGGAGAGGCGTAGTAGTTGTTGATGCCATATTTGTCACACAGCTCCCTGAATTTCTTACCGTCGAATTGGGTTCCATTGTCAGTGATGATGGTGTTTGGTATCTCGAATCTGTACAGGATATTTTTCTTCACAAAGCTTGTAGTGTTTGCTTCTGTTATATGCACCAATGGTTCGGCTTCTACCCACTTCGTAAAATAATCCACGGCTACAATGGCATGTTTTGCTCCTCCGGGTGCTGTTGGCATTGGGTCGATTAGGTCAATTCCCCACAAGGCGAATGGCCAAGGCGAGGTAATACTCTGCAAGAGTTCAGGTGGTTGGCGAATGTTGTTTGCAATTTTCTGACATGCCTCACACCTTGCTGCTACCCTTTTAGCATCGGCGAACAATGTTGGCTAGTAAAACCTTGCCTTAATGTTTTGTGGGCTAGGCTGACACCTCCAGCGTGATTCCCACAATTTCCACTATGTATATTTCTCAGGATCTCTTCTGCTTCTTCAGGCCCGACACATCTCTGCAGTGCCCTTGAGTACCCCCTCTTGTGCAGTTCTCCATTGAGTATTGAATATCTCGTAGCTCTGTACTTCAATTGCTTTGCCTCCAATGGATCACTTGGGAGTATGTCGTTGATGAGATATTCTTTGATTGGCGTAATCTAGCTGTCTGTCTCGCCAAAGATTGCCCCAACTTCCATTTGTTTGACTATACTCGGCTGTAGTAGGTGGATCATAGGAATAGTTCTGGGCCAGATGTTGATTGTGGCGGATGCCAATTTGGCCAAGGCGTCAGCCTACTCGTTTTCTTCTCTAGGGACCTGGATAATTCTGTATTCTTTAAATCTTCCCAGCAGCTCCTTTGCTAATTCCAGGTAAGCGATCATGCTTTCATCTCTCGCCTGGTATTCATCTAACACCTAATTGACAACAACTTGGGTGTCGCTGAAGATTTCCACCTCATCCACTCCTAGAACTGTGCAAACCTTTAATCCTGCTATGAGTGCCTCATATTCAGCTTGGTTGTTAGTAGCTCTGAAATCAAAAGCAAGGCACATTCGACTGAATCTCCCCGGGGTTACACTACTACACCTGCCTCGCTGTCGTGCGTGTTTGATGACCCGTCAACGCGGAGTTGCCATTTGAATACTTTTTTATTTTGCTCCACCATCATTCTCGCCACTTTTATGCTGGCTCAGTGAAATCCGCCACAAAAGTCAGCCCCGCTGGGCTTAATTGCTGTCCTTGGAAGATACTCTATATCGAACTCACTTAACTCGATCGCCCACTTCGTTAATCGGCCGATACTTCTGGCTTTTGCAGAATGCATTTCAGTGGGTAGTTGGTGTATACTCCGATTTATGAGCCTGGAAATATAGCCTTAACTTCCTTGCTGCCGTTATTAGAGCGAGTGCATCTTTTCGGCTGGCGAGGTACCTGGTCTCAGCTGGTAACAGTGCTTTGCTGGTGTAGTATAGTGGTTTCTGGACTCCATCCTCCTGTCTTATCAGCACGGAACTTGTGGCTGCTTCAGAGACGGATAAGTATATGTATAGCATTCTCCCTCAGCCAAGACAGAGAGTGGAACCTAGCGTATGTGAGGTAACAAAGGAAATGCAAGAAGAAGAAAATCCAGGGAGCTTTCGAATTGGATCAAGGGATATTAAGGACCCAGGGAAAATAAAAAAAAAAAAAAAAAAAAAAAAAAAAAAAAGAGAAACACATGAGTCTATTGTTTGGACGAGAGGAACCTGATAAAAACTCAAGATTCGTGCAAGGTTGGCCGAAACCAAGGTCAGAGAGAAGGATGTGACGAACTGTGATAGAGTAAAGAATCTTGGCATGGAGGAGCCATGAAGACATGCCAGGGATTAGTAGAAGCGTGATCTCGCACAACCTGGCCGTAGACGAAAAAAAGCAAACCGGTGGTGTAGAAAAGGAGGAGCTTTAACCCAGAAAGGAGCGCAGCAATAAAAGAGGAAATCTCTAAATTACTCGAGTAGATCATCATCAGAGAGGTTAAGTATCCGGAATGGGTGGCGAATGTAGTCCTTGTAAAAAAAAAAAATAATCAATGGAGGATGTGTGTAGACTTCACCGATCTAAACAAGGCTTACCCAAGGATAGCTTCCCACTACCAAGAATCGACCAGTTGGTCGATGCAACGGCCGGACGCGAGACGTGAGCTTCATGGATGCATACTCAGGATATAACAAATCAAGATGCAAAGCCAGACGAAGAGGAAAACAAGATCACCACGGATCAAGGGTTATACTGCTATACAATCATGCCATTCGGCCTGAAAAACGCTGAGCAACTTACGAGCGCCTAGTCAACAAGATGTTCACCAGACAAATAGGGAAGAATATGGAGGTATAGTTGACGAATGCTAACAAAGAGCGTCACGGCTGACAAGCATGTAGATGACCTGAGAGAGACATTCGATGTGCTAACTAGATACGAAATGAAGCTGAACCCTGCAAAATATGTATTCGACGTACCATCTGGAAGGTTCTGTGATATCAAGTGCATCAGAGAGGGATAGAGGTGAACCCTGACAAGATCAGGCATTAGCTAAAATGGTTCCCTAAAGACCTGAAGGATGTCCAGAAACTTACAGGTGCTTAGCATCATTAAACAGGTTCATAGCAAAATCAACGGACCGGTGCCTACCTTCTTTAAAGCTTTCAAGAAAGGCAAAGGGGGTTGAGTGGAACGAAGATTGTGAGAAGGCTTTTCAAGCCTTGAAAGAGTACCTCGGGCGAGCACCACTGCTGTCAAACCAGTAGCCGGAGAAATACTTACATGTATCTATCTGTCTCCGAAGCAGCCACCAGTTCTGTACTGGTGAGACAGGAAGAGGGGGTTCAGAACCCTTATTTACACAAGCAAAGCACTGTTACCAGCTGAGACTAGATACTCGCCAGCCGAGAAGATGGCACTCGCCCTAATAACAGTGGCGAGGAAGTTAAGGACGTATTTCCAGGCTCATAAAATCAGAGTATATACCAATTGCCCACTGAAATTGATTTGCAGAAGCCAGAGGTACGGCAGACTAACCAAGTGGGCGATCGAATTGAGTGAATTTGATGTAGAGTATCCCTCAAGGACAGCAATCAAGGGCCAAGTAGTGGCGGATTTTGTGGCAGAGTTCACCGAACCAAACATGGAAGTGGCAAGGATGATGGTGGAGCAAACTAAGAAAACATTCAAGTGGCAACTCCGCGTCGACGGGTCATCAAACACGCATGGCAGCGGGGCGGGGGTAGTGGTATCAACCCTGGAAGGAGATTCAGTCGAATGTGTCTTGTGTTTTGACTTCAAAGCTACCAACAACCAAACCGAGTATGAAGCCCTCATAGCAGGACTAAGAGTCTGCACAGTTTTAGGAGCCGATGAGGTTGAAGTTTTCAGCGACTCCCAAGTCATTGTTAATCAAGTTCTAGATGAATACCAGGCGCGAGATGAAAACATGATCGCTTACCTAAAATTAGCAAAAGAGCTGCTGGGGAGGTTTAAAGAGTACATGATTATCCAGATTCCAGAGAGAAGAAAACAAACAGGCTGACGCCTTGGCCAAATTGGCATCCGCCACAATCAACATCTGGCCTAGAACTATTCCCATGATCACTTTTACAGCCAAGTATAATCAAACAAATGGAAGTTGGGGCAATCTTCGGCGAAACAGATAGCTGGATAACACCAATCAAAGAGTACCTTGTCAATGATGTACTCCCGAGTGATCCAGTGAAGGCAAAACGACTGAAGTACAGAGCTACAAAATATTCAGTCATAAATGGAGAACTGTACAAGAGGGGATACTCAAGGGCGTTGCAGAGATGTGTCGGACCTGAAGAAGTAGAATAGATCCTGAAAAGCATACATAGTGGAAACTGCGGGAACCATGCTGGGGGTGTAAGTTTAGCCCACAAAACATTAAGACAGGGTTTTTACTGGCCAACGTTGTTCACCGATGCAAAAAGGATAGCATCAAGGTGTGAGGCGTGTCAGAGAATTGCGAACAACATTCGCCAACCACCTGAACTCTTGCAGAACATCACCTCGCCTTGGCCATTCGCCATGTGGGGAATTGACTTGATCGGTCCAATGCCAACATCACCCGGAGGAGCAAAACATGCCATTGTGGCTGTGGATTATTTTACAAAATGGGTAGAAGCCGAGTCATTGGTGCACATAACAGAAGAAAACACTACCAGCTTTGTGAAGAAAAATATCCTGTACAGATTCGGAATACCAAACACCATCATCACTGACAATGAAACCCAATTCGATGGCAAGAAATTCAGGGAACTGTGTGACAAGTATGAAATCAACAACTACTACGTAACTCCAGCACATCCACAAACAAATGGTCAAACCGAAGCAGTGAACAAAATCATAAAGCACAACTTGAAAGCCAAGCTGGCTGCAAAGAAGGGTAGCTGGGCAGAGAAGTTACCACAGGTACTCTAGGCATATCGGACCATAGAAAGAAGCTCAACAGGTGAGACCCCATATTCTATGGCTTACGGAGCTGAAGCTGTCATTCCCGTGGAAACATCCTTCTCTTCACCAAGAGTACAACTCTTTCAACCAGAGCTCAATATTGATATGTTAAAGTGTGGTCTGGATGAGTTAGAAGAAAGAAGAGAACGTGCACAAATAAGAAATGCTGCCTACCAATAAAGGGCAGCCAGATACTACAATTCACATGTGCGTGAAAGACGATTCGCACTCGGCGACTTAGTGCTAAAAAGGGTGAACCTGGGAACGAGAGATAAAGCTGCCGGATCACTCGCGGACAAATGGGAAGGGCCTTATCAAATTACAGGCATAGCCGGTCATGGAGCATATCGCATCACTCGAGAGGGTTTTGGTGAGCTACCTCGACCGTGCAATGCACAGTACCTGAAGATATACTACCCGTGACCTTGTCACCACCTTCTTGGATTTTATTTTACCGTTATTCATTTTAAGTGTTTTTCATTTTAGCATTTCTTTCCTTTTCTTGTTTTTGTCGAGGATTGTAGGATATATTCAATAAAGAATAATTTATTACTATGAGCTCATAGTTTCGCTCGCCAAAGGGATAAATTTACTCGCTAGCTTACGGTTATGAACCACTCGCCGTTGCGTAAAGACGAGTTCGAAACTCGCAGCGACAAAAGCGAGCTAAACAAACAGAGGGCCAAAGTTAAACACGCCACCACAACCCGAACGTGTTATAAGGCCAAAGGGTGGTCGCCACCATAAATAAAGCTAGACCTCTTAAAAGGCGTGAGAAGCATCCAGCCAACACACACATGAATTGTATCTCTCAACAAAAAACGCTGGGGGTCGAAAAAGCTTGCTGAAAATAAGATGACTGAAGTCAAAAGCAAAAGTGGGAGACGTCCCAATAGTATGCTTAAACAAAATTTGGTGTATGGTCGGATACGTCCTGACAAACGCCGAATGCGCCAAAAACTCAGCAATGGCAGCTGAATATAAGACTAATAGTATGCTTAAATAAAATTTGGTGTATGGTCGGATACGTCCTGACAAACACTAAGTACGCCAAAAACTCAGCAATGGCAGCTGAATAATAATAATAACAAAACCAAAAACTCAGCAAGGGCAGCTGAATAAAATAAAAGTGAAGCTGAAGAAGAGTTACAATTTTATAAAGGCTGTTTACAACTGAAGTACAAAAAGTTATGGGGAGTTATTTACAACTGAAGTACAAAAAGTTATAGCATAATCTCAACTAGCAGTCGGAGGATCCTCGCTGTCTTCGTCATCCTCAATCTTATCTTCAGAAGGTCAGACTATCTCTTCGTCCCCATCTGGCATGAAAGACCTGTAATCCCTACCGGTAACAGGACCTAAATCGGGTTCAGCACCAGAACCAGAAAAGCTGCCCTTCTGACCGAGTAGTAAGTGTTGAAAGTACGCTTACTGAGAACTTCTAAATGCATGGGATGTGGCTCAGTCCTGGTATAATGACAGTGGGCTTCCATTGTTTTCTCTGTTCCTTATTGAACCCACTGCGTTGACCATATGCAACTGAAGAGACTTGTCGAAACGCCTTAGAGCCTTTTCATTCGAATGATCCTTCATGGCGAAGAACTCCTTCCACTGCCTCATGCCTCGTTCAAATTTGCGCAACAAAAGCGCATCATAGGCAGGGGATCTCTTAAAACGATCAACTGCTTCAACCTCCAATACAGCCTTTAAGTCGTTGAAGATGACATCACGCGAAGACAACTAGTTGCGCAAATCCAACGCCTCACGCTCAGCTTTCTCTTTAGCCTCCTCAGCTAGTCACTCAGCCTCCAAGCGCGCTGCGAGTGAGTTTTTGATTAGCAGACAACTGCTCTTTCAGCAAGCGAATCTCTTCCTCAGCAGCAAATAATTTTCTTCGCGCCGGCTAGCTGAGCAGAGCAGAAGAGAAAGGTAACTGTTGACGGTGAAATTTGGATTACCACGTGACCAACAATTAAATCAAAACAACGTTAAATAAGAAAGAAAATCAACACATGCAAGAGACAGATTTACGAGGAAAAACCCTTGAATGGGAAAAAACCACGGCGTCCTAGAGGACAGGAAAATATCACTATAATTTGCTTGTTTCGGTTACACACTCAAATCTCTCGATTTCTTGCTTTTTTCTCTTTAGGTTTTCGAACCCCCTCCTCATGGGATCGGTGGTTCTATTTATACATAATAATTAGGGTTTTCCCTTGATTTCTTGTCGTGTTGGTAGTAGGATTTCCTCTTGGACTTGTATTGGGAATCCCGCGTTGCTACGGACTAGGATTTGCTTCTTATCCTTTACTTCTATGATTTCCTATTGTTAGAGATCTCTCGGTAGTAAGGGCTTTATTCCTGTGTTTCTGCCGAGTCAGTTCGTGCCTAGCAAGCTGATGCAGTGAACGCCTTCACTCCTGGGTATTACCCTTCGGCGACCACGTTTCTATCCCTGGCGAGTACATATCTAGCTCTGGCGACCACACTCTTAACTTATTGACTTAAGACTTGCTGACATGTTGACTGGTCCACGTTTTCCCATTTGACCTGGTCAGCGAGTGACGGGGCAACCTTTTCCTCAGCATTTATTGACTTTTTTGACGACGTGTCTGTTTGGCGAAATTATACATACAACAATACCCCCATAAATACTTTGAGCTGAGTGAATGATTTGGCCTTCCAATTCGTTTGTCTCCGTGAGCAGTATTTATATCCGTGCTTAAGATTCTTCGGCGCGTTTCGTAAATAATTCCCCTCTTTTTCATTTCCACCACGTGTTGAATTTGCCAGTTGATTCTTCCGGTGCAAGCCTTTATTTTTGGCCACACAATTTCTGACGCTTCCACTTACATGACATGGTGAAGATACGTTTTGACTGCTTGGTGATCCTCGAGGTGCCACATGTCTGTTACAGGGTGGATGTTTTTGCGGCTATTCACCGTGACCGTCGTTTACCTTAACAGCTTTCCATTTTCTGATTTTTTGAATTTTAAAGTTCCCCCTTTTAACGCTGAAACGTTTCTTCTTCTTTATTTCAACCCTTCCATTTGTACTTCCTTTGTTTTCTTAGAGCCGAAACAGATTTAAATCTTTATTCCTATCTGCCCTATTTTCCTATTTCTTCAAGTATTTGCTACGGCTTTTTTACTACGTTTTCCATTACTAGACGTCTCTTCGAACTCGACCGTTCTTACTTCTCAGCGTCTCCAACTCCCCTGCACATTTCTACGAATCTAGGGTTTTTCTGGTGAGTTCCCATGGATCTTCCTTGCGTTCTTTTCTTTTTAATTAAATGATGCAAGCTTTAGAACTTGGTGATAAGTGCACTACAGTCCGAATTGAATCCTTGATTTGTAACTTCCATCCGGATTCCCCATCTCCGATTTCTGTTTATATTCCTTCTTCTGAGGAAAATTTTGTTCCTAACATCCCTTCTTCCTCATCTTTTGGTAGTGTCTCTCCGATGATGACGAGGTCTTCCAAATCAGCTGGCAGTAGGCGACGAGCTTCTAGGGCTCCCCGAGGGTCTCTGCTGGATGCTTAGACCACCGTTGATTCAGATGTCGAAGATCATTAGAAGAACAGATTACACTTCACAGCTGACCGCCCATGTTCTTTTGACTGTGAAGTAAACGTGGTTGGCGAGGAGGAACTCCGTAAATACAAAAGTCACTTCGAAATCCCAGATGCTGTGACTTTGACTCTACCGGGTGATCGAGCGGCATGGAACCCTCCTGAGAATGCGGTCACCATTTATGGCGCGATGCTTAGTTGTGGGGTAACTCTTCCTCTTCAGCCCTTCATTGCTAGATTCCTCACAGAGGCCCAGATTGCGCCTGCCCAACTCGCCCCAAACAGTTACAGGATCTTGATGTGCCTGTGTTTGATGTGGAATTGAAGGGCTATGGACCCGCTACGCCCCGCGAGATCCGCCATTTTATACTTTAAGACAAGCGGGCAATAGTGGCATGTATTTCCTTCTCTCCTCAGTAGTGGAAAATTGGATCCCTAAGGGTGTGGCGAACCCCGGACAGGTGGAAAGCTCCAGCGACAAGAAGAAGAAGGGCTTCATTTGGGGTTTTCCCACTTCGAACAAAAGGTGGAAAAATAGTTGATTTTTCGCTGGTAGCGAGTGGGGCAGGGATGTGCTAGCCAATGTGAGCCATAGCTTTTTGGCGAAGAAAGTTTCCAGGCACTTCACTTCTCCTGAGGCTTGGTCGAAAACAAACCCTGTCCTCTTTAATGCTGAGATTGCTCATCTTGCTGCGGCAGCTGTCCTTCCTTGGACGAGAGAGGTAGATCTTTCCTCTTGGATGAGGAAAAAATGATCGCGCAACGAATTTTCACACGCCTACCTGCTAGACTTCCTCGCCGTAAGTTTTATCTGCCTTCTTTTGGATATTACTGTTTTGTTTATTCTGTTAGTGATGCTTAGTTATTTTCTGAAGTGTGTGACTTCGATACAATTTGCGATTTACAAGCCCGGGCAGTAAAGAATTCTAAGGCTGCTAGTAAAAGACATGCTGCTGGTTTGGCTAAGGAATGAATTGCTAGCCCGGATGGTGGTGATCCCTCAGATGGCGAGAAAGTTGGTGATGTTGCTGGGGGAGGTGTTGAGTCGGGGCAGCCCCCTGTGCATCAAGAGACTGCTGCGAGTACGCCTACTACGACTACTCCTACTGCGACTAACCCCAGCCGTAAGGGAAAAAAGAAGGTTGAAGCTTCTGGGGCAGTTAGTGACATTCTTATTTTTGATGTGGATGTCCCTGAAACTCCCCTTGATCCTACAAGTGACCTGACCCCCAGAACCGGTAGAGGCAAATGCCCGGCTGAGGGTACCCCTGATCATACTGCTCGACCTCCAAAGCGGGCGTCAAGAGTTGTGCAACATGTTGTTTCTTCGGATGAGGAAGGTGCTGATGAACCTGTACTCGTCGGAACTCCCTCTACTCAAACAACTGTTCTTGAGGCTCCTACTGGAGGGGTCAGTATGGTGGTGTCTCCACTTCCTGAGGGAGTTAACGAGTTGAACGCTCTTGCCCCTTCCCCGACCGGTGCAACTTCTCCTCCGGCGGCTGCGGGTGAGCCGAATGTGTCTTCTGCTAGTCAACCTGGGCCATCTGGTCGGCCAAGGCCAGCTGGTAAACCGAAGTCGTCATAGCAACCTAGGGCTTCTACATCTGGTTCAAGCATTGCTCGTGAAGTTCCTCCCGTTGATCCAACCGAAGCTAGTGAGGGAGTTGAGTCTGTTTCCCTTTCGGACTTCACAGCTGCAGAGATTTGCTCATACCTAATCAACAACGACATTTATGTTGGTGAAGGTTGGGAGCATGTGAAGAGCAGGTCCTATAACAGAAAAATGGAATTTTTCTTCAACTGCCACTCTCTGGTGAGTCTCTCGCAGTATTCATGTTGTATTTTCATTCGCGTGTTTCCTGACTTGTATGTTTTTCTTTTCAGATGATGTCTGAGTTAGCTGACAACTATAGGCGAGGGAATTTCCTTTCTAGGGATGTGAAACGCCTGCGAGAGCAAGCTTCCACTTTGGCAGCTGAGAAGCTTTCTGCTGAGGAATTCCATGCTCAGCAACTTACTCAGTTGAGGGAATCCACCGATGGTTACCTTTCTGCTCAGCTAGCTGTCGAAGAAAAACTGTCTGCTGCTGAGGAGGAGATTCGCTCGCTGAAGGAGCAGTTGTCTGCGAGTCAAGACTCACTCGCAGCGCGCTTGGAGGCTGAGTGACTAGCTGAGGAGGCTAGAGAAAAAGCTGAGCGTGAGGTATTGGACCTGCGCAACCAATTGTCTTCGCGTGATGTCATCTTCAACTACTTGAAGGCTGTTTTAAAGGTTGAAGTAGTTGATCGTTTTAAGATATCCCCTGCCTATAATGCACTTTTGTTGCGTGAATTTGAATGAGGCATAAGGCAGTCGAAGAAGTTCTTCACCATAAAGGATCATTCGAATGAAAAAGCTCTAAGGCGTTTCGACAAATCCCTTAAGTTGCATATGGACAGTGCAGTGGGTTCGATAAAGGAACAGAGAAAACGGTGGAAAGCCCACTTTCGTTATACGAGGACTGAGCCTCACCCGATGCACTTAGAAGTTCCCAGCAAACGCGCCTTTAATACTTACTATTCTGGTCAGAATGGCAGCTTTTCTGGTTCTGGTGCTGAACCCGATTTAGGTCCTGTTGCTGGTAGGTATTATGAGCCTTTCATGCCGGATGGGGATGAAGAAATAACTTGGCCTTCTAAGATGAGATTGAAGATGAGGAAGACAGCGAGGGTCCTCCTACAGCTAGTTGAAATTATGCATTACTTCAGTTGTAAATAACTCTCCTTCTTGTAGCTTCAATTGTAAATAACTTATACAAAATTTATAACTCCTTTGACTTCATTTTTTGTTCAGCTGCCCTTGATGAGTTCTCGACTTTGTTTTTTTTATCAGCTACCATTGCTGAGTTTTTGGCATACTCAGTGTTTGACACCAAGTTTTTAGCATATTATTGTTGTTTATTCAGCTACCATTGCTGAGTTTTGGCATACTCAGTGTTTGTCAAGACGTATTCGACCATACACCAAGTTTTTTAGCATATTATTATTGTTTATTCAGCTGCCATTGTTGAGTTTTAGCATACTCAGTGTTTGTCAGGACGTATCCGACCATACACCAAGTTTTTAGCATATTATTGGGACGTCTCCCTCTTTTGCTTTTTGCTTTTTGCTTTTTGCTTTATGCTTTAGTCGTTTTTGTTTTCAGCTAGCTTTCTCAATCCCCAACGTTTGAGATTCCTCATGTACGCTTTCGATTGGGTGTTTCTTGTGTCTTTCTTGGGATCTCGTTTTTCCCGCGGCGGCGACCACCGATTTTTATGATAGCTTTAGGCTTAGTTGCCTTTGGCCCGCCTTAATTTCGTGGGTCATCCCCTCGTTTTCATTGCTGCAAGTATAAAACTCGTCTTTACGCAACGGTGTGTAACTTATGATGTATGACGGCGGATACTCTTTGTACCTGGTTACTTTTGTGGCGAGTCAAGTCACGGGTTCTTAGTAATAAATTACTCTTTATTTAATACTTCCTGCAACTTTTGTCAAAATAAAAACAGAGAAAAAATGCTAAAACGAAAACTGCCTATGAAGAAAAACATTGAAATAAATCCTAGAAGCAATGAAAAAGTTAAAGGTAGTATATCTTCAGGTACTGCGCATTACATGGCCGAGGTAATTCGCCAAAACCCTCTCGAGTAATGCGATATGCCCCGTGACCAGCTATGCCTGTAATTTGATAGGGCCATTCCCATTTGTCTACGAGTGATGCTGCAGCTTTGTTTCTGGTTCCTGGGTTCACCCTTTTCAGCACCAAGTCACCGAGTGCGAACCTTCTTTCACGCACATGTGAATTGTAGTACCTAGCTGCCCTTTGTTGGTAAGCAGCGTTTCTTATTTGTGCACGTTCTCTTCTTTCTTCTAACTCATCTAGACCGTATTTTAGCATATCAATATTGAGTTCCGGTTGAAAGAGTTGTACCCTTGGTGAAGAGAAAGATGTTTCCACGGGAATGACAGCTTCAGCTCCATAAGCCATGGAATATGGGGTCTCACCTGTTGAACTTATTTCTGTGGTTCGATATGCCCAGAGTACCTATGGTAACTTCTCTGCCCAGCTACCCTTATTTGTAGCCAGCTTGGCTTTCAGGTTGTGTTTTATGATTTTGTTCACTGCTTCTGAAACAAATTATAGCACGGTGTGTATAAAGCTATCTAGAGGGGGGGTGAATAGATTTTACGCTTTTTACCCAATTTTTCGTGTTAGTCAAAATTACGAAAATGCCCTCAAGATAATATAAACAAGCAAGTGTAATATGGTGCGGAAATTAAAACAACACTTGGTTTTTACGTGGAAACCCTCACGGGAAAAACCACGGGCTATGTAAGTAAGCCACACTCGAACCTCGAATCCACTAAATGTGCAAACGATTACAACCTAATCCCGGAAGTAATCACACACCTACCTAATCCCGGTATGAGTGAACCTAGTCCAATTTGCTTGCGTTCTAAGCAACCTAATCCCGGATGCTACACACAAGACTTACTTTCTCTATGAAGAGAATACAACCCTAAGTGAATATATGTGAATATCCAAAATGCAACATAGAGCAAGGGAAACCCTATATGCTTATCTAAGATGATTAATATACATTAAGAGCAATTCTAGATATCAAAACTAAATGACATGTCAAATAGTTTAGCTAATCAATATTAAGCACAAAACCTAATATGCAAGCACAATATAAAATCTCAAACATACATCATACTCATCTCAATATTGTATCTAAAGCATACAAAATAACAAACAAGTAATTAATTGAGATTGCTAGATAAGAGAAACACAAAACATGTAAGATATTAGTGAAAAGCTTACCAAGCAAAGTATGATGAAGATTCCATGCTAGATGACATCTAGATGATCTAAGATGATGCTAGATGATGATTGATGATCATGAAAAAGTGTTTGAGAATCAAGAATGGAGTTCTTGGAATTTTTCTTCTCTTTGAAAAATATCCTAAGTATGAATTCTGAATATGAACTCTCTTAATTGACCTAAAGTCAAAGTGGCATATATATAGGGGGCCAAATCAAAGTGTGGTCGTTTAAGTAAGTTTCAAAGAAACGCGCCAATCGGCGGTTTCAATCGGCGGCCAGGCCGCCGTTAATGACCGCCGAATTGAGCTCGTGAAGAACAGAGCATAAACGGCGGTTCATTCGGCGGTTTCGTGACCGCCCATTCCAACCGCCGAAACAGAACAGAGAGATCAAATCAACCAGGTATGAACGGCGGTTTCATGCCCGCCGTTTCAACCGCCGAATTAGACTGAGAGATAAATCAATCAGGTCTTGAAACGGCGGTTTCGAACGGCGGTCGTGATCGCCGATCTTAACCGCAAATATGCTTCAGACCAATCTGGACTGAAACGGCGGTTTCAGTCGGCGGCCAGGCCGCCGATCATAACCGCCGATCACCTAGATAGGTGAAAACCAAGGAGAAGCCAAGGGCATTCTCCATAGGCGGTCCTCGCGCTAAACCAAGCACATTCTCGTGCATGCGTGGACGTTTCCGAAAGTTATCGGGAAACGAATTATACAACAACATGACACAATTACACACCATAAAATATAATAAATAAGTGCAAGTGTGAAATGTGACAAATGAAGAGAATGCACACATATGCAATGAATGTTAAGTGTGTGTGTGCAACTAATCTCTTCAAAGAAAAGTAAGCACATAGAAATTTACCTTCGGTGCTTATCAACACGAGGTCTTCAAAGGGCTTCGAACAATAAGACCGATACTTAGGCTACCCTTACAAAGAACCCCCACATATGGTTTGATCACGAAATAAGCCAATTAAAAACAACGGGAATCCTTACAATCTCCCCCTTTGGCTATTTCGTGACAAAACCATCACTCACAATGATTCCTCACAAAAAAATAGAAACTACGGGACTATAATGATATTCTACATTACAAAGAGATAAGCTAATGCAACTTGAAGTCTTCAATCCTCTTGTAGAATAATCAATCCCTGAAAAGAGTTTCTAACATTTCTAATACAAGAAAAGTGTGAGATTAATCATGTGAGAACAATACCAAGCATTTGCATTTTTAGAATTTAGGCACAACATTACCAAATGTATGCAATGTATGATAAATGCAATGCTCCCCCTCACGGTTTACTCCCCCTCAATGTATGTTCTCCCCAAAGTGTACAATAGCTTCTATATTTTGCACCTCCCCTTACCATATCCTACTCCCCCTTTTTGTCATGATATAGGCAAAGGAGTAGTCCCAACCGGGTCACTCATAGCAACGAGAGATAGAAGCATGCAAGATTTGCATATACATATAAGTCACTTTATGCACTTCAATCAATTTGAGAGAAACAAGGAGATTTATTTTGAGAAAATGTGTGAATCCAACATGCTTTGCATACAAGACATATAGCATTCAAGTCCAAAATACAATGGTATTTGGCAAAACAAATGACAAAGGTTTCTAATAAGAATTCAAACCAATTTCACCAATGTCATGGGAAAAGTAAGGATATAGAGATTATTGATTTCAATTTAAGAGCAACTATATCCAACTTTATAAGCGAAACATGGCATGAGCGACTTTGCACCCTATTTGATTTTTCCGGATAAAATTATCCGTATGATAGTAACCATGTTCAACTAATAAAGAAAGAGAGACATTTGGAATGTAAATTCCTTTGAATGGATACAAGATCCTTTATTCATTTTGAGTCTCATAAGTTTTCACACAAGTTTTGCATTTTTAAGAATATGCAATCATCAATTCATGCTTTTCATGTGAGCATGTTATATGAATTTCATGCTTTTTCATTTGTCATTAGCATGTTATTAAAGAATCATCATGTCATGGAGATAATCATAGGTCATTCAAATCATACTTCCAATGTAAATCTCCTAGTCCAAAAATGCATGTTTGAACATAAATATGACATGGATTGTAGACAAGCAAGGTTCACACTTATGGAATTTTAAAACATATATACATATGTACAACCAAGCTTACTCAAGCAATTAAAAGAAGAGGCATAAGATATTTCAAATTTTTTGCAAGATATAAGAATGCAAAATAGCTCTCTTTGCTTGAGTTCCCCATATGGGGTCAATCATAGAACATCACTCCACAAGACATACCCCAATAGATCTACTAAGAGTTTTAAATCGAGTAGCATCTAAGGGTTTAGTAAATAGGTCCGCAAGTTGATCATTAGTACCTACATGTTCAAGTACTATGCATTTATTTTCAACAAGCTCTCTAATGAAGTGATGGCGGGTGTCAATATGCTTAGTTCTAGAATGTTGCACCGGATTCTTGGAAATATTAATGGCACTCATGTTATCACAAAAGAGAGTGAGAGTACCTTGGTTGAATCCGTAATCCACTAGCATTTGCTTCATCCATATAAGTTGAGTGCATCCACTCCCCGCGGCTATGTACTCGGCTTCCGCCGTGGACAAGGAAATCGAGTTTTGCTTCTTGCAAAACCAAGACACCAAGTTGTTGCCTAGAAAGAAGCAACCGCCCGATGTGCTCTTCCTATCATCACAATTTCCTGCCCAATCCGCATCACTATATCCTACAAGACTAGGATTAGTGTCAAATGAGTACCAAATCCCATAGTTGGAAGTCCCATTCACAAAACGAATGACTCTCTTAACCGAAGAGAGATGGGACTCCTTGGGATCGGATTGGTACCTAGCACAAACTCCTACACTAAATGATATATCGGGCCTACTTGCGGTCAAATAGAGCAAGCTCCCTATCATGCCACGATATAAGGTTTGGTCCACACTTTTACCGCTAGCATCCTTGCTTAGCTTCAAAGTGGTGCTCATAGGAGTGTCACAATGTTTGGCTTTTTCAAGACCAAACTTCTTCACAAGGTTTTTGGCATATTTGGCTTGGGTTATGAAGATCCCATTATCAAGTTGCCTAATTTGCAAACCTAGGAAGTAATTAAGCTCACTAACAAGACTCATCTCAAATTCATGAGACATAACATCAACAAATTGTTGGACCTTGGTGTTGTTGGTGGAGCCAAACACTATGTCATCGACATATATTTGAGCTATGAAAAGCTCATCATTGTCTCTCTTGATGAATAGTGTCTTGTCAACACTACCTCTTGTGTAGTTATTGTCAACAAGAAATTGAGTGAGGCGCTCATACCAAGCCCTCGGTGCTTGTTTCAACCCATATAGTGCCTTCTTGAGGCGATAGACATGGTTGGGGTGGTGAGCATCCACAAACCCCTTGGGTTGTTCAACAAACACTTCCTCTTGCAAGAAACTATTGAGGAAGACACTCTTGACATCCATTTGGTGCAATTTGAACTTGTGCACACAAGAAATGGACAAGAGAAGCCTAATAGACTCTAGACGGGCAACGAGAGCAAATGTCTCCTCAAAGTCGATACCCTCAATTTGAGAGTACCCTTGTGCTACAAGTCTAGCCTTGTTCCGCACTATGTTGCCATCCTCATCGGATTTGTTCATAAATATCCATTTAGTGCCTATGACATTAGTGGTCTTAGGCCTAGGAACTAGAGTCCAAACCTCATTCCTTTCGAATTGGTTTAGCTCTTCTTGCATGGCAAGAACCCAAAATTCATCATGTAAGGCTTCTTCAACCTTTTGGGGTTCAATTTGAGAGGTGTAGCAAGTATAGCTAATAAGATTAGCAAGTTGACGTCTAGTCCTAACACCCTCATTAACATCTCCAATAACATCCTCTTTGTTATGGAGTCTTCTAACCCATGGAGCGGGTTCATTAGAGTCCAAGTTAGGAACTCTAGTAATGGGTTGTGTGACTTCATTAGATGTCCCAACATTGGGAGGCACCACAACCCTCTCCAAAGGAGAGTCATCCTCTAGAACATCCTCCTCCTCATGGTTATTAGACTTGAGCCTAGTATCATCAATGACCACATTTGATGATTCCATGACGGTTCGAGTCTTCAAGTTGAAAACTCTATAGGCTTTACTATTCAAGGCGTAGCCAATAAAGATACCCTCATCACTCTTAGCATCAAACTTGCCAAGTTGATCACGGTCATTTAAAATGTAGCATTTGCTTCCAAATGTGTGGAAGTAGCTAACATTTGGCTTCCTACCCTTCCATAGCTCATAGGAGGTGTTTCTAGAACCGGGCCTTAGGAACACACGATTTCCTATATAGCAAGCCGTGTTGATGGCTTCGGCCCATAGGTTCCTAGGGACATTGTTGCTAAACAACATCACTCGGGCCATCTCTTGGAGGACCCTATTCTTCCTCTCAACAACTCCATTTTGTTGAGGTGTCCTAGGAGCCGAAAACTCATGGGAGATGCCTAAGCTATCACAAAAGCTTTCAAAAGAGGCATTCTCAAACTCTCTCCCATGGTCACTTCTAATCCGTTTAATGCTTCTAATGTTAGATTTCATTTCATTTTGTAATTTAGTACAAAGCATTTTAAACTTATCAAAAGTTTCGGATTTTTCTCTAAGAAAGTATGTCCATGTAAATCTAGAGAAATCATCAACACATACAAAAATGTATCTCTTTCCACCCAAACTTTCGGTTTGCATGGGACCCATGAGGTCCATGTGGAGAAGCTCAAGAGGCTCCTTGGTGGTGAGATACTTACCCTTTTTGTGCATGCTTTTAGTTTGCTTTCCTTGTTGGCAAGGTCCACAAACACCATTGGCTTTCTTCCCAAGCTTAGGGAGGCCACGCACACACTCGAACTTTCCAAGGGTCCGTAGATCCCTAAAGTTCATGTGGCCAAGTCTTTCATGCCACAACTCAATTTGCTCATCCATGGATATTGTTTGAGACTATTCTAGCTTCAAGACAATAGCAATTGTCGCTAGATCTCATACCTTTCAATAAGGTTTGTCCATCGGGCTTTAGGATCGAGCAATCATCTTTACAAAACAAGACGGAATATCCTTCATCACTTAGATGTGAAATGCTTATTAAATTGGCTTTCAAGCCATCAATAATAAGCATCGGATAAGGAGGGTAATCCGGGAACGGAAATGGTTCCTTTCCCTACTACTTTCTTTTTGGATCCATCACCAAAAGTGACATATCCACCTTCCTCCATAACAAGAGTCTCGAAGAAACTCTTGTTTCCCGTCATGTGCCTAGAGCACCCACTATCTAGATACCAAAAATTAGAAGAATTTGCCTTCAAGGCTATTTGAGCAACATGGCAAACAATATCATTCTTTCTAATCCACCTAGAAACAATCTTAGCTTTCTTAGTGGTCTTTGGTATATGGGCTCTAGATGTCCTAGGATCATGCATAATAATATTATCATTCCTAGGAACATGCATCAAGGCTCTTTTCTTTTTCTTCTCTATCATGCTTCTAGTTTTGCACATTTTTATATATCGAAAGCAATGTGGTCTAATATGACCATTAAATCCACAAAAATGACATATAGGAGTGAAATAAGGAATCATACCTTGTCCTTGTCTTTGTGGATGAAAGGGTTCAATCCTTCTTCGTTGTTGAACCGGTCTTGGTTGCTTCCTAGCTTGAGGTTGCATGATAGGTCTCTTTCCTTTGTGAGCCATTTGAGGAGGAATGTTGGCTTGAGGGACCCTAGGGGGTTGAGCTTGAGGTTGCCTTCTTGGCCCCATTTTCACTTGTGCATTAGAGCATTGTCCTACTTCTAATTTCTTTCTAGGAGCTTGCACAAATGAAGTTTCTTCTCTCTTCAAGCTCTTGACAAACACGGTCTTGTTAGAGGTAGAGATCTTCTTGTCATCTTCATACCCAAGACCCATCTTGTCACATGGACTCTTTCCAACACCAAGCATATGGTCAAGCTTCTTGGTGCTAGAATCCATCCTAGTCATATCATTCCTCCTAGATAAAGCTAACTCCTCTCTTAGCTTATCTTCTATCTTCTTGAATTTTTCAACTTGTTCACCTAAGAGGTCATTATGAGATGCAAGCTCAAGATTTTCTTCTCTCAATATCTTGATCTTTCTTATGCTCTTGATTGCTAAATCATTAAACTCGGCATGGCATTTAGCAAGCACCTTTTTCTCCACAAAACTACTTATGGAGTTAGACGAGGAATCACTTTCTTCTTCACTTGAGTCATTTTCCTCTTGACTCATTTCCTCTTTCTCACTACCACTTTTGCTCTTATGTGAGGAGGCAAAAGCTAGGAGGTTAGCCATGAGCTCTTCTTCACTTGAAGACTCATCTTCCTCATTGGAGTCATCACTACTCCCACTCCAAGTGGCGGCCATCACTTTGCTTTTCTTCTTTTCATTGTGATTAGCACATTCGGGGGCAAAGTGACCAATCCCACCACATTCAAAGCATCGGACCCCTTTCCTTTCGGTCCTTTCTTGTCTAGTCTCAAACTTCTTGAAGGAACTCTTTTTCTTCAAATCTTGTCCTCTTGACCTAAATCCCTTCTTCTTCTTGAACCCCATAACCTTGTTGAACCTTTTCACAAATAAGGCAAGGTCTTCATCCGAATCATGCTTTGCCTCCTTTGCATCCTTAGATGCTTTCAAAGCTATTCCTTTAGACTTCTTAGGAGGAGTAGTGGTGCTAGGAGCCTTCCTAGACTCATATGCAAGGAGACGCCCAATCACCTCACTTGGCTTCATATCCATGTAGCCACTATTTTCTTCTATGGCCGTCACCTTGGATTCAAACCTATCGGGGAGAGAACTCATAATTTTTTGCTTGACTCTCCTATCCGAATACGGGTCTCCAAGTTGATGGCTTTGATTTACAATGTCCATCAATTTGATTTCGAAGTCATTGAAGCATTCATCCTCTCCCATCCTTAGTAGCTCAAACTGAGTTTGGAGGACTTGAAGCTTGGACTCCTTCACCACCTCGGTTCCCTCATGTGCAACTAGAAGGATGTCCCATGCCACTTTGGCAATCTGAGTATTCTGAATAAGCTTGTACTGATTCTCATCCATAGCACACATAATGGCATGCATAGCCTTCCTATTCCACTTAGAAGCCTCAAACTCTTGCGCGTTCCATTGCGCCTTAGGCTTCAAAACATCTTGTCCTCCACCCTCGGGAGTCATCATAGGGAGATCATATCCGTCTTCCACCGCCATCCAAGCACGGTCATGAATTTGGCATATGTAGGATTCCATCTTCCCTTTCCATTGGGAATAGTTCAATCCGGTAAGAAGTGGAGGCCTTGTGCTAGAAGCTCCTTCGTGGCCACCACCATTTCCACCGTTTCCACTCATAGTGTTTATGAATGAATGAAATGAATGCAAATGTATGAATGATCAAAAATCACACAAAATGCAAAACACACCAAAATAAGCAAGGATCACCTATGTATGTCTAGGAACCCGCTCTGATACCAATTGAAACAAATTATAGCACGGTGTGTATAAAGCTATCTAGAGGGGGGTGAATAGATTTTACGCTTTTTACCCAATTTTTCGTGTTAGTCAAAATTACGAAAATGCCCTCAAGATAATATAAACAAGCAAGTGTAATATGGTGCGGAAATTAAAACAACACTTGGTTTTTACGTGGAAACCCTCACGGGAAAAACCACGGGCTATGTAAGTAAGCCACACTCGAACCTCGAATCCACTAAATGTGCAAACGATTACAACCTAATCCCGGAAGTAATCACACACCTACCTAATCCCGGTATGAGTGAACCTAGTCCAATTTGCTTGCGTTCTAAGCAACCTAATCCCGGATGCTACACACAAGACTTACTTTCTCTATGAAGAGAATACAACCCTAAGTGAATATATGTGAATATCCAAAATGCAACATAGAGCAAGGGAAACCCTATATGCTTATCTAAGATGATTAATATGCAATTAAGAGCAATCCTAGATATCAAAACTAAATGACATGTCAATTAGTTTAGCTAATCAATATTAAGCACAAAACCTAATATGCAAGCACAATATAAAATCTCAAACATACATCATACTCATCTCAATATTGTATCTAAAGCATACAAAATAACAAACAAGTAATTAATTGAGATTGCTAGATAAGAGAAACACAAAACATGTAAGATATTAGTGAAAAGCTTACCAAGCAAAGTATGATGAAGATTCCATGCTAGATGACATCTAGATGATCTAAGATGATGCTAGATGATGATTGATGATCATGAAAAAGTGTTTGAGAATCAAGAATGGAGTTCTTGGAATTTTTCTTCTCTTTGAAAAATATCCTAGGTATGAATTCTGAATATGAACTCTCTTAATTGACCTAAAGTCAAAGTGGCATATATATAGGGGGCCAAATCAAAGTGTGGTCGTTTAAGTAAGTTTCAAAGAAACGCGCCAATCGGCGGTTTCAATCGGCGGCCAGGCCGCCGTTAATGACCGCCGAATTGAGCTCGTGAAGAACAGAGCATAAACGGCGGTTCATTCGGCGGTTTCGTGACCGCCGATCCCAACCTCCAAAACAGAACAGAGAGATCAAAATCAACCAAGTATGAACGGCGGTTTCGAACGGCGGTTTCATGCCCGCCGTTTCAACCGCCGAATTAGACTGAGAGATAAATCAATCAGGTCTTGAAACAGCGGTTTCGAACGGCGGTCGTGACCGCCGATCTTAACCGCAGAAATGCTTCAGACCAATCTGGACTGAAACAGCGGTTTCAGTCGGCGGCCAGGCCACCGATCATAACCGCCGATCACCTAGATAGGTGAAAACCAAGGAGAAGCCAAGGGCATTCTCCATAGGCGGTCCTCGCGCTAAACCAAGCACATTCTCGTGCATGCGCGGACGTTTCCGAAAGTTATCGGGAAACGAATTATACAACAACATGACACAATTACACACCATAAAATATAATAAATAAGTGCAAGTGTGAAATGTGACAAATGAAGAGAATGCACACATATGCAATGAATGTTAAGTGTGTGTGTGCAACTAATCTCTTCAAAGAAAAGTAAGCACATAGAAATTTACCTTCGGTGCTTATCAACACGAGGTCTTCAAAGGGCTTCGAACATAAGACCGATACTTAGGCTACCCTTACAAAGAACCCCCACATATGGTTTGATCACGAAATAAGCCAATTAAAAACACGGGAATCCTTACAGCTTCAGTTTGGCCATTTGTCTGTGGATGCGCTGGAGAGGCGTAGTAGTTGTTGATGCCATATTTGTCACACAGCTCCCTGAATTTCTTACCGTCGAATTGGGTTCCATTGTCAGTGATGATGGTGTTTGGTATCTCGAATCTGTACAGGATATTTTTCTTCACAAAGCTTGTAGTGTTTGCTTCTGTTATATGCACCAATGGTTCGGCTTCTACCCACTTCGTAAAATAATCCACGGCTACAATGGCATGTTTTGCTCCTCCGGGTGCTGTTGGCATTGGGTCGATTAGGTCAATTCCCCACAAGGCGAATGGCCAAGGCGAGGTAATACTCTGCAAGAGTTCAGGTGGTTGGCGAATGTTGTTTGCAATTTTCTGACATGCCTCACACCTTGCTGCTACCCTTTTAGCATCGGCGAACAATGTTGGCTAGTAAAACCTTGCCTTAATGTTTTGTGGGCTAGGCTGACACCTCCAGCGTGATTCCCACAATTTCCACTATGTATATTTCTCAGGATCTCTTCTGCTTCTTCAGGCCCGACACATCTCTGCAGTGCCCTTGAGTACCCCCTCTTGTGCAGTTCTCCATTGAGTATTGAATATCTCGTAGCTCTGTACTTCAATTGCTTTGCCTCCAATGGATCACTTGGGAGTATGTCGTTGATGAGATATTCTTTGATTGGCGTAATCTAGCTGTCTGTCTCGCCAAAGATTGCCCCAACTTCCATTTGTTTGACTATACTCGGCTGTAGTAGGTGGATCATAGGAATAGTTCTGGGCCAGATGTTGATTGTGGCGGATGCCAATTTGGCCAAGGCGTCAGCCTACTCGTTTTCTTCTCTAGGGACCTGGATAATTCTGTATTCTTTAAATCTTCCCAGCAGCTCCTTTGCTAATTCCAGGTAAGCGATCATGCTTTCATCTCTCGCCTGGTATTCATCTAACACCTAATTGACAACAACTTGGGTGTCGCTGAAGATTTCCACCTCATCCACTCCTAGAACTGTGCAAACCTTTAATCCTGCTATGAGTACCTCATATTCAGCTTGGTTGTTAGTAGCTCTGAAATCAAAACGCAAGGCACATTCGACTGAATCTCCTTCCGGGGTTAACACTACTACCCCTGCCTCGCTGTCGTGCGTGTTTGATGACCCGTCAACGCGGAGTTGCCATTTGAATACTTTTTTATTTTGCTCCACCATCATTCTCGCCACTTTTATGCTTGGCTCAGTGAAATCCGCCACAAAGTCAGCCACCGCTTGGGCTTTAATTGCTGTCCTTGGAAGATACTCTATATCGAACTCACTTAACTCGATCGCCCACTTCGTTAATCGGCCGAATACTTCTGGCTTTTGCAGAATGCATTTCAGTGGGTAGTTGGTGTATACTCCGATTTTATGAGCCTGGAAATATAGCCTTAACTTCCTTGCTGCCGTTATTAGAGCGAGTGCCATCTTTTCGGCTGGCGAGTACCTGGTCTCAGCTGGTAACAGTGCTTTGCTGGTGTAGTATATTGGTTTCTGGACTCCATCCTCCTGTCTTATCAGCACGGAACTTGTGGCTGCTTCAGAGACGGATAAGTATATGTATAGCATTTCTCCCGTTTCTGGTTTTGATAGCAGCGGTGCTCGCCCGAGGTATTCTTTCAAGGCTTGGAAAGCCTTTTCACAATCTTCGTTCCACTCGACTCCTTTGCCTTTCTTGAGAGCTTTGAAGAACGGTAGGCATCGATCTATTGACTTTGCTATGAACCTGTTCAATGATGCCAGACATCCCGTGAGTCTTTAGACGTCCTTCAAAGTTCTTGGCGAAACCATTTTTGCCAATGCTTGGATTTTGTCAGGGTTCACCTCTATTCCTCTTTGATGCACTTGATATCCGAGAAACCTTCCAGACGGTACGCCGAATACACATTTGGCAGGATTTAGCTTCATTCCCTACCTGGTCAACACATCAAATGTCTCCCTCAGGTCATCTACATGCTTATCGGTGGTAATGCTTTTCGTCAACATGTCATCAACATACACCTCTATATTTCTCCCTATCTGCCTGGCGAACATCTTATTGACTAAGCGCTGGTAAGTTGCCCCTGCGTTTTTCAAGCCGAATGGCATGACGGTGTAACAGTATAACCCTTGATCTGTGGTGAATGCTGTCTTCTCCTCATCTGGCTTGTGCATCTTTATCTGGTTATATCCTGAGTATGCATCCATGAAGCTCAACGTTTCATGTCCGGCTGTTGCATCGACCAGCTGGTCAATTCTTGGCAGCGGGAAGCTATCCTTGGGGCAGGCCTTATTTAGATCGGTGAAGTCGACACACATCCTCCACTGATTGTTCTTCTTTTTCACTAAGACTACATTCGCCACCCATTCTGGGTATTTAACTTCTCTGATTGACCCTGCGGCGAGCAACTTGGACACCTCCTCTTTTATTGCTGCGCTTCTCTCCGGGTTAAAGCTTCTCCTTTTTTGCACCACCGGTTTGCATTTTTCATTTACAGCCAGGTTGTGCGAAATCACGCTTCTATCAATCCCCGACATGTCTTCATGGCTCCAAGCGAAAATTTCCTTGTACTCTTTCAACAAATTTGCTACATCTCTCTTAACTCGTTCAGCCAGCCTTGCTCCGACCTTAACTGTTTTGTCTGGTTCTGCTTCGTTTAGAACAATCGACTCAGTTGGCTCTTCTTTTTCTCTGCTTGCTTTGTCCATTGGATCCAATTCGAAGGTTTCCAGATTTTCTTCCTGCACTTCCTTATCTACCTCGAATATGCTCAAGGCTTCCACCCCTGCCTTGTCTTTGAAGATTGAAAGGTTAGCGCGGCGAGCCATCTCCTACGACCCTTTCAGTTCTCCGACTCCAAATTCTGTGGGGAACTTTACTTTCAACGCGTGGGTAGAAGTGACTGCTTGGGCTTTGTTAAGAAACGGTCGGCCAAGTAAAGCATTATATGGCCAATTATGGATATCGACTATAACAAAGTCCAGTAGGATCGTTCGCCGACATGGTGCTGTCCCGAACCTCACCGGCAGCTTCACAGTTCCCAATGATCTCACTTCCGCACCCCCGAAGCCTTTCAACGGT
Organism: Acer yangbiense; assembly: GCA_008009225.1. Classification (NCBI taxonomy): domain Eukaryota; kingdom Viridiplantae; phylum Streptophyta; class Magnoliopsida; order Sapindales; family Sapindaceae; genus Acer; species Acer yangbiense. The sequence goes on from CM017764.1 coordinate 18,499,631, forward strand.
ACATGGAAAGGTTCCAAATCTTTTCTGTCCAGTTGCAGCTCATCGTATACCCTGGCACTTAAAATATCAGCTGAACTCCCGTTGTCTATCATTACCCGTAGGACATCCTTGTATGCTATTTGGACCCTCACTATGATTGCATTATTAGGCTTTGCATCAATTCCGTCTGAGTCTTCTGTTGTAAATATTATGGGGTCATGTCCTTCTCTTCCTTTCTTGGGGTTTCTTTGTACAGAATTTATCTCCATATTTCTGCTCTCATACATTACTTCTCGGACTTCTGACATCCTTTCTCGATTGCTCCTCCCAGTATGGGGCCCGCTAAAAATGGTGTTTATGGTGGCGTTAGGGCTGTTTCTCCTTGGGCTTCTCCTTTCCTGCCTATTTCCTTGGTGGCTGTCCTGGCGACCACCGTGCTTGTCTCCTTTCAAAGTAAAATCTTTCAGGTGCCCATCTCTGATCAAGCTTTCAATATGATCACGCAGCTGGAAACATTTTGAGGTGCCATGCCTATGATCTTTGTGAAATCGGCAGTATTTGGTTGTGTCCCTCCTGGCATTAGCTGACTGTTGCCGAGGGTACTTGGCGAGTCCTTTGTCTTCCACCACGGAGAGTATTTCCTCCTGATCGCCAGTTAGAGGGGTGTAATGGTCGTACCTTCCCCGAAACCTACTGGCTCGGGCGTTTCCCCTGCTTTCCCTTGGATGGCCCTTTTAGACTTTCTCGTCTTTCTGGCAGTCACGTGACTGCATCCTCTTGTCATCCTTGTGCTCTGACTTTGAGTCAGGCTTGTGGCCATGTACGTAGCTACCCCCTTGCGCTACTTCTTCTTCTTCTTCTTCTTCTTCTTCTTCCAGTGCATAATCGCCAGCTATTTCCATCATCTCTTCATAAGTTTTTGGCCTATCTCTTCGCAGATCAAAAGATAGTTGCCCACTCTGTAACCCGTTGGTGAAGGCGGCGATGACAGCTACATTACTGGCGTTTTCAATTTGAGCGACCTCCTTTCCGAATCTTGCTAGATACTTCTTGATCGACTCATTGTGTTCCTGCTTCAGGTTTGATAGATGGACGAGTGATTTTCTTCTCTGCACACTTGCCATGAACTGTCTTATGAACGCCTTGCTGAGGTTTGAGAAACTGCTAATACTCCCGGGCGGAAGTCGCCCAAACCACCTGGAGGCGAGGTCACCGAATGTTTACGGGAAGGTGAGGCATAGTAGTCCGTCATTGGATGAATACTGAGCCATAATATTACGGAATCGGCGGACATGCTCCTTCAGATCTCTGTTTTCTTTATACTGCTCGATGGTTGGCATTCTGAATCTATTTGGGAACTGGGTGCGAGCAATGTGATCCACGAATGGGCTATCTGACTCATCATCCGAAGATACGTTGCGACCATATCTCCGTGCCATTGCCGAAACCTTCATCGACAACTCTTGTAAGGTAACATCTCGATGGCCAGTTGGTTCTCCTGCTGGATCAAGTCTACTCTTGATTATCATTCTTCCATAGTTGTCTTTATCATCCGAATTCCTACCAATCTGATCATCCGCGCTCTCGGACCTTCTTCGCCGTACTCTTTTGGATGGTAATTCTCTTCTTTGTCGGGGATTTTTGTCTTCAGATGAGATGGAGCGGTGTCTCCGCCATTTCCTTTGGTATGTGTCATTGGAATTTGTCCCATGTATCCGTCCGTGGTCTCGCACCTCTAGGGATTCCTCATTCAACACGCATTTTCCCTTCCTATGTTTTCTTTCCTCGAAACTTTCAGGGTGGTCCTAGGGAATTTCTTCGATGGACTGTCTTACTTGAGCATCGGGGGTTGCAATGTGGACTTCTGACCGTAGTCTCCCAAGCGGCTGGGTTCTAGGTGTGGTTAATTCATAGGGAGAAGAGACTCCCAGGCCTATGGGAAGTGAGAGTCCTATTTTGTTAGCCTCGCTGATCAAGTTCATCAACGCAGTTTGGAAGTGCTGTAGAGTTTGTGGGTCGGCTATCCTAGTTCCTAGCGTTGCCGCCGATTGTTCCCCGATCATCACTGCCCCAACTCCTGTTGGTGTAGTTGCTTCAACAAGTTGATCTCTGCTGGAGTTGCCATCCTTGTCGCTGTCGTTATTCATGTTTTCAGTTCACAAGGGTTCTTCAAAGTTTCTGTTCGATCCCCCTCCTTCTAGCGCCAATTGTTGACGATGAAATTTGGATTACCACGTGACCAACAATTAAATCAAAACAAACGTTAAATAAGAAAGAAAATCAGCACATGCAAGAGACAGATTTACGTGGAAAAACCCTTGAATGGGAAAAAACCACGGCGTCCCGAAGGACAGGAAAATATCACTATAATTTGCTTGTTTCGGTTACACACTCAAATCTCTCGAGTTCTTGCTTTTTTCTCTTTAGGTTTTCGAACCCCTTCCTCGTGGGATAGGTGGTTCTATTTATACATAATAATTAGGGTTTTCCCTTGATTTCTTATCGTGTTGGTAGTAGGATTTCCTCTTGGACTTGTGTAAGGTTCCCATTTGTTGATTGGTTAATTTCGTGGACAAACCACATGTTGGGGGTTCTTTGTAAGGGTAGCCTAGGTATCGGTGTTATTACTCAAGCCCTTTGAAGACCTCGTCTTGATAAGCACCGAAGGTAAATTTCTATGTGCTTCTTTTCTTTAAAGAGATTAGTTGCACACACACACTTAACATACATTGCATATGTGTGCATTCTCTTCACTTGTCACATTTCACACTTGCACTTATTTGTTATATTTTGTTGTGTGTAATTGTGTCTTGTTGTCTTGTAATTTGTTTCCCGATAGTTTTCGGAAACGTCCGCGCATGCACTAGAATGTGCTTGGTTTAGCGCGAGGACCGCCTACAGAGAATGCCATTGGCTTTTCCTTGGTTTTCACCTTTGTTGGTGATCGGCGGTTATGATCGGCGGCCTGGCTGCTGAATGAAACCGTAGTTTGCTTCCAGTAGTGTATGGAGCAATTCTACGGTTACGATTGGCGGTCACGACCGCCGTTCGAAACCGCCGTTCAAGACCTGATTGATTTTATCTCTCGGTCTAATTCGGCGGTTGAATCGGCGGTCACGAAACTGCCGAATGAAACCGCCGTTCATACCTGATTGATTTTTTAATCTCAGGTTTGATTCGGCGGTCACGAAACCGCCGAATGAAACCGCCGTTGGTCCCCCTGTTCCTCTCAGGCCAATTCGGCGGTTATGATCGGCGGCCTGGCCGCCGATCATAACTGCCGATCGGTGCGTTTCAGGGGCAAACTTATCTTTTCACATGCTCTGTTTTTCATGCTTATAAATACATCACTTTCTCTTGTTCTGAATGTGACTCTTTAATCATCAAGAACCCTACTTTCAAAAGAGAGATTTTTAAGAGAGAAAGCAATCAAGTTTGCTCATTAAACACTCAAACCAAAATCTGTTTGCATCAAAGTTCATCTAGCATTCTCTAGCATATCTAGGATACTTGCTTGCATGGGTCTTTCATCATCACACTTGCTTTGGTAAGTTTTTCACTATTATCATACATAATTAGTGTTTAATTTATTATGGCATCTCTTTTATTACTTGATTGTTCTTAGATTAAATTCTAATATTCAAGATAGAGATTGTTGTGTTGATTTGATTGAGTGTTGTTTTTATGATAGATATCTAGGTTTCTATAATCTATGATTATCTAAGCTAATTGACATGTCATTTAGCTTTAATATCTAGGATTGTTTTTAATTGCAAATTCATCATCTTAGATAAGCATATAGGGTTTCCCTTGCTCTATGTTGCATTTGAATATTCATATATTCACTTAGGGTGTTAATCTCTTTTTAAAGAATTAAGTCTTGTGTTGTGACCGGGATTAGGTTGATTAATTCACAAGCAATCGGACTAGGTTCGCTACCGGGATTAGGTAGGTGTGTGATTACTTCCGGGATTAGGTTGTAATCGTTTTACACATTTAGTGGATTCGAGGTTCGAGTGTGGCTTACTTACTAGCCCGTGGTTTTTCCCGTGAGGGTTTCCACGTAAAAATCAAGTGTTATTTAATTTCCGTATTTTATACTTGATTTATTGCTTTATTTATTTAGGGATATTTTCGTAATTGTGACTAATCACGAAAAATTGGGTAATAAGCTTAAAATCTATTCACCCCCCCTCTAGATAGTTTTATACACACTGTGCTATAATTTGTTTCAATTGGTATCAGAGCGGGTTCTTAGATATACATAGGTGATCCTTGCTTATTTTGGTGTGTTTTGCATTTTGTGTGATTTTTGATCATTCATACATTTGCATTCATTTCATTCATTCATAAACACTATGAGTGGAAACGGTGGAAATGGTGGTGGCAACGAGGGTGCTTCTAGCACAAGGCCTCCACTTCTTACCGGGTTGAACTATTCCCAATGGAAAGGGAAGATGGAATCCTACATATGTCAAATTCACGACCGTGCATGGATGGCGGTGGAAGACGGATATGATCTACCTAAGATGACTCCCGCGAGTGGAGGAGAATAAGTATTGAAGCCTAAGGCGCAATGGAACGCACAAGAGTTTGAGGCTTCAAAGTGGAATAGGAAGGCGATGCATGCCATCTTATGTGCTATGGACGAAAATCAATACAAATTTATTCAAAATACTAGGATAGCTAAGGAGGCTTAGGACATCCTAGAGATTGCACATGAGGGAACCGAAGTGGTGAAGGACTCTAAGCTTCAAGTCCTCCAAACTCAATTCGAGATGCTTAAGATTGAGGAGAATAAGTGCTTCAACGACTTCGAGATCAAGTTGATGGACATAGTCAACCAAAGTCATCAACTTGGTGATCCATATTCGGATAGGAGAATCAAGCAAAAGATTATGAGATCTCTTCCGGATAGGTTTGAATCAAAAGTAATGGCTTTAGAAGAAAATAGTGGATATAAGGATATGAAGCCGAGTGAGGTGATTGGGAGACTTCTAGCTTATGAGTCTAGGAAGGGTCCTATCTCCACACCTCCTAAAAAGCAAAAAGGAATTGCTTTGAAGACCTCCAAGGATGAAAATGAGGCAAAGAAGAATGACTCGGACGAAGACCTTGCATTATTTGTGAAGAGATTCAAGAGGGTCATGAAGTTCGGGAAAAAAGACTTTGGTTCCAAAGGTCAAAACTACAAGAAAAAGGGTTCCTACAACAAGTTTGAGCCTAGGAAAGAGAAGACCGAAAGGAAAGGGGTCCGATGCTTCGAGTGTGGTGGCATAGGTCACTTTGCCCCCGAATGTGCTAATCACAATGTCAAGAAGAAAGGTAAAGTGATGGCCGCCACATGGAGTAGTAGTAGTAGTGATGACTCCATTGAGGGAGATGAGTCTTCAAGTGATGAAGAGCTTATGGCTAACCTCCTAGCTTTTGCCTCCTCCCATAAAAGCAAGAGTGCTAGTGAGAGAGAGGAAATGAGTCAAGAGGAAAATGACTCAAGTGGAGAAGAAAGTGATTCCTCTTCTAACTCCATAAGTAGTTTTGTGGAGAAAAATGTGCTTGTTAAATGCCATGCCGAGTTTAATGATTTAACAATCAAGAGCACAAGAAAGATAAAGATGTTGAGAGTGTTAGGATTATGCTCAATAGCAAGAGTGTAATGTTGTAATTAACAATCATTTTCATATTAATAAAGTGATTTCTGGTTTAACAAATCATATAGCATTTATAGTTTAATATTATAATTGTCAAAGTAAATAATCATAAGGTCTAAAGACTATGAGAAAAGAAGAATTGTTCGTACATCTGGATATGTATGTGGTAGACACAATTCTTTAGTTAGTCTTGAATAATGTTCACAACTTAAGTTAAATGTTGGGCACCTTTATCTTGTTAAAGTTGTAGAATTCTTTTGCTAGCATTTGAGTGGGATCAAATGAGATATGATGAGTCTAAAATCATCGGAGTGTCTTCGAGCAAAAGGATCTAGTGCACTGGGTGTATTGAACTGGATCACAATGAAATACTTTATCTATAACCGTCAATAGATAATAGTCTTTTCATTATCAGGACAATCGGAGAGTCTATCTTAATCCTGAGATAAATGATGGACTTATGGTTGCAAGTGATATCATTTGAGTTATCAATGAGTACGATTATATCGCATAGTCTATCCTCGATAGTTTGGTGATATTCATTTGTTAATCGATAGAGGACTTCATTTATAGATATGGACATCGTGGCTCCATTTATTAAATGAGAGTATAATATCATCATATGGATGTTTTGAGGTAATTGGATATTAAATCTCAACGTTGAGTTTTCGATAGTGTCTATTGAAAACATGGCTTCTGGACAAGTCAAAATATCCAAGTTCAAAACGTGGTCATATGAGTAAATATGGTAACTTGGAGAGTTGTAGGCGGTCTATGAACTCTTGGCGATTACTGATATTAATCACGAGGATACACTATCTCCAACATGATTGTCTAGGGTATGAATGAGGAACATCTTCCTTTTCTATCTTTATTTAAGAGTTCAGTTTTAGCTCTTTAGTGGAATGAGTTAAAATTAATGGATCGGGCCTAAGTGAATCATTTGTTGATTGTGATTAGGTTATGTCTATTGAAGCTTAAATTTAGATGGTCCGCCAAGATCCCCAATCCACACGGACTTGCATGGATCACTTGATATATTCTACCGGACCAATTTAAGGGTCCATCTAGAATTGCATTTAATATATTAAGAATATAATTTGCACATTATTTATGTAATGGGCTGCTCAATTATATTAATATATTAATGAAAGACATGTGGACTTGTTTCTTTTAGTAAGAATGGGTCTGGTTCACATGTGAGCTTTTTATTTAAAGTCCAATGGATTAAATGAAATAAGAAAATAATATTAGGCCCAATTTTATTCAAGTGGGGCGGCAAGGTTAAAGTTTTAACCTAATATATTATTTTGTTTCATTTGTTTTAATTAAATAAGAATTAATTAATTTATTAGTTAATTATTTAATTAAGAAACAAATCTTTTCTGATTAGGAAATATGATTCCTAGTCTTATACTATAGTTGGTAGTATACTAAAAGTAAAAAACTTATTTGGTAAGAAAATAAATAATTAATTTTATTTATTTAATCAAATAAGAAGTCTTTTTATTTAGTCAAATAAAAGAATAAAAGTTTTATGAATTGAATTAGGGTTTGAAGTCTTAAAAAAAAAAAAACCTCTCTGATTCTCAATTCTCCAAGTTTCCAATTCTCTCTCAATTACTAATTTATTAAATTTTATTTTATTTGCAATTACATTTATTTTTAGTTTTTTACTCAATTAAAATTCATTTTCAACAAAAATTTCAAATTTATTTCCAACAATTTATTTCGCATTTTTTCTTCAAGGATTTTTGCAATTCAATTTTTTATATGGCAAATGGAAGTGGAGACGGTCCAAGGAAGGTAAGGGTCGTATGCCGGACAATGTTGATTATGACGACACCGCCTAGCACGAGTTCCTGCAACACCAAGCCTATGCTGAAGCCCTAAACTCTCCTCATCCCCCTCTAATAATTTCCGAACCCGAACCTAATCCCGATGCCACCCCCATTTGACAAGCCAATCAAATCATACACATGATCCCTCTTCAGATTTTGAATTTGAACCACCAATGGAAGAGAAGTTACAGAAGCAGCCCAAATCTGATCTCTTCATACTCCATATGAAGAAAGTAACGCAAGCAGATGGAATCATTATAGCGGTTTACAATTACCGCAAAAATATTTAAGTGGAGCAAATATGGAGGATATAGCTCATATCGAAAGCATATAGCGAACATCCATCCAGACGCACAGGCCAGATCAAGTTCACAAGCCCAAATTTCCAGGTACGCTACCCCTAACCAACAATTATTTAAATATAGTGATGAAAAAAAAAATAGAGAAGAATTAGCTAAAATGGTTGTAGTAGAACACTTACCATTTAGTTTTGGTGAAAATGTTGGTTTTATTAATTATTGTCAATAAGCGTTAAATCCTGATGCATGTCGTGTTCCTAAAACCACTTTCACACGTGCACTTTCTAACATTTATTACAAAGAAAAAAGGAAGTTGGAAATTTGTTTGAAAAATATAATGGTTGTGTTTCCGTATGTGCCGACATATGAAATGACCATTGACGAATGCATTCATACTTGGGTGTGACTTGCCATTATATGGATAATGCATGGTCTATCCAAAAAAGAATTCTTGCATTTAGACTTTTTGATGAAGCACATACTACTGCTAATATTTTCAGACAGCGTAGAATTATTTTTGAAGAGTATAAAATTGTGAACAAAATTTTTGCAATTGGTTTTGATAATGCTTCCAACAATACCCCAGCTATTCCTGCTTTAATTGATTTTGGTAAATTCTTTCATCAATGATGTGCGTGCCATGTTTTAAATTTATGTGTTAAAAAAGGATTAGAAATTCTTCAAGATTTTATTAAACTTATTAAAAATGTCCTATATTATTTGTGGAAACATCCTTCTGCAATGAAAGCATGGGTAAAATTTTGTAAACAAAATGGTAGGCGTGCTATTAGATTTCCTCGTGATGTTCCAACACGTTGGAATTCTACTTATAAATTGCTTGCTCAAAGTTATGATTATAGGGATTTATTTGTTACTTTTATTCAATATAATGTTAGTCATATTAATCTTTATTCAAACCATTGGGATGTTTGTATAAAAATTTGTGGTTTGTTAAAAGTCTTTAATAATGCTACTAACAATTTATCTGGTGTTTATTATCCTACAACTAATTTATTTATTATTGAGAGTGTTAATATTGTTGGTGCATTTTCTCATTGTGTATCTGACATAGAATTATTAGAGTCCGCTACTGCTATGAAAACAAAATGGTTAGACTATTATAAGGAGTTTCCAAATATTTATTTTATTGCAATGTGTTTTGATCCACGTTTTATATTAGAAAATTCATCTGAATATCTAACTGCTTATTATCAATGTTTAGAAATAGATTATGATACTGATATGTCTTGTTATAGAATTAAGACATTATTGTATGAGTTATATGATGAATATCTTAGAGTTTATGGTCCATTACTGAACATAGATGTTCCACAAACTCAAAATGAATCTCATTCCCCATCATCATCGTCTGGATTTATGAGTTTAGGGTATAAACTGTTTTCCCAAAAATCAAAAAAATTACAAGGTTCTTTTTCATCAAGCTTGACCTCATATTCCGAGCTTGAATCTTATCTAGATACCCCTTTTGAGTTTATGGAAGACACTAGTGTTAAAAATTTAATATCCTACACTGGTGGAATGAGCATGAAAAGTGCTTTCCAATCTTGGCTATTATAGCTAAACAAATTCTTTCAACACCAGTTTCTACGGTGGCTTTGGAACAAGAGTTTAGCGCTGGTGGAAATATTCTGGATGCAAAACGTTCACTTTTGAGTCTGGAATCAATTCAGATATAAGCTTGTGTTGATGATTGGACTAAGGCGCAAAATAGACAACAATAAATCGATCAAGATGCACCCTACGATTTCTTCGATGATGACTAGGGATGGCTTTTGGGGAAATGGGGATGGATATAGGTCCCCCCCATCCCCATCCCCATCCCCATTTTCCAAACCCCCCTATCCACCCCCTTCCCCATTTGAGGAAAACGGGGATGGGGTAGTTTTGAGGGGTAGGACATCCCCATCCCCATCCCCATCCTCATTTCCCTGTTTTTCCCTTTTTTTTTTTCCATTTTTCCCTGTTCCCCCGTCTTCCCCGTTTCCCCTGTTTAAGTAAAAATTACATACTTAGTAAAATAGAAAGAATAAAAATATTAAGAAAAAAATATATTTTAATATATTATATATAAGGTTTAGGGGAAATGGGAAATGGGAAATAAGGGTGGGGGCACCTACCTCCATCCCTATCCCCATTTCCATAAATTTGTGGGGAAAATGGGGATGGAGAGTGGTCCCCCTATCCTTATCCCTATCCCTATCCCTATCCCTATCCCTATCCCATTTCAATTTGGGGATAAAAATCATTACCATCCTGATAACCAGGCTGACCAGCATACCTTTACGCCTGGAACAAATGACAACGATTAGTTACGGCGCCATCTCACCTTACATCACCAAACCATCAAGAAAAAGTAAGAGAATTACGTTTTCTTTAATTCCTCTAAACCCTAAGAAGATACGTATGCAACTTAATTGTGGTAAAAATTAAGTGCAAGGCCAATTTTACATTTTTTTAGTTTTATTTTAAATTTTTTTAATTTATCATATATTTATTTTATTTTAATTTCGAATTACCTAATAAAATGCATTTACAATTTTATATGTCTAATAATTTTTTTTGTTGTTAAAATAATAATAAATGTTGAAAAAAAAAAGGGGAACCGAACCGGTCCGGGACCAAAACCGGAATCTCCCTAAGGGAGGTTCCGGTTCTGGTAACTCCGGAACCGGGGAAGACGTGCCCCTCCCACTATTATATTTAAAACGGATTGTACTCCATACGGGACCCGACCCACACCCAATGTAAATGGGCACTCAACCCGCCCAATAAAAATGTGAGAGTAATAGCGGTACAAAAATTGCCAGCAAGCAATTAAAAAAAGTAAAAAAATATAGAACAAATTGTAAGGGTTTAACGCTAGAAGTGAATGCCGAAACTAACACTACCACCATTACCACAACATATCTCCACAGGCAATGGTTTCTCTATCGACTTGGTTTCGATACTTAGGCCACAAGCTCGAATACTCCGTCTCTCTCAGCTGGAAGGTTCGTCATTGCACTTCGATTTTCGCTATCCTTTTCTTCTTTTTTCATGTTGTTCCGCTCCGTTTCTGGATTTTTTTAAAATTTTTTTTTAATTTGTGGAGTTTCTAGGTGACATTCTGGAAATTATAATATATGCATTTTTTTTTTAAATTTCAATTGATACCCAATATTGTTTATTTTTTTGATTTGGTAGTGAATAAGGTTTACGTTTTAGATTGGTATTGGGGTAGTCACTAGCAGTGTGAGTGTGGCCGTGGGGTTTAATCTTGTTTAATTGTGATTTTCTATTTGACGCCTAAAAGGTGAAATTTTTTCAAATGTTTTTTTTTTTTGGGGAGTGTTTCAATTTTAATTTAAGTTTGTATCTGGGATGTGTGACATTGCCCACCTGCTAATGTGCATTTTGTAGCATGGTTTGCAATTATACAGTATATTTGTATGTTCTAACCGGAAATCGTAGGGGGGAACTAATTTAATGATGGGAAAATGTTGGGTTCAGAATATGCCATTTCAGGATTTGATTCTTGATGGAAGAATACACTGAATGAAGTTGGTTTCGTAGATTGAAAATATGGTTTTATAAGGTGAAATGGTATAATTTTTCTTCTTGATAATGATGTGTAAACCTCAATACTTGAGTTGTGAGCATATGAATGAATAAGAAACTTTAATATGTTTTTTCTTGAAAAAACAACTTGCAATAATATTAGTTTTTTTCTTTTTTAGTTTTGTTGTAAACTAATGCCAAACTTTTAAGGTCAGGGATAAAAGATAGCTTAGATCTCATGATTATTTTATATGGAAGAGTTGAACACCGGTCTAACTGGCCAGCACAACGAGTTTGGGATGAGGGGGCAAGGGAAGTTTGATTTTCTACATCAAAAGAAGTGTTGCACAAAAAATATAAAGTTACGATGAAATAGTTTTAACTTTTTTGTAGTTTCTTCTATCATTCACAAGTCAGAATATACTTTTATTGGTAACAGAATAGAATATTCAAAGTTGACAGATGGTTTTTGTGCATATGCTTTATGTTCCAATCGGTTTTTCTGTCATTGATTATTTTTTGTTTTTGTTTTCTGAATTTCCATGTAGATAAGTTTGGTTAAAATTATGGCTCTTAAAATTGTTTTTATAAGATTGTCCTAACGGAATCTTCCACATGACGCAGAGCTATACGCGAGGTCAAATCAGTGACATAGAATTACGTGATTCGGTTTGGAAATATGTATTTCAGGGAAAGCTGACTTACTTACACTGGAATAAAGGAGAGGAGATGGCCCCAGTGATAGGAGGGCAAGGGGGAACTCTTCTTGTCCGGAAGATACCAGCTGCAGATCCAACGTAATACTTGTTATCTTTCATTTTTCCCTAATAAGCTTTGGGTTCTATTAAATTGTGAGGGGTGGCATATTTTTACTGTTTTCATCCATAATACTCTTATCCCAAAAATTACTCAAGAAAGTTTGCCTTCTAAAATGTTGTCATTGATGCATTATAAACAACAAAAGTTGTTTGATTATCCCTTATGATCATTCTTATTTGAGGCATTATAAATGCTTGTAGTTTGAATTCCAACCTATTAATTTGTACCTGTTAATTTGAATTATTTTAAAATCAATCATTTACTCATATATGAAACAATATTTCACCAATCATGCGCTTCTTAATAAAATATTGATTTTAGCTTATTATGCACCTTTCATCTATTTAATCTATTCTTGGTTAATTTAGATGCTTGCTTTTAATGAGTTTCTGCATGTACTCGAAGCATAATCTTTTGTTCTGCAATCGCTTTTGATTTCCCCACCCTTCCACTGTCAGATCTATCTCTTATATGTTCTATGCTTGTGTATGCAATTAGGAACTTTGAAGAAGCCCTTCACAACTAATTAGTGTAAAGGAAACTTTGCACTTCTTGGGAAAACTAGTTTTGATATTCTTTGCATGCTTTTATTTCTTGAAAGTAAAAGGAAGCTTTGTTAAGTAGACACTGTGCTGACAATGGAATGATCATTCTTGTATTGGTTCATATAGAAGTATTGTAGAAAAGGTTGCATAGGTAAATTACATCCCCGAAAGTTATCAAAGAGCCTCTTATGAATGCTGGTGTGGTTGCTGAATCCCTAAACCAATGTTCAGACCTAATTCCATGTAACGCTGGTAGTTATTGAAAACTCACAACGCATAGTTGTTAAAGGCGTGCCTAGGTGCCGAGCGCATTAAATATATAATTTTTGAAGAAGAAATTGTGAGGAAGCAGAAGGCCAAGGCTGCGTGGGTTAGAGGTGGGGACAATAATACTAGGATGTTCCACAAAATAGTGAATGGGATAAAGAACAGGAATTTAATCAATAAACTCGAAAATAAGCAAGTGGCTATTATTGAAGATAGCAAACATATAGGAGATGAGGTGATTAACCACTTTATAGAACTGTATTCTGATTGAGGGGATCACCAGGCCAATGATTCAAGGTCTAAATTGCCTCCCATCCCCCGAAACAAGGCTGCGTGGCTGAAAAGAATTGAATGCTATCTAGAAAAGTCTCTAGGTCCTGATGGCTTTTCTATGGTTTTTTCAAAATTGTTGGGATATTGTCAAGGATTTGATGAGGGTTGTTGAGGAATTCTATCACACAGGTTTAGACGTGTATTTGTGTAGTCAACATAATTACCAATGCTACATTCATCTGTTTAATCCCAAAAAAGCTGAATCTTTGAAGATTGGTGACTACAGACCCATCAGCCTTGTGTCTAGTTTGTATAGAATCATAGCGAAGGTGTTATCCCTTAGATTGAGAGAAGTTCTTGAAGACACTATATCAACTGCACAAGATGCATTTGTTGAGGGAGATAGATTTTTGATTCAGTTTTGGTGGCTAATAAAGTAGTATAGAATTGCAGAAAAAAAGGAAGGGATTGTAATTAAAATAGATTTGGACATACATTCGAATTTCATATTAAATGCAACATTTTCACTTTCCTTATTACCTTTTTAGATTCCCAAGTGATTGTTTCTTTTTCAGCTTCCTGCTAATCTTATTCTAGGGAAGTCTTTTTATACTACTGATTTTGTTTTGCTGAATTAAGCGACTTAGATATGTTCTGGCATTTGTCATTTGTCATTTCTAAAATAAATGCTTATCTAAACATAAGAAAATTTGAACATGTTATGATTAATGTAACATTAATGTATGCATTGCTTCAATGGAAAAGCTTAGAGTTTCAAGTATTTATGGTTTTGGTTTGGTTCACCACTGTACTAACCTTATTTTCATGAAAGATTTCATATCTACCTTTTTTATTTTATAAAAAAAAACCTTTGGTTCTTATAAAGTTTATTTTTTCCACTCCTTTCGGTTGACAGGCGTGTTTTTGTTGGAGATGTTGTGGTGTTAAAGGACCCTGAGAAGTCAGATAACTATCTAGTAAGAAGATTAGCTGCAATTGAAGGGTATGAAATGGCGTCTACTGATAAAAAAGATGAGCCTTTTGTTCTTGAAAAGGATCAATGCTGGGTGTTAGCTGACAATGGGAATTTGAAGCCTAAGGTACTTGCTTTATCATTATTATAATTTTTTTTTAAAAAAGTCTTTTTATTTCGGAATGTTATTGTTATATATAGGCATATTTCTGTTATGCATACCGAATTGTAATATATCTCCTTCTACTGCACATTATTATTCATGGTCTACAGCCTCTAGACGATGTTAAGGCAACTGGGGTGAAATTAACAAGTTTTCTGCATTCTGTAGAATATTAGTGGATATCATCACATAATTAATTTCTTTTATATACATATATATATATATAATTGTAAGCTATAATATATATATATATATAACTAATTACCATTCATACTTGAATTCTGTTTGGAAAATGGAAATGGATGCATAGTATGTCTGGAAGCCATTTAAGTGTAACTACATTTTCTTCTGGGTTTCTATTGTTGTTTTTCATTTATAGTTTTTAGTTATCATTTTATACTATCATTGTTCAAACTTCCGATATTACCATTTTATAGTCTCACAGTATAATCAAAAGTCTACAGCAGTAACAGGACCAATATTTTCATGTGATGGAACCAGAATTTGGCTTCAGAAAGAACTGAGCTTCCGTAGCCAGAAATTGTTGTATTAAGGGTATATATTGCATTGTGGGAACATTGCAACTTTGACCTTTATAAATTTTTTGATAAATTAAGGCTATGTTTGGTTGCAAAACAAAACTATGCGCTTTTTTGAGAAAAAAAGGTCCCCAACCTCACAGTTTATGTATAAAGTGTTTAATTTGCTCTATTCTAAATTTCTAACCATAGCTGCACTAATGAATCCATTCTCATATTTCACATGAATGTATATAATATATAAAATTTTAAATTCAATATGAATTATATATCATTTAATACTGAAAACTTGTTTGAAAACATTCAGAAAAGCTGTATTTATCACATAGGATTTAATTTTAAACAATCTTAAAGTATTTAAATAGTATTTAAGTTATTTATACATTATTTCAAAAATTGCTTGAGATATTTAAAGAAAATTCTTACTAGCGAGGCATTAGATTAAAAATATTTTTTTACTGTTTGCATAGGCAAAGGCCGAACTTTATGGAGAGTTATCATTTTCATTTTGGTATCATATGTATTTTTTAGGATTTCTTTTAATATCTCAAGTAATTTTTTGAACTGAAATATATATTGAATATTGAATTCAAATATTTTAGGATCGTATATATATTATTAATTGTCACTTATATACTGTTATGATTAATTTTTCTGTCATGTAAATATTAAATATGCATTCTAACAGAAAGTTTTTATTCAATGTTTACATTCATATAAACATTAATATTTAATAGTCAAAGTATGGCTAGGAGAGACTTGTTACAAAGCAGAGAAGAGTAAGATGAGGATGGGATTTTGACATCAGGAAAGGAATGGCATTCCCAAATTCTGAGAAGGGAATACCTTTTTATCATTTTGGGGCTCACTACAATGGATATATGTTAGACCAAAATGCCTGTCATTTTGTAGTTCATTCCCTTGAATGTAACATTTACATTTCCATTTCCTCTGTACTTCCCTTTGAATAAAGGGAGACACCAGAGAGAACAAGCGACAAAATTATAGATACTAGTCCCCCTCTTACTGATACCATTATGTAATAAGATCATTTCCAATCTTTAACTAATTAGATATTCCAACATCATATTAGGCAAAATCCATTGAATACCTGAAAGAACAAAAAATAGGGATTCCACTTGTGTGGCAACTAGACAAAGTGGAAGAATTGCATGGCACCAGCTATATATAAGTTAATCGCGAGAGAATGATAGTCAAAACAAAGATGTTTGTGTTGGTATGTTTAGAATTTTGTGTGGATCAGAAGTTAGTCCAGAGAGAGGACTTTGTTTTACAACTTTGAAGTGGATCAAGGCTGTTGCTTGACTTTTAAATGCTTGGGATAACCTAATTTATCTTCTTTGTTTTTTGAATTTTTTCCTTTCAACTTTCGAGTGGCAGGAAGCCAATGATAGTCGAACATTTGGTCCAGTTTCCATGACCAACATAGTCGGAAGAGCTATATATTGCCTTCGAACAGCTGTCGATCATGGCCCTGTACAGAACAGGTGAGCTGCTCAGATCTAGTTTACTGAAATCCTGGTTGAAGTACATCCTGATGATATTTTTAAATATATTGTGTTCCTTTATCAGTCATTTCAGCGTGCGAAAGGATTCACCAGTGTTAGAGGTGGAATTGGATGTCGATGAGATGGTGAAAAATCACAAAGCATAGGCCATGCCCTTACAGAGCACTGACTCATTTGGTTTGTATTGTCTTTTTCCTGCTTGTACTCGTCAGATATCTTGTTTGCTTTAAGTACCAAGGGAAAAATAAAAGATGATCTTCATATTCATCTCTTGTGGGAGGGGGGGTTCTGTGTTAATGGTTATCCTCTCAACCAGGTGTGGCTGTTAGGTAAATCTAATCTTTCCTTCCAGCTGAAGAATACAAAGAGGCCTGAGTTGATAAGTTGCAACTTTATTTGACATTGATTTGGAAATTGGAACGTTATGTAGTTTAAAACTAGGCAAGGAAAAAAGGGCTATATGTGAATTGCTTTGGTCAGATGTTAAGGACAAAACATCTGACACACTTTTTTCAACCCCAATTTTATTTATACAAGTTTTGAGCATGTTAGTTGCTCCATTTTTATCTTCTATTATTAATTTATAATCGTAATTAGCATGAAGAAGTTTAGATATGTCTACTAGGATGGGTTTGGCTCATTTGTTTTTGCAATTATCTTGCAATTATCTTGCTTATGAAGCTTTTAATGAGTCAATTACCATAAAGCGCAAGTGTGTCTTCATGGTTCTCTAAGACGGTGTGCATGTTCTCCTAATATCAAGTCACGTGATATAGACATCATGTGTTTTTTACACCATGTGGCATGTTATGAGTGGATCGAGCATATGACTGTTTCAATGTTGCCCAAGTTTTTTTTTCCCTACATTGGTGGATATTAAATGATCAAAATGGGGCACTAATCAATAATCAGCAGCAGGACTGAACTCCTTCCATTTAATAAATTTGAGAAATCGCAGAACAAGTCCAAGTTCAGATTGAGATTCACAAAAATTCTTTAAAATTTGACACAATAAGTTGAAAAATCAACGTGGTATCAGATAACAGATTTGGTTAATAACATTTAAATATAATAGCCCGTGAGTTTATTTAGGGTTTGGGGTGTGGTGGAGATACGATTCGAGTTGCTACACAATCTCAAAAATTTGTCTAAAAAATATGATATGGCAAGTAATTATATACATTATGGTGTGAGATGCGGTTGATAACATAAGACAAATCATTTGGGCTATTTATTTTTGGTATTATAGCATTACTGATTTGTAAATAACAACATAGATGATGTAACTCAATGATACCCGTGAGTTTGTGTCTCTCAATTTTATAATTTGAAAAAGGGATAATATTAAATTAAAAAAATTCAAGCAGGCCAGACAACCCGCGTCGGAGTCCACAAGATAACCCGACAAGACAACCCGCGTCCGACTCCAGACGATAACCCGACACGTTGACGCATTCAAATCAACAAATGGGTATTAATACATTTGTGCCCTTAATGAAACAGCGGATTACCAAAAGAGTCCCTTATCAGTGGCTACATAATATTCGCAAAGAAGAAAACAGCGAGTGTTTACTGTTTAGTAATAAGAAAGTGAAATTGAAGAACACCATAAAATGCAAAAGCGGCTCTAGAGTCTATACACGCAACAAACTCTCTGATATTCGATACACAATAGACTGATGTCACAGGCAGTCCATCTTGTAGCTCAGAATCTCAACCTCGCAGGTCAGTCCAACTCTGTTTTGTTTCTGAATTCCTACTCAACGAAGCTTTTGTTTTTTTTTTTTTTTTAGTTGTTTGCTGTTTTGATTTTTGGGCCTTGTTCTTCTTTATATTTTAAGCATTTGCATTTTAATTAATGGGTAAATTTTATCTGTTGATTTATATAAGTATTTGAGTTAGTTAGGGACTGGGTATGTGCTTGGTTTTCTCTTTGGTCTGTTGTAAATGGAACGTTAAAGACTTTTAGAAGTTAGAAAATCATTTAGAGCTATGCAAATAAATAGTTTTCTTATGTAAACATTAGTTAAAATAATAATACTTATGTAAACATTAGTTAAAATAATAATAATGATAATACTAATAATAATAATAATAAAGAGGGGAGGGGGCTCGGTTCTTTTGGTTTATAGAATAGGGAAATGATATATTTGATATATGAAGACAAAACATTATAGGTAAATTTAACTCTTAAACTTCTCAATAGGGTGAAAGTGTATATATTGATTCATGTTTGTAATATTTTGTACAAATAAGTGTCTCCAATTGTTATTATAATTTTTTTGTTCCTTTTCTTTCCATTTATGAAAAGGATTGAGTTTTGTTGGTATGGAGAGATACAACATATTTTCCTCATTTTCCTGTTTCTTTCATTCATATCTCCCTTAAATCCAAGTATCCAACCAAGTCTTAGCCGTTTTTATAGTTTACAAGTGTTTAATGAAGATACTATCCATTGTATTGTGGTTTTCCTCATCCTGCTTTCATTTCTTCTTACTACTTTTAATATCTTGCCAACAAATTCTCTCTTTTGAATGTTGTATTTTTGCAAAAAATAACTATTTTTTTTAACGTTTTAAGCCACAACATTTTCTGCCACACCTTGCCTAGTTTATTCTTTCAATGTGCACCACACTCTTTTTCTATGGGAATTAGACCACGAATGTCATATAAAACTAGCAAAAGGACACATTTTATGCATGTGCATCGGAGAGATCCATCTTTATATGAATATGTAACAGTTGAGAGGAGGAAGGTTGATATTTGTTGACTTTTAAATTTGCTGTGATGATTTTACATGTTTTGGTATGCAAGAGATAAAATGAGAAACATTTCCAGATTAAAAGATGTCAGGGTTTTGTTTATTAGTGGTAGAGACGAGATATTAAGTTTAGACATATATTCATTTGATACATATTTGTTAAATTGGAGAAGCCAACCACCTGCCTGTTTATTGAAGGTTGAAAAAGTGAGAGAGAGGTTATTCTCTATATGGCTGCATTAGCTTTCGTCTAAGGTGTTCTTTGAATTGCCATGGAGATGCATTTTGTAGGATATGAGTGTGGCATTTGTGTGGCTCCCACTCCTCCCTTTAGAGATTTAAGTACAAAGGATAATTATGGATTTAATGATGAAAACTGTGGTTGTGGTGGCGGCGACATGGAGCTGTAAGCCTGTTAGTATTAATGATGTTAATGATGGTAGTTTGGTGTGGTTTAAACTTTAAAAAGTCTATGGTGGCAAGTTGTAGGTGTTATGGTGTTTTTGGTTTCATAGCAGTGAAGATGCTGCTAGGAGCAATGGCATACATGGCTTCAGACAGTTTTTGTTGGAAGATATTCTCATGTCCAGAAGTGCTGGTTTCAGCTAAGCTCCTTTGTTTGCTATAGGGTAATTTCATTTTTGATTTGGTGGTAGATGGTAGCACTGTTTGGTGAAGGCAACAGCTGATTAGGAGATGGTGGTGCACCCTTTTTTCTAATTTTTTATTTTTTTATTTTTTTATTTTTAATATTACAATATTTAAATTTAAAACAAACCCCTCCAAACCTTGATGTGAGTGTGATGTGATCCCAAGGAGTTCTCATGAGCTGAACTAGCTAACATTCACAAAATAGAGGTACTAAGTGGTTTCTACATGATTAAATTCATGCTTTTATAGAATAGCCTCCCATGTCTGTTAAGGTTATTTTGTGAGCCATTTTAATATGTAGCACATAGGATTATGTCCAATTGCTTCTGGATGAGGAAATTGTCAATGTTAATATTAGAGTTACCATGTATCCCTCTTCTCCTGCTAATTTTCAGGATGGACCAATATAACCCAGACATGTCTGTATTGATTTGGAACATTACTACTGTCAACTACTTAACTTTGCTGATGTTCCCATCATAATACTCCAGAACCTATTTAAAATCTAGTATATTGGAAGATTCAACTGTGCATCTCAAAAGAAAGATTGGAAAGATGGAGTTGGGCCATATCATCTTTTGTTATTTGTGTGCCCCGAGAGAGAGAGAGAGAGAGAGAGAGAGAGAGAGAGAGAGAGAGAGAGAGAGAGATTGGAAAGATGGAGTTGGGCCATATCATCTTTTGTTATTGGAAGATTCAACTGTGCATCTCAAAAGAAAGATTGGAAAGATGGAGTTGGGCCATATCATCTTTTGTTATTTGTGTGCCCCGAGAGAGAGAGAGAGAGAAGCATTTAGTGGCACAAGGTTAGTGTGAGTTTTAGTGAGAAATTCAGTATTCTTCACTTATTTTCAACTAAAGGCAAAATGCCAATATAGATACATCCTCCTAGCTAACAGCCCTAACAAACTCAGTCCCTAGATAAAGATTATCCTCCTAGAAACTTGGATGAAACCTTTACCTATAGAAACTACCTAAGGATTTAAAAAAAATTACAAAAAATTAATAAAGTAGAGAATATTCCATAATATTCAAGAAATAAGTCATATCCAACAATACAAACATAAAATATCTCAAACAAATTAAACACTACTTATAAGTGCTGAACTTTTTGGAATTGGAGAAGAGTTTTCTGGTTTTACTTGTTTTGCCATCATAACTTTCTTTCGACTCTCTTCCCTTCGAACCTCAGAACATACCTCTCGAATTTTGGGAAGTGATCGGGTTCCTAGAACCCTTCCTCTTACTTCATCCAGATTTTGGTTTAAACCTAGCCGAAACTTAAATACTCTCTTCTGCTCCACGATCCCCTTGTACATGACTTCATCTTTGGAACATGTCCACCGGTACTTCTCAAACATGTCTAGCTGCTGCCAATAGCGTGTAAGAGTGTTAAAATATTGGACAACAGAAAGATTTCCTTGACGTAGTTCATGGAGAGTACTCTCTATTCCAAACAATTCTGACATGTTGTCATTGTTGGAATAGGTTTCTTTAGCAGCATCCCAAATCTCCTGTGCAGATTCATAGAGTAGGAAATTCTCTCCAATGTCATTGTTCTTTGAATTGATAAGCCAAGACATCACTAGGTTATTCTCTGTTTTCCACTGTTTGTATGTTGGGTCTTCCTTCGCCGGTGATTGAGCAATTCCGGTGATGTAGTCATCCTTTCCTTTCCTGCATATAAACATAGACACGGACCGAGACCACTGGAGATAGTTATGCCCATTCAACTTATGACCGGTAATGGGCATATGAGGATGATGGGGATTATCAGAATCACCACCTCCATTATTGTTATTTGATGTGGCAGGTTCTGGATTAGAAGTGACTTGGATGAACTAGGAGTGGCCATCCTGTACTTGGTCATTTGGGGTTTTTAAGTTTCAGAGAGTGCTCTGATACCATGTGAGTTTTAGTGAGAAATGCAGTATTCTTCACTTATTTTCAACTAAAGGCAAAATGCCAATATAAATACATCCTCTTAGCTAACAGCCCTAGCAAACTCAGTCCCTAGATAAAGATTATCCTCCTAGAAACCTAGATGAAACCTTTACCTATAGAAACTACCTAAGGATGAGATTTATGGAAACAGACTTCCTCAATCTCATATTCAAAGATAAATACAATAATTTAGATAAAGATACTAATTAATACCAACAGTTAGGTAATATTGATTTTCAATATGGTATGGTACATGGTTTTAAAAGGTTGTTTGAGTCTTACGCCTCGAGGCGCTAAGGCTATGACTATGAGGCTCTCACAAAAAGCCTCGAGCAATTGCTGAGAAACGTAATCCTCAGCGGTTTGAGGCATATGCCTCGAGGCTTATGAGGCTTACGCCGCAGAAAAAGAACAGATTTTTTTAGCTATTATGTAGATGTTTGAGCCTTTTATTTTTCAGGTAAGTTTTGGGCCACGGTTTTGGGCTTAAGTTTGTGGTTTAGTCAGAAAATATTTTTAAAAGACAACAATAAAAAAAAGAAACCCTAGCTGCAATTATCCAACAAAGAAATATGCACAACTGCACAAGGAAAACCGGCTTCTTCAACAAAGCATGCATGAAGACTGAAGATAAACTCCCTAAATTCTTTATGTAGGGAGTTTACAATTGATAGAAGAAGATGACTTTGGAGACGAAGACAATGAGATTGGGTTCGATGATGTTGATGGAGATGGAATTAATAATATTGAATATGATCATCTTCTATATGATCCCAATCCCATTAGTTTTGATAATGATGATTAGATAGAGTCATAGATTTTAACTCTAAAACTTGTTCTAAATTTCTAGTATGGGATAGGAGAATTCATGGTTTTTAGCCTTTTATTTTATGACTTTGCTTTATTATTATTTTTCTCTATTATGAACTACATTATGATGTATGCGGACATCTTGTTCACCTTTGTTTCCTAAATCTTTGATGAAATCATTCCAGTTTCTTGTAAAAAAAAAAAAAACTACATTATGATGTGTGTTTTTATTTAATGTTGATGTTATTGAGTCATTGACCTTGTGGTATGAAATATGGAGTTCTATTTTTTTTTCATAATTTGTTTTAATGTTTTTTTATTTATTTAATTGAGGCTTATGCCTCGTGAGGTTATGGTAAAACGCCTCGAGGCTCAATTTAGCCTTTTCAAAAGCTTGGGTATGACAGTAATCCCATTATTTAAACTTAAGAAGCATTTAGGGGAACAAAGTTAGGTAATAATAAGTTTCAAATATGGCATGGCATGGCAGTAATTAATCCCATTATTTAAACTTAAGAAAACAATATGTTCTTCTTCCGCCTTAGCGATCCTAATAAACCTACTTTTTTATGTTCTGCTTTTAGTGGTGTACAGTTCCAATTTTCATTTTTATGTGGCATGCTAATTTTATTTCAATTCAGACTTTAATATGTTGTCATGATTAGATCATATGGACTGCCCTTAATTTTATTTACTTTTCGAGAAAAAATGTATTACAAGTATATAAAAAAGTTTGAAATTATCTGAAACTGAATATTTACTGTCAACATTCTGATCAATTGCGGGTCATTTGCTTTTTCTTGCCAAATGTGTACTGGTTGATACACTAGGTTGATTTGTTAATCAAAACTATTATATTTCTCTAAATATTATTATTTAATTGATTTTGTTGGACAAATCCTGTCCTGTTGTAGGTTATGGGCCAGCAGAGAACAGATGTCTGCCATGCTTGGGTATCTCTGGAAGGGCAGTGACTGTGTCTTCTTGCTCTTCTCATGGTGATCTCAGAATACGTTCACAGGTCAAGATTGGAGCAGTGAAATATGTTTCAAAGCCAGCATCATTTGTGTGCAATGCAAGTTCTGGGGGTCATAAGAGAAATCCTGACTTCTTGAGACAAAATAAAAATGGTTTCCGAGGAAGGAACAGGCAAAATGAAGACAGGGATAGTTTTGATGATGAATCTGAACTGTTCCCTTCGAAAAATGGGCCATTACTATCCCTCTCCAGTTCCCCAAAATTCCAAGCAACTGCAGCCCCAGGATCAAGAGAAAAGGAGATTGTTGAGCTATTTCGGAAAGTCCAGGCTCAGCTTCGAGAAAGAGCTGCAGCCAAAGAAGACAAAAAGATGGAAGCCTTGCAGGGACAACGTAAAGAGAGTGAAACAGTGGATTCTCTTCTTAAGCTGTTGAGGAAACACTCAGTCGAGCAAGGTAAGAGGAAGAGCAGCAGTGTTAGCAACAAAGACTTCAATTTGGACCACACAGAACAAAATGTCTCATATGATGAAGATAAAAGCGCAAGCTTCTTTGATTCTAGTAGCAAGGCCATGCCTGAGGCTAAGGAACCAGATTCCTCTTCTTTAACAAGACCGCCATCAAATTTCAGACGCAAGTCTCCAGTCACTCAATTCAAATACCAGTCTGTTTATTCCAATGAGGACACAGTAAACTCTGGCTCAACTATAAATTCAAGTTGGAAGAGAAAGAATTCCATTGAGACAAATACCATCCCTAAACATGAGCCTGTACCAGAGCCAGAGCCCAAGCCCGAGCCTGAACCTGAGGTCAGTTTGGCAGATGGGGTTGTGCATGATGAGGTATCAGACAGTGAGACCAATATTATAAATGGCAATGTGTATGATGAGGTATCAGATAGTGAGTCCAACATTATTGGTGAGGGTGTATATGATGAGATATCAGAGGGTGAGTCTTCAGATATCGATGATGCTGACAATGATGAGGACAGAGATAAACAAGAGCAAATCCAACACGAAGATTTGAGTGCATTGAAGCTTCCCGAACTGAGGGCAGTTGCCAAGACTCGAGGTGTCAAAGGGTTTTCGAGGATGAAGAAAGCGGAGCTGGTGGAGTTGCTAAGTGGTAGCTCAGTCTGATTTTAATCATGTAGGAAGAAGCAAAAGCAAGAGATGGCTTGCAATTTTGAGATTGTTGTGAGATTCTCCTTTTTGTTTCCTTACACTTAGCGTTTGTTGTTTTTCATTTATGATAATCATGTATACAGAGATAGTAATTGAAGGTAGCCTCCTTTCAGTTTTTGGTCATTTTCGGTTAGTAATTGGTCTTATTTAATGGGATTTGATTTCTTTTATTTATCAATCTAGCTTCCTCGTTGATGGGTTCATATTTATTATGCATTCATGCTCGTGGACTGCTACTAGGGTTGTCCGGTCGTGTATTGATTCAAGACTGAAAGTCTTAAATTATGTTTTCGAGATTACTTGATTTCTAACTGTGAAATTATATATCTTGATCCCACGTTGACTAGGTATGAGATTAGTCATGGGTATATAATTCATTAGACATTCTCTTCTTATAAGCCGGTTTTTAAGGATAAGTTCTATCTAATGAGTTTGTATCAAATGGTATCGGTGTCTAAATCAAGCCACACAATGGGTTCTTCGTGGACGGGGTGACCTGGGGAGGTTTGGCAGTATCCGCGAAGTCACCTAGCTAGGAATATGGGATCGTAACATCTCTAATCTATAAAAATACAATTCTGCACTTCTTCCCTGGCGAATGTGTGATTTCTTGCTTTTATTCTGTTTGACAAAATAAAATATTTACAACTTAAAATTTCCTGGAGATTTGTCGACAAAAATTCATCCAAATTTGGGACTTGTGAACTCCAATTATCCAAATCACACTTCTAAATTGTTTTGAAAAAAATAAATAAAAAAAGCCCATATCAAATGAAAACTGAAAAGTAGTGAGCAAGAAAGTCTCGGGTCAGATATCAAGAATAGGATTGCATTGGGTGTGTTTAGTTTAATAATCCTAACGAGCACCTGATTCCCTTTAATTTTATGTAGTGATATCTGTGTGCGTCACAGCATATAACACCCAAAGCCCAACTTTCAATCTCTCGCAGAGACCATCTCTGATATGCTAAGGTTTCCATCAAAATTGTGCCTCCAACTCTGAAAACACACACAGAGACAGAGCTCAAAAATCATGGGACAAAGTCTGGAAACAATGACACAAAAACAAGGACAATCCAAAGAGGAGTTGCTGTGTGAATGTGTGAGAGCCTCCAACGTGGACGCCATCAGAGCCCTTCACCTCCAAGGCGCCAATCTTGAGGTAACAACCATTTTTAGTATCATCAACTTGGTTGGAGATTAATATTTAATTATTGTTTTATGTGTGCTTTTGTGGGTGGGTTTCTGTTACAGTGGATAGATGGAAAAGGAAAGACCCCGTTAATTGTGGCATGCATGGATTCTGGACTCATAAATGTTGCAGAAACTCTTATTCAACTGGGTGCCAACATCAATGCTTATCGTCCTGGTAAGTCACTGATTTCCAGGAATTGGGTTGAAGTCTATGTTGTGTCATGTGTGCATTATTATGTCTCTGTATTGATCCATTTTTGGTAGGTCGTCATGGTGGTACTCCTTTGCATCATGCTGCCAAAAGGGGTTTGGAATCGACTGTTAAGTTACTTCTCTCTCGTGGAGGTATTTCTTAATTGTTTAGTATAGTTTAAGATTCTGTTACTGCAATGAACACTAAATTACAAGGCATTATCTGGTCTATGTGGGTTTGCTGAATGTTGCATGGAACCGGGGTTTGTTTAGCCGACCCAAACCTGGACTGAGATTCCTTGAAATTAATAATCATAGAGGCACAAATGATTTATTGTTTAGTTGCTATTCTTTCAGCCAATGTTCTTGTGAGGAATGATGATTGTCACACTGCACTTGATGTTGCTAGAATTAAAGGGCATACAAATGTTGTCCGTGCAATTGAGGTTTGCTTGACCATAGTCAAATTTTTGTTTAATTGCCTGAAATCACATATGTTTGCTAAAAGTTTGTTTATTTCCAAAACTTTATTATTTGGTGTTTTGTTTTTCAGAGTCATATGTGCTATTTCTCTGGCTGGCTGAGGGAGTTTTATGGTCCTGGCTTTCTTGAAGCATTAGCTCCGCATTTGTTGACAAGAAAAATGTCTGTATCATATCCTTTTCTCTTTCTTTCTAATGGATATATATTTTTGTTTTACCACCCATTTGAATTGTTTCTTTTACAATAGTGCTTTTTATATCATCAATCACAGCATTGGTTTAGGTTACACAGTTTATATAACCTGTATTTGCCTGTCAAGGCCTTTCCTTCAATATCTATTTTTTTTGACAAACTACCAGGGAATTAACAACATACTACATCTGCTTGTTAAAGGCTTGAAGTGAATTAATATTGTTAAGTGTTATTATTTGACTAAACACTACAAGTAACTAGGGTTCATCACTTGCAGTTGGGCTGTTGTTATACCTTGCGGTTCTGGTAATCCCATGAAGCCTCTGAGATTCGATCTAGCAATTTATTCTACTTTGCAGGTATTCTTTTTCTTCTTCTTTGTTATCTTTTCACTTGCGTTATACTCAACAGTTTTTGCCTTAGAGTTTTCTCTTATAGTGTCTGTACAAGTTTGTTCACTACTCTTACATCTACCTTTTCTTCTTTTTCTGTATTCCTCAAAGCAACTCCTATTGTTGCTTAATAATACAAAATGAAAGTCCCAAATTTCTATAGTTGTGTCGATCTGAGTGGCAATGTTCAGCTGTCTGCGATAACATATTTTGGAAACTGGCTAATAGGCCTTGCTGTTGGCTGATTGCTGATGAAAATGTTTCAATGCTCGATGCATCTATACAGTATTTCTATTTGTTCTTTTGTGATTCTTTGTAATCACAGCATGCATCTTATCTTATGGCATCAGAAGTTGGGTAGACTATTAAGTTCTTCTTGCTTAGAAGGCCTTATGGTGGAAAATTAACTCTATTGGTTTCCTCACCTATATATCAGCCACAGATATTAGTTGCCAACTGGTAGATCTATTTTAGCAAATTCTTATGAAAATTGGCTATACAAGTTATAGTTTGGAGCTTTAAACTAAAAGATTTGAATGTCTTTGCTTGCTCGTAGCAGCTTATCTACTGAGTATATTAATAGATCTTTTAAAATGTATTTTTTAATTGATGAACAGGATGCCCAGCCACGTACGGTCATTTCCCTTTTGAAGGCCAAAATTGATGAACCCAAATTTCATCAATCAGATCCTGCACTAAATATATTTGATCAGTCTACAAGTAAGTTCTTATTAATTAAATATGTAAAAAAATTAAAAAAATTCTTATTAATTAATCAAGTGGAAAGCAAAATTTCAGGATGAGCCTCTTGAACTTTGTCGTAGTTGAGTGGCGAATAAGTATTTAATGTGAGAGAGAGAGAGAGAGAGAGGCTTGATCTGGTGTGAGATTTCGCATGTTTTTTGTCAAAGTCCTCATTAGCTGGATCTTTTCTTTGTTCTTGTACCTTGAGAGAGAGAGAGAGAGAGGCCTGATCTGGTGTGAGATCTCGCACGTTTTTTGTCAAAGTCCTCATTAGCTGGATCTTTTCTTTGTTCTTGTACCTCTTTTACCAGAAATTCGATATAAACTCGCATCTACCAATGAGGGTGACAAACAGCAGCTTCAGTGGCTATGTAATGCATGCAGAGGAATTCGTCAGGTACAAAGTCGAGTTCATACAGATTATATCTCTTGATGCTGTGTACTTATTGCTTGATTTTATTTTTTATGAATCTTCGTCCAGTAGATCCATGTGGGTTGTTATAGACTACTTATGAAG
This sequence comes from Acer yangbiense, assembly GCA_008009225.1. Taxonomy (NCBI): domain Eukaryota; kingdom Viridiplantae; phylum Streptophyta; class Magnoliopsida; order Sapindales; family Sapindaceae; genus Acer; species Acer yangbiense. The sequence continues at coordinate 18,528,108 of CM017764.1, forward strand.
CCGGAAAATTGCTGCATGTTCATATGTTAGGTGTTAAAAATTTTAATAATTATTAACAGTTGCTCATACCGGATGACTTTTCCTGTATTAGACAAGAATTATGTTGATGTTTCTAGAGAGTGGATATAATCAAGATAAGTGTATGTTCTTCTTACATGTGTGAAGTTCTTAAATTTCTTCATAGGAATGTAAGATGGAGTAGATATGTAATAAGCATCTCATATAGAATATTTAAAATTGGTTCATTCCATGAAATAAATTGATTCATATATCATCATTAATCTCATTTCTCAAAACCGATGATCAAGTTTTAAACTTACTGCATGACAATGCTAAGATTGAACAATGCAGAAATGTTAGCAAAAGTTAACAGCTGCTCTTGTTTTCTAAATCTTCAACTATTTTAAGTAGTAGTTGTATCATAATGCGTATCAAGTATTATGGGAAGTAGTAAAGGTATTGCTATAGTGGACGTAAAGGTATTGCTATAGTGGACTTATTTTCATTTGTCCTGATGGTATGTGACACTAAGTAGAATTAAGGCCTCAAGAGGATTATAAAGTGGCTTACTTTGATCCTACCAATCTGAATCTTAGATAGGAATTTGCTGGCTTTGATAGCTCACAGGACTTGTATCAAAACGTATGATATAGGATTAAGTGTTGCAAGATTCTGGAGAGTTTAACAAGTATGAGTGAAAATCACAATCTTCATCTGGTATTCTTTTATGCAGCATCTTATTATGTACTATTGAGGTTACTATTTGATGTTCAAAAGAAGGACTTGCATATTTGCTCGTAAAGTATTACGGATCATACTTTCTTGGCTTTTGAAGAAGAGAGTAGAATTCATGTTAAGGATATGTTTTTAGATTTAGTATTTGGTTTGCTCTCACTGCAATTTATTTCACACTGGTTTTCAATTAAAACTTTATTTGTGATGGATTGGTTTTGGTTATGTTGTCTACTTTTTGTGCTCATGTTTAACTTTTTTGCCAAAAGAAATGACATTGATGTTGCTCCATCCTTTAATCTGGTAAAATGTGTCATTGTCACGCAATCACCACCTACTATTCTTAATTTTCATGGCTTCAGGTTATGCCTTCCATAGCACCTCATAATCCCCTACAGTCAATTCCAGCAGGTGCACATCAACCTTCAGAAGCAATCGGATTGGCAATGGAAAATAACCTCCACATTGCTGAAGCAATTAATGCAAATGGTTGGGAAAATTCTACCTCTGCAGACACACACAATGGGTGGGGACCGGCTATTGCACATTCAGAGGCAAGCTATAGTGGATGGATGGATGAACCTAAAAATGAAGACTATAATGGGTGGGATGTATCCAGTTCTGGGCCAAATACGAAACAGAATCATGGTGTCCAAGCCCATACTAATCCTGCCCCTGTTGTCCAAACAAGCAGTGGGTTTTCTGCATCGGTTTCCTTAGCTCCATCAGCTCCACCAATTCCTGATGAGGTATCAAGTGAAGGACCAATCCACTATCCATTGGTTGAAAACAGTAAGGTGGACTTGTATGTCCCTACTGGTACAGAGTGTGGAGCATCTACGACTAGTAGTGTAAAAGATGAAGGCACTTCTTCCTCTTGTGTAATATGTTGGGAAGCTCCAATAGAGGCTGCCTGCATTCCTTGCGGTCACATGGCTGGTTGCATGTCATGTTTAAAAGAGATTAATACCAAGAAAGGCGTTTGCCCTGTTTGCCGGTCCAAAATTAAACAGGTTATAAGACTCTATGCTGTCTGATAAGGGAACTTTTCTGTTTGATCTGAGATTTGTCTATAAGCTTGTTACAAGCGTTTTATGGGAACGTATGGAAGTGTACAAAAGAAACTAGGCTGCCTGCCTTATTCAGTGACCTCGGATACTTGTAAATTTGATTTGTGAAAATATTCTTGTCAATGCTCCAGGATTCTTGTAAAATTGGGTGCCATTACATGGAGATATTCAGCAATCATAAGTTAATGTATTCATTATTTTCTGCTTGTGATTTTTTTTCAGTTCAATGTTTAAATGTTGCTGTGACAAGCAACAATGCTTTTTGTCTCTTATAGGGAAGCTTCGATATCTATAAATCCCTCCTCACATCTTCAAAATTCGTGTCATATTTCTAATTCAAATATACATTTTACTGTTGAATTTATCTTGAACAGGAAGAGTTGCCGACATAAAATTACTGGTATGTTTTCATGATGATTTGGAATTTGAACATTGATGTTCGAAACTTGGATTTTGAGTTTGGGGGTACTATTGTATCACAAAAGATAGAATTTTGAATGAGATAACGTCACCATCTTAGATATGCAACTCTACGCTCACCCGATGAAATTAAAACACGCAATGTTAGATATGTAACTTTGTGTTCACTCAATTAAATTAAAACACGTAATGTTAGATATGTAACTCTGCGTTCACCCAATTAAATTAAGACATGCAATGCGATAAATAAATTACTAAAAAAAAAGGCATTGTGTAGAGAGTTGACATGGAAAGAGAAGCGGGAGAGTTGGTGGACCAATTAGTAGTGGAACTGTGGAAGCTTTAATGATAATGTTGTTCATGTCGTTTCAATAAAGTTAAAATACTTTTTCTGTGGAACCACCTGACCCAATTTCTTTGAGATCCCACCATTGCAACATCAACTACCCTACCCTTCAATTTCTCACACCAGATGGTCAAAAAACACACCACATGTGCATGCTGAAATACTATCTCTTTCATTACAGATCATACTTTCACACTCTCCTCCAATCTAAAGGGCTTTTTTTTTTTTTTTTTTTTAAATGTAAACCATTCTGATCGCTGAATTTACTTGTTCTTCAAGCAAGCAAGTAGCATTTGACATTTCAATTGAGTGTTCGGCCTTTGAAATCAAATCATATGACCTAAAAATCATCCCGATATTATTGCGTATCGGGTAAGGTGCGGAAGGTGATTGGAAACCAAAATGTTACTCCAAAGTCCAAAGTCCAAACACATCCCCCATTTGGGAAACCAGAATCGTTTACAAATCTGGTATCTGTCCTTTTGAAAGTAGTAATATGGACCAATCATGTGTTGGTGTGAGTGGTTCGGTGCTTTCATCCCTTAAGCAAGGTCGTGGGTTCAACTCCCCTTGTGAACGGAGCTACACATATTGGGAGCACTTTACCCCTTAGTGGGCTGACCGGTGTGAGTCCGGATTAGTCGGGGTGTGGTCTGGGCTGATTGCATCGTATGGTGGATCCGCTGGTGGATCCGCCCCATCCGGAAACCGGATGGTGTAAACCAAAAAAAAGTAGCAACATGGCGTGTACGGCAAGTGTAGTCATTAATCAAACACATTGAAATTTCAAAGATACGACTTTAGCTTTTTACTCTCTCATCCAAATATACCTAACTATCGATATCCATCACATTATTTCATAGAGCCTAGAGCCTAGAGCCTAGAGGTGATGTGGTTGATTTGTGTGTGTGATGTGGAGAGCTTTGATATAATTGTTGCCAAGTAACTTGAAGAGGGATTATATTTATGGCTGGCAATTGTACATTCTTAAAGATGTGGGGAAAATTGGGTAACTTGTAACTTATAACTTATAATTAAGGGCGAAAGTTTTATTCATATTTTTGAAAGTAGCTTTAATCTATTAGAATTAACGGTCGCTTAATGTGGCTGCATTTGCATGGTAAACGATACTCATTCAAAACCTTAGACATCCTCTGTGCACCAATAATAATAATAATAATAATAATAATAATAATAATAATAATAATAAAATAAATAATAATCACCGACAACCAAACACAATAACCAACATCAGAGAAGTTGAGTCTTGGCGAAAGACTGGATCTGATTTAAAGAAGGTTGATGATCAGGTGGCAACGTGGCCAAGAGTTCTGTAATATATATTATTAACATATACACAAGAGACTTTAATTGTAGCTACAAAGAATGAAACTGCAACAAACACATTGTTTTCTATCATATAACCCAAACTCTCTGTATATAGAAAATACAAAATTTAAGTCATCACTATCTACTACAATGAAGAAAAAGCATAGCCATTATTATATATTAAACCGAAAACACTTTATTTATAAAACAATATTTGAACTTATGTATTTTAGGAACACTATATATTAATTAAGGTGGAATTGGTCCAAAATATCACCTTTTTAAAGTGAATTGGTGAGAATGTCACTGGTTTAATAAGTTAAGTTTAAAAGGCACCTATTATGGTGAACTACCAAAATTGCCCTTAGTTAAACATTTATGTTATTCTCTTTGAGTTGTTCTCTGCAACTCAAACGAAGGCTTGAAATACTCAGTTACTCTCTCTCTACAAATAAAAGTTCAAGGTCTTGCCCCGACTTTCTTCTTCAGTAAAATAAGGTAATATTTCTTGAACTTGCTTCTTTGAAGTTGTTCACATTTTAGTATGTAAACTTGAAGCCATTTTGAAAATGATTTCGTGCCTTTTTGAAATATTTTCGTGCCTTTTTACACTGTCATCGTGCCTTTTGAAGTTGTTATCGAGCCTTTTTGAAAAAAATTTCGTGCCTTTTTGAAATATTTTCGTGCCTTTTAACACTGTCATCGTGCCTTTTGAAATTGTTATCGAGCCTTTTTGGAAAAGTCTCGATAACTTTTCCAAAAGGCTCGATAACCTTTCTAAAAGGCTCGATAACCTTTCTAAAAGGCTCGATAACTTTTCCAAAAGGCTCGATAACTTTTCTAAAAGGCTCGATAACCTTTCTAAAAGGCTCGATAACTTTTCCAAAAGGCTCGATAACCTTTTTAAAAGGCTCGATAACCTTTGTAAAAGGCTCGATAACTTTTCCAAAATGCTCGATAACTTTTAACACTGTCATCGTGCCTTTTGAAATTGTTATCGAGCCTTTTTGGAAAAGTCTCGATAACTTTTCCAAAAGGCTCGATAACCTTTGTAAAAGGCTTGATAACTTTTCCAAAAGGCTCGATAACTTTTAACACTGTCATCGTGCCTTTTGAAATTGTTATCGAGCCTTTTTGGAAAAGTCTCGATAACTTTTCCAAAAGGCTCGATAACCTTTGTAAAAGGCTCGATAACCTTTGTAAAAGGCTCGATAACTTTTCCAAAAGGCTCGATAACTTTTCAAAAGGCTCGATAACCTTTCTAAAAGGCTGGATTGATTTTCAAATTTATTCGTGCCTTTTAACAATGTCATCGTGCCTTTTGTAGTTATTATCGAGCCTTTTTGACAAAAATATTTTGAGCCTTTTTGAAAAAAGTTTCCAGCCTTTTGGTTGATTTCGAGCCTTCTTCAAAAAATATCCGTGCCTTTCTGAACAAAGTTTCGAGCCTTTTAACAAAATATTCGTGCCTTTTCGAAATTGATTTCGAGCCTTTTTGACAAAAATATTTCGAGCTTTTTTGAAAAAAAATTCGAGCCTTTTTCAAAAAATATTCGAGGCTTTTCATGTAATATTTGAAGACATTGTGTAATCATGGGTTTTTGTTAATGGTTTGTGATTATTAATTTGACAGCCTCATGAATCGGGTTAGAATAGTAATATCTTACAACGGTCGATGGGACCAGTTACCCGACGGAAGTCAGAGGTTTGTTGGATCCGATAACCGGGGAATGTACGTGTCAAACAATATGACTTACGAAGAATTGGTGACGATCGTGCATACTATTGTGAACTATGATGTAAACAAATACAATTTTGAGTTGTCATCAATATCACTCGTTCCTGGCAGTACGTGTCGCACATTGATAAGGAATGACGACGATGTCCAGTTTATGCTAGGGGAAGATCGAGTGATCCCTCAAGTATGTGTCAGTCTAACTGAGCGGACAGCTGGAGATGTGGTAGGGAATAATATTCCTCCTCCTGAAAATACCCAACAGTTTGGATCCTTTAGCGGTAGCAACCAAGTGTTCACCCAAGGGGGTCCCAGCGAAGGTGTGGGAAACATGTGTGGTGTCCCAGAAGTTGCGGTCGACCATGCACATGCAGCTGAAATTCAATTGGGTGATGTGGGTGATGTGTTTGGCAGTCGAATTGAGCAGTACAATGAGCAATACGATGTGCAGTACAATGAGCAGTACGATGTGCAGTATAATGAGCAGTACAATGAGCAGTACAATGAGCAGTACGATGCACAGGACAATGAACAGTACGATGCGCAGTACAATCAACAGAGCAATTACCCGAACCATGAACAGGTTGATACTGAGGCAAATAATGAACATGTTCATGATCTCCAAAATGTAGATGAAGAGCCTGCACAAATGCAAACAAGCGGTAGACGTGTACAAGGAGTTAGTTGCACTGCACCAGATATGCCTGGGACTTCCGAGGTCCGTTGTAATATGACATCATCTGATTCTGTTAATGCGAGAACTTGGGTTATTCCAGGAGCAGATTCATACTCGTTTGGTATTGGTACAAGCAGCACCTTGGCAGCGCAAGAACCGAGAACCATGATTTATAAAGGTCAATTTTTTCCGAGTAAAAAGGATTTGAAGAGGCTAGTTGGCCATTTTGCGATGCGGCAGAACTTTGAATGGAAGGTGAAAAGGTCTAATAAGACAACTTTACATTTGGTTTGCATCATTGACGACTGTACGTGGAAATTAAGAGCGGTGAGGAGAGAAGAAGGTACTTACTTTCAAGTCAGAAGTTTTGTCAACAAACACAGCTGTCCCTTGGAGGAGATTCACCGTCGCCACCGACAAGCTGGTGCAGTCATAATCGGAGAAGTCGTTGCCCCTAGACTTCAACAAACCGATGGTCGTCTCATGCGTCCGAAGGACATAATCGCCGATATGAAAACAATGTATGGCATCCAAATCATGTACAGTAAGGCACATGATGCCTTGCAATATGCATTGTCATTAACCTATGGAACGCATGAAGAAAGTTTCCAACTGCTCCCATCTTTTGCGTATGTTCTCGAACAGCAAAATTCGGGCACAATCACGGACTTACAGTGCGATGATCATGGTAAATTCCTCTACTTTTTCATGTCGTTAGGGTCCTCAATTAGAGGTTTTCGGAGGTGTATGCGTCCTGTTATTGCAGTAGATGGTACCCATTTGAAGGGAAGATTCGGGGGTACAATGTTTGTGGCAACTGCACAAGATGGAAACGAACAGATGTATCCAATTGCTTTTGGGTACGGTGACTCAGAGAACAACCTTTCATGGGAGTGGTTTTTAGAATGCTTGAGGGGTGCCCTTGGTCATATAGATGATCTGGTTTTCATTTCCGATCGCCATCCAAGCATTGAAGCAGGGATTTCTAAAGCGTTCCCTTATGCAACCCATACCGTTTGTGTCTGGTATTTTGGTGAAAATATGAAGAAGCGATTCCACAGAAAGGATGTTGCCCAGATAATGGATTACGCTGCTAGGTCGTACATTGAAATCCAGTATGATCGGCACATGGAGGAGTTACGTAAACTGCACCAGGGTGCATACGATTATGCCATTGATGCCGGTCCACAGAAGTGGTCCTGCGTTCACTGTCCCCAAAGAAAGTACAGGTTGATGACCACAAATGTTGCAGAGTGCATAAACTCATGCCTAAAATTCGCTCGGCAACTGCCACTAATGACACTGGCAGAGTTCATTCGGAATATGATACAGAAGTGGTTTCATGATCGTCATGCAAATGCACAGTCCATGCGTCATCGATTGACCGACGCCGCACATCTTTTGATCCTCAAACGTGTCGAGAAGTGCGGTTATATGACCGTAAATCCAGTTGACTGGAACATATTCTCCGTCAGACACAAGGGAAAACAGTGGACGGTTGACTTAGCCCGAAAGACATGCACATGCAACAAATTCCAAATGGACTTTTTACCATGTAAACACGCACTTGCAGCGGCAAGGTACATTACAATTTACAGTTAACGGTTTATATTATCCAAACGTGAGTCTCACCCTTTTCATTGTTGCAGGGAGCGAAATTTGGATTTTACATCTCTGTGTGCGGACTACTACAAGAGGGAGACACTTATTGATGCATACTCAGTTCCTATTATGCCTGTTGGCCATCCTGCTTCATGGGTTGTGCCATCCGACATCGCATCACAGGTGGTTTTAAATCCAAAGGCGAAGAGGCAATCAGGTAGACCAATGGAGGGTCGACATGCCTCATCTTCGGAGAGGACAACCACACAGTCGTGTAGAAGGTGTGGACAACCAGGACATAACAGCAGGAGGTGTTCCAACCCACCTATGGTTAATGAAGGTCCCAGCACAATTGTCCCCGAGGAATACCGCCGCAAGTGCAGTATCTGTCATAAAATTGGACACAACAAACAAACGTGCCCTGAGAAAGACTGTACCGTGGAATGAATGGAGCCTTACTTACAAGAGGAAGACGAATTACCACCCTTGGTTCTTATGTTTTATGTAGAAGTAATATGATTGATTTCATGTTCGAATTTCGTTTGTTATAGTGTTTATGTATATCCCAACTTTATTTATGGATTTCAATGTATGAAATGTGTTGAACTTTTAATACATCAATCTCTCCAGCCACCTTCATTGCTTGAACTTCCCCAGCCACTACCCCCAGATGCTACAGATAGACCTGGCAAGGTTCCGATTCTAACCGTCGAATCGGGGGGGTTTGGAACCGGGAAAACCAGGATCGGAACCGGATTTCTGGTTTCGATTCAAGAACCAGAACTGGAACCGGGGGAGGCCGGTTCCGGTTTTGGTTCTAATTTTTTTGAAAATATATTACAAAAGGTTCGGTTCTAAAACCGATGGTTCCGATTCCAGAATCGGAATCGAAACCGAAACCGCCAGTTTCAGAACCGAAACCGAAACCGAAACCAAAACCGGAACCGGGGGACCCGGTTCCGATTTCGGTTTAGATTTCGGTTCCACCAAACCTTGGAACCGAAACCGTGCCACCTCTAGCTATAGAGGAGCCCCCAGTTGCAGGGCTTCACATTGGTACCATAGCAGCAACTGATCTAATTGATGGTGCTGACTCATGCTGAGGATCGTCGATATGCCTCTGGAAATATGCCACAAGCCGATCAATGTCCTCAAACATCCTTTTACTGAACTTAAATCCCTTGGGATATAGACCAATATACTCATGATGGGGATTTGTACTTCGTATATAAGTTAGAATGAATGTTCCCGGATGCTCATGAGAAATGCCAAAACAGTAAACTATCCGTGTGGGATACTCTGCTTTCTCAATCCTTAGATGCTTATCAACTTCCGCAATAGTACCTTTGTTTTATGAGGAACATGTCTCCAACCTGATGTCTTCCAACATCGTTCAAACTTTCACAACCATGCTCGATACAGTTGTTTGGTGAGACCCTTGGTTCTTATGTAGAACTAATGTGATTGATTTTATGTTCGAAAATATATTAGAATTTAGTTGTTCGTCTAATGTCATACTAGATGCTTTATTGAATTTGCTGTATTGTTTATGGATTTCAATGTATGAAATGTGTGTGTTTAACTTTGAACTGCAAACACTTCAAACACTTGAAGAAAAAAAATTCATCATTTCATTACTCAAAAAATGTTATGTACATCAACTACATCTACATCAACTATATGGGCTTCGAGTTACAAAAAACCTCGACGGCCATCTTCTCCCGGATGGTGGCCATATCAGCTTCGGACCAGTCGAAGGTATCCCTGTTCGCCACCAGGTACTCAATAATTTTCAATGTATGGGCCCCACAGTTTCCCCTGCAATTAACCACGTGAACAAACATTATAATGGGATGCTATTAAAACCGATTGTGATAGAATAAGAACTTCAAACAGTCATACCCCCGTTCCTGTTGCGGCACACGGTTGGCGTGCACGTAGAACATCCGGAACGGCTTTTCTTCCCTTTTGTACGTCGCATCACCTCTCTGTCTGTTCCGGTGAAAGTGTACCGCATCCAGCATCGAGGGTAGCAACCACCTTAAGCACGCGAACTGGGTATTCCTATGGCTATATCGGACCTTCTGTCTGAACGGGTCAAACACGAAAATGTGCCCTTTCGCAAGGTTGACGCTGGCCACGACCCAATGGTAACCTCCGAGGTTGCAAGGAATCAGAACCTGCAGGTGTTTCTCCAAAGTGTTAGCAAATTTTTTATTATACAGATGGACGCAAAGTCAAATTTACACTGACCGTGTCAACGTCGTGCCATGGCAGGTTTGCCTGCGGGAGCAGGCCACATACCACCTCAAGCTCATCACGAGGATACTGGCGATCCAGCACAGTCCAACCATCTGGGGGTCTCTTGTCCTCACCCATGCAGATTCTCTGCCAGCTATGATATGCCAATGTCTGTACATAGAAAATTAACCGACACGTCAGGCAAAAAATATTTGAACACATCAAGGTAGAAGAGAAAACCGTACTCAATAAACACTTACATAGAATTGTGAATCTAGTATGTTGGTCCTCCTATCGTACACAATGGGGAATGCTCGTTGACGTTTCCGGAGAACGTTGCAGTATGCGTCAATGTGCTGACAAATATCAACAATTCGTATTGTTAGGATTCAACCATTTGTGAATGAAACTTCTACAGGTGAATCAAGTGAGGAACATACCGAATCGTCCAACTCCATGAAGTTGGTTTGAAACCGGTGGAACCAAGTCACATTGACACCAACTGGGTGGTGCAGATCCACATCACGTCTGCATAATTGGAAACAAATTTAACATAATACTTACTTGTACCTGTGGACGAAAAAACTATAAACAGATTGTAAGTTTTTAGATTATACTTACAATTCCCCTGTCATGCTCCTCTTGTAGGCTAGGTACGCCGCAAGCTGGTCAGGATCTACCAATTCGTGTGGCATCCATTCATGTGCTGGCTGCGGATGCGGCATCGTCCGTGGCCTCTTCGGTTCACAGGGGTTTGTGTATGGGCTCCGCTCCATCCAACCTCGACGTCAAATCCGGTCTCCACGCCTCAGGGGTGGTGGACTCCGGTCCAAATCAGGGTGATCGGGGTGGTGTGAGGAGGAACTCGTTCCCTGTTGATCACCTGAAATCGATCGGTGGGGTGTCAAATGACATACCGGAGGTCGGCTGGAGGGGTCGGCTACACTCGGGTCGACCGAAGGTCTATGCTCGTAGGAGGAACCTCGTACGCTGGGATCGACTGGACGATCGCGCTGGGTTGTGGCGTCAGGGGTGACCTCCTGGAAATGTATAGGTGTGAGCTCCTGGAAGTGAACAGGATCATCCAGCAGCTGTGATGAGCGGACTGTGGTGATGTCCTCAGGCAGTACCTGCTCCTGGGAGTGAACAGGATCATCCAGCAGCTGTGATGAGCGGACTGTGGTGATGTCCTCAGGCAGTACCTGCTCCAAGACTGCTGGCTCTATATCACCTGCTGTCTGTGTACCACCGCGCACCTCCTCTCGTGCTGTCACATCATGACCCTGCGAATCTGAGACTGTGTCTGTGGTACGTGGCTGCCTATGGCTGGTCCCTCGGTCTGTCCACCCTGTACCTGTGGGAGTAAATGCTCCGTCATGGTCATCAAATGGTTGGTTATCGAATGGTGGACCATCCATACGGTGCTGCGACGTCGGACCCTGTTGGGCCCGGATCAAATCCAGCAACTCCTGATGCTGCGCAGCTCTTTTCTCTTCACTCGTACGGAAAGCCTCCATGACATCCGTACGTAATGTTCGAACAGCATCCATCACCTCTGCCAATTTATGCTCCCAAGCCTGAAAGGAATTCGGACTCTGTCAGTACTAAAACTATTAAGTCAATTGAAATTAAATCATGTGGTCCTAAAAATGCTTACGTACCTGTGGACGCTCTCCGACGCCTCCCCGTGAATGACCTTGAGGTCCAGGCTGTCTGTCCAAATTGAATCGTACCCGCCTACGCCTCACGGGAGTAGGACTGCCAACCTCCGGTTCTGAATCACATCCAGCTGTAGGTTGTCTGGGCAAAGTCACGCGTACCCGCCTAGACCTCGTGGGACTCCCACGGCCATTGCCGACATCCGGGTCTGAGCCCTCCGTATCACTGGGTCCAAAGTACGAAGGATCCATATCACTAGGTCCGCAAGAATCCTCCGTATGACTGGGTCCGCCAGTCCTATGTAGTTCCGGATCCGGGAGGCCTCCAGATAAATCTACAGCATAGTGATCATACATAGTGGGTCCCTGATCTATGCCTTCGTAATACCGTTGACCCATCTCAACAGCTGTCGCCACCAATTTAGACTGCGCAGACATCTGCAATTGGAGTTACATCATTGTAATTACATCATTGTAATTATACACATACTAAAAATTATAAACATTAACAACAACAATATTTACAGTTTCAGAGAAAATCTCATCCAGCTTTTTCCCTCGCGGTCGCTTAGTCAACTTCCATTTCAGAATACGTGGAGGGGGTAGCTCGGGGTTAACCCTGCGGATCCCACATTTTTTAATGCCAAGGGAGGGGATAACCTCAAAAGCAAATACCTGCGTAATAGACAAGTACGATCACAAGTAAATACATCAGTCATATAAAAAATTCTCAATTAAAGTACGGATGCAAATTGTAAATGCTAACCAATAGTGCGTGCGCTAGACCGTATATGTTGTAGGACTCGATGGTGTCAACGCCCTGTCCTGCCTGTCGTGCTGCCTCCCGTGGACTATCCAAAGCATGCATGTAACCATAAATAGACCGCCTATACACGTATGCGCCCCATGGGAACGCATCAAAAGTGTCCAAGTCCTCGACTACTCGAAACTGCCATGCTGGAACTTTAAATCTCTCGTCCACCCCCATCAGTATCCAGTTCAGCAAAAACAATAATGACAGCTTCACTGCATCGTACTGCGAATGGAAAACACCAATCCGAAGCACCCCTCTCAGCTCTTGAAACTCGATGACTCGACGCTGGAAGTACCGGTCGTGTATGCCATTCTGTACCACCATATCATAACTCGCTGTGTCGGGAATCACTCCGAACTTCAATCCGGTGATTAGACAAAACTCAACCTTCGAGAACCGGACCGTATGGTTCCCTAACAGAAATCGCATCTCATCTTCCGGCCCGTTGTGATGCAACTCACGTAAAAGTAGCCGATGGACAATGCCGCCAGAAAAATTAATCTCACGATGCATCCGGAGGAAATGACCGAAACATGACTCAGTAAACCGACGTCGGTCTTCGATCCTTAGATTTTCAGGTACTCTTTCAAGTGCATTGTCGATATCTCTAAGGTCATCAAAATGGTCATGCCGAATAATTTTTCCATTGAACCATTCTCCCACCGGGGTTTTAAGGAAATCATTCGGATTCGCCATCTGCATATTGACGGAAAAAAAGCAAATAAGTTACTGAAAAGACTTGAAAACTGACGGTAAAATTCAAAACTGCACGATAACAGTGCAAAAAGGCACGATAAAATTCAAAAAGGCTCGATAACACTACAAAAAGGCACGATAACATTACAAAAAGGCACGATAACATAAAGGTTCAAAAAGGCTCGATAAAAGTATAAAAAGACACGATAACATCAATGTTTAAAAAGGCTCGATAACATATCAAAAAGGCTCGATAACAGTTCAAAAAGGCTCGATAACAGTAACAAAAGGCACGATAACATATAGGTTCTAAAAGGCTCGACAAAAGTTTCTAAAAGGCTCGATAACTTTTCAAAAGGCTCGATAACAGTAACAAAAGGCACGATAACATATAGGTTCTAAAAGGCTCGATTTTGTTTCAAAAGGCTCGACAAAAGTTTCTTCTAAAAGGCTCGATAACTTTTCAAAAGGCTCGATAACTTTTCTAAAAGGCTCGATAACCTTTCTAAAAGGCTCGACAAAAGTTTCTTCTAAAAGGCTCGATAACTTTTCTAAAAGGCTCGATAACCTTTCTAAAAGGCTCGACAAAAGTTTCTTCTAAAAGGCTCGATAACTTTTCAAAAGGCTCGATAACTTTTCTAAAAAGGCTCGATAACCTTTCTAAAAGGTTCTAAAAGGCTCGATAACCTTTCTAAAGGCTCGATAACCTTTCTAAAAGGCTCGACAAAAGTTTCTTCTAAAAGGCTCGATAACTTTTCAAAAGGCTCGATAACTTTTCTAAAAAGGCTCGATAACCTTTCTAAAAGGTTCTAAAAGGCTCGATAACCTTTCTAAAGGCTCGATAACCTTTCTAAAAGGCTCGATAACTTTTCAAAAGGCTCGATAACTTTTCTAAAAAGGCTCGATAACCTTTCTAAAAGGTTCTAAAAGGCTCGATAACCTTTCTAAAGGCTCGATAACCTTTCTAAAAGGCTCGATAAGACTGCAAAAAGGCTCGATTCAGTTTCAAAAACTCTTGGAAACCCAGAACTTCATCGTTTTCACTACCAAAAGGCTCGAAATTGTTTCCTAAACTAAAACCCTAACCTAAACTCATCAAACAAACATAATGGACAACAAATGCGTGAGAGATAAAGACATACCGTGGTCGGTATTGACTTCGCCGGTACGTCGGTACTGTAGCTCCGTCGACGGTGGTTCGTCGTCACAATTTGGTCGACTGTTGCGCCGTCGGGGTTTTCTCTCAGAGCTTTTCTTCCAAAGTTTCAAAACAAAGAAACAGACAACAAAGGGGTATTTTCGTCTGGTCCCATTAAATGGTGCCTTTTAAACTTAACTTATTAACTTGGTGCCTATTCCCCAAAAACCAACCCAAAAGGTGCTATTTAATTTTTGAGCCCATTAATTAAATCTCATTGGTATTAAGATTTTATCTAAATTAAAATACATTTTACAATCTAGCACAAGGTGTTCAATGAAGTTTATCAAGATTTTAATGTTTGGCTATACTTAAACCCTAAACGGTAAATGTTGATCCAGATCTCTAGCATGCAACTTCTCATAAATCAGATTCCAAACATAGAGTTGTCGCATGGAAATATATGTTGACAGAAAAATACTCGTTAAACACTATTTTTTTCTTTTTGGAATCTAACACCGAATGAATTTGGAGTAACACTTTTTTTGACAAACTAAATAGGAAGATCTTCCAGCACCAGCTGCTCAACACATTATGGATAGCTTTCTAGCCAAAAGGAATCCTTCACTTTTTAATTATGTAGTTTTTTTTTTTTCCTTTATCAAAATTATTTAAAGAGAGACATACAATTTAAGGAAAAAAAAATCTTCAACAAAGTAAATCTATTAAAATCCCATATTTTTTTTCCAAAAAAAAAAAAAAAAACTACATAACTAAATATATATATAAGGGGTGAATTCATAATGAGCCAAAAAATTTATGGGTTTATTGTTTTTAGTCAAAAATTTATTTTTTATTATTTTCATCACTTTTGACCACTTTTGGATAAAAATACCCCTAAATTTGAAATTTAAAAAAAAAAAAATCAATGGGTGGGTGGTAAAAACGAGATATTTTATTTGTTAGGGTTGAAACCATCCCTCTAGTAAAACGATCAAAAGTAAAAAAGAAGAAAGAGAGAGAGAAGAGAAGGGAAGAGAAGAAAGAGATCGCCGTGCCTCCAACCTCCGTTGCCATCGCTGCAGAGAGAGAAAGGAACAGAAGAGACCACCGTCGTTGCACCTCTGTCGACGTCATCAAACCTGTCGCCATCACCGCACCTCTCGTCGACGCCGTCTTCAGCAACCGTCTGCTGCTCTTTGTCTTCAACGCCGTCTCAGAAGCTAGGTAAAGGTAATTTTGGTTTTACCTTTGTTGGCTTTTGCTTTGGTACTGGGAAATGTTTGTGCTATTATGTTTTACTTATTGTTTTGTTTGGAGCAGAGAATCTGATAGATGATCCATACGAGACAGAATTAGTTTCGTTTTGTGTATTTAGACATCAACTTCTATTGAGTTTATAGGTATCTCTTCAAAATTTGAAGGAGTATGAAATTAATTTCTTCTTGTACTGTCTAGAGAAATTTAATATTGCCATGGGAACATCCCCCTCAAGTTTCGCTGAAATTAGATTATGATGCATAGGAAAGATTGCAATTTTTGCATTGAAATTGACAGTGGTGGCAATGTATATTTTTTTGAAGGATAATTCGGGTTTTGAGTTAAGTTTTGTGAGTTATGTTTTGGGTTGAATTCGATTATGTGTAGAGGAGGTTTTTGAATATTTAAATTTTGATTTGCCATTTGAATTGAAATATTAGATGACATGAAATGGAATTATAGTGAATTTTATTGGAAAATAGCTGCATTGTAATCTTTAATTGGGATCAACCACTCTTCTTGCTGGTGAAATTCACACAGAGAGAGTTTTGCAAATAGTGTATCGGCAGATTTATAACTTTGTTGGTGCATCATCTTTGTTTTTGAAGTTTACAAGCTGTCATGTACATGGAATGATTACAACTATCAGCTAGAATGTATTGTCATGTACATGCATCATCTTTGTTGGTACATGGAAGTTTTTAATGTTTAATATTGTTAATGGATAATGTGGATATTGATGACAATTAAGAAGATAACAAATGACAAGTTAAATCATTTGCTTGCATTTTAACTCTTTGACTCATGTGATATGTGTCTCAATAGTATTCAACAGTCAATCTGAAACCAATTTACCATTTACCTTGTGACACCGTCCGATATAACTTTTTCTCAAAAGCTGGTTTGCATTACCAAGTTAAGTCAGTACTTGTGAGTGTGACAGCCCAATTGTCAAGAGTCTTCATCTTTATTTAATTTTGTTAACATCACCACACTCTGATTTTAGTCAAAAGCTGCTGCATGCCTGCATCATCCGTCACACTAGTTCTAGCTTGACCTATTGTATAAATTTTTTCTAACGAATCCAACGGCCACAAGTAATCCTATAAAATTAAATAAATTTGGGATTATTGATGTGAAATCAAATCCTGATATGAGAAATCAAAACAAAATAAAAAAAATGGTACGTTGAATTGTGACCAACAAGTATAGCCTGGCATGTGACTTAAAAATAAACTCGTATGTAACTTTAGAACCAACTGGCATGTAACTTGTTGACAGACACTGGCATGTAACAATACTGTAATTTGATCTTTTAACTAAGTATCTTTCAAGTAGGGAAATAAGCATGGCCTGGCATGTAACTTAAAAATAAACTGGCATGTAACTTCAGAACCAAATGGCATGTAACTTGTTAACAGACACTGGCATGTAACAATACTGGAATTTGATCTTTTAACTGAGTGTGGCCTAAGTAGGGAAACAAGTATAGCTTGACATGTAACTTAAAAATAAACTGGCCATGTAATTTAAAAATAAACTGGCATGTAACTTGTTAACAGACATGAAAGGAATAATGAATTCCTATATTCACGTGCGTGTCTTTTAAATACAACCTAGAGGGTGTGTGAATGAGTTGTTAATTCGTTATTACCAAATTTTTTGGATTAGTCAATATTACAACTATAACCCCAATTCACAAAACAATAAATCAAGTGTAAATGTGCGGAAATATAAACAACACTTGACTTTTACGTGGAAACCCTCAACAGGGAAAAACCACGGGCTGGTAAGTGCGCCATACTCGAACCTTGAATCCACTAATTGTGATAACGTTTACAACCTAGGTTGACCTCAACTATGCTCGAACTATAACCCGCTACCATTACCCGCAGGCCTGTAAAAGTGGATCTAGTTCAATTGCTTGATCCTCGCAATCCTCGCAATCACTACTTGTAATGATGTTTACAGCCTAATCCCGGTCTGTAACCCACCACTACTATCCGCAGGCCTGTAATGGCAACCCTAGACCAAGACTTACTTCTTCGAAGAGATCAACACCTTAAGTGAATATATATGATATATCCAAATATGCAAATAGAGCTAGGGAACACTAAATGCTTATCTAGGATTATAAGATGACAATTAAATCAATCCTAGATATCAAATATAGCTATATGACTTGGCATAAAGCTTAGCTATGTTAAGGATAACCAATCCTAGATACAATAGCTATCAAAAAATAATCTCAATCATTTTAATGAGATCAATTGGCTAGATGTTAGATAAACATGAAAACCTAGCTATCACAAATAACCCAATCAACACATAATCTCAATCATGTATGTAGAAATTAATCTAAACACATACAAGTAATAAATGAGATAAAATTGACAAGAGCACAAATTATGTAAGATAATAGTGTTCAACTTACCATACATGTGTGTTGAAGAAGACCCATGCATTAGCACATACTAAATGATCCTAGATGATGCTTAGATTATGATTTATGCATGTGGAAATGGGTTTGGATGATCAAAGATGAGTTCTTGGGTGAATTTCTCTCTTTGAAAATCCTCTCAATAAAAAATATGGGTTCTTTAAGTCATTTTGGTGACCTAAGGTCAAAGAGGCATATATATATGATGTCCAATTGAAGCTATGTCGTTTTGGAAATTTTTCAAAAAGTTTTTGCGCAAACCGCTCTACGTAGGGCAGATTTTGGGTGGGTGTATGGTGGATTGAAAAATCAATCAGGTGCCTGCTCTACGTAGGGCGAGTGAACAACGATTTGGGTGTGACAGTGCATCATCTTCAACTTCAAGCACTTCAAAACATGACCAAACGACATCGAAACCTTTCGTATGATATATTGTTGGAAAGGTATGGATGTCTAATTTCTACTCCAATTTACAGAATGACATTTCAATGTCTGTAGAAACAGTTATGGTCAATAGAGTGACTAAAGGTCAGAAACGGACAACAACATTGTTGCCCTGTTTTGGTGGTCACTTTGGAGATTTCAAAACTAATCCAAACGGTCATGAAATATTACGAATAATATATTGTTGGAAAGGTATGGGTGTCTAGTTTGTCCAGAATTTTACAAAACTCAATTTAAATCTATTTATAAAAGTTATGGTCACAAGACCATACAAAGGTCAGTTTTGAAAATCATTTAAAACATTGAAATTCAGTCTTTTGAAACTAAACACTTTACTCCAAACAACCAAACCAAAACTACCACTTATCCAAGAGAAGAATGAGACCTTCTCAAGTGGTCAACCGTCGCGCTAAGACATACACACCATCGTGCAAGCGCGGACGTTTCCGATCACACAAACAAACGGAAACGAATTACACCACACTTAAAACTATCATACATGAAGTGCAAGTGTGGGAATTGAATGCATCATAATGCCTAACATGTCATGACATTATCATAGAACAAGGTGCAATCAATTCAACACGCATGAATAAAATTCATGGCTTTGCATCCTAATGCCTAAATATGTCATGGCATTTTAATAAACTAGATGCAATCAATTAAAACATGTAAGAAGAGATGTTCAAGAACATGCATGCACACATATAAAAACACACAACATACAAGAATAAGATTTATGTATGAGTTGTGTGTGTGTGCAACTAGATCTCTTCAAAGCAAGAAAGCACTAGAATATACCTTTGGTGCTTCTTCTCTTGAGGTCTTGAGCAGGTCTTGGTTGTGCAAAACACCAACCATAAAAAATCTAAGCTACCCTTACATCAAGCCCCAATATGTGGTTTATCCACGAAATAAGCCAATCAACAAATGAGAATTCTTACAAGACACTAGCATGTAACAATACTGGAATTTGATCTGAAAAATACATGAATTCAATACTGTTATGTTACTTCAAAAATTCTGTGAAACGAAATATAGTATTTCACCTATACATATAAGAATTAAAACATCATTGCTAATAATTAAGTTGTACCACCAACTTCTAGAGTCAACGGACATTTATGTGAATTGTGGCTTTCTTCTCCACATTTCCTGCACCTGTACCGTCTACGTGGTCGCTTTGATGTTGCAGATGGACATGGAACGGAATCTGACATGGTTGAGCATTCCGACAATTCTTTCGGTTGTGACCGAATTTACCATAAATTGTGCAATTTATGGTCTTTTCATTTCTATGTTCCCCAGCGGATTTAAATCTCTTCTTTTTTGGCCTTCCAGCTTGCGCACGAAAAGGAGGTGGATAAACAACCCTTGATCTCACATCTTCAGGAATAGTCCATTCACTAGGATAGCTAACAGGGAAGATGTTCCCGGAATTTGCTTCAACCCAACTAGTAGTTTTGTAGTAATCCTCACAAAAATCTGCAAAAGGCTTCTTCGCGAACCTACGAAATTAAAGCGTATGAGTAATTAAATGATTCACATTTGGTATGAAGATAAGATACAATGGAACAAGAGAATAATAACCTTATTGCAGCTAATGGGTGGTGACATGGCAGTTTGTCAACTTGAAATTTCATACAACTACAAGTCTTTTCAAAAAGGTTCACCAAACCAAATGACATGTAAGTTAGAAACAAACTAGCATGTAAAGTCTACAATAACATGCATGTGACTTTAAAACAAACTAGCATGTAACATGGGTACAAAAAACAACAAGAGATTGATTTCACTATAAATCAAAATTACCAAATCACATGTAAGTTAGAAATAAACACTACAAGAAATCTTGGCTTTGTTGACAGTTATTTGTTGACAGTTTTTAACTGTCAACAATCCTTGACAGTTAAAAACTGTCAACAAAGTTAATATATATTATATATTATATATTATATATTATATATAATATATTATATAATACATATATACTAATATATTAATATATTATATATAATATATAATATATAATATATAATATATATTAACTTTGTTGACAGTTTTTAACTGTCAAGAATTGTTAACAGTTAAAAACTGTCAACAAATAACAAATATTTTTTTTATATATATTAATATATAATAAATATAATAATATAAATATATTATTATAATATATATAATAATAATATATTTATATAATATAATAATATATATATATATATATATATATATATATATATTAAATACGAATTATATATATAATATATTAATATAATATAATATAATATATAAATATATTATATTATAATATAATATATAAATATATTATATGTTTATATATCGTTTTATATATTATAATAATATATATATATATATTTATATATCATTAATATAATATATAATAATAATATATTATTTTTGGAAAGGAGGGTATTTTTGGAATGGAGTTGGGGCATATAAGGGTATTTATGGAATAAATTTTTTAGTTTGGAATGGAAGGGCATTCCATTGGTTTTTGGATGGAATGCCCATTCAACCAAAATGGTCGAATCCCTATTCCAATGGAATCACTATTCCATTGCATTTTAACAAACCAAACGAATAGAATGGCTTTCTTTCCATTCCATTCCATTCCATCCAACCAAACATGGCCTATAGGAGACTTGTGACATCAATTGTAATAAGCATGATTTGGAATACAACTCTCATTACATTGGAAGATATTTCTCAACATGCATCTTGCAATTTAATGAACAAATGTAAGACTCAGATTATTAATTTATATGGGTAATTGCATTATTAACGTGTCTCTTAGTATGAAACAAGAGAGTACAAAATAAATAAACAATTTTTTTAAAATTATGTTTTTGAATTTTTTGAAAGTGAATGATTTAAAAGTAAATTTATTAAATTTAAAAGTTTACTTATCCAATATCAGTTTGTCTAAAAACCGATATCTTACTGTAAAATAAATCCATATCGGGATTTTGTTTGGTGTTGAAAATAGGAAGTAAAAGTAAAAAAAATATTATTAAAGATAAAAAAAAATTATATATTATGAATGTTTTATAATATAATATATATATTATATATTATATTATATATTATATAAATATTATAAATATATATTATTATTATATTATTAGATGTGATTTGCTATAAATATATATTATAAATATTATAAATTATAAAATTATATTATATTATAAAACATTCATAATATATAATTTTTTCATTATCTTTAATAATTTTTTTAAACTTTTACTTTCTATTTTCAACACAAAACAAAATCCCGATATGGATTTATTTTACAGTAACTTATCGGTTTTTGGGCAAACCGATATTGGATAAGTAAAATTTTAAATTTAATAAATTTACTTTTAAATAATTTATTTAAAAAAAATTCAAATAAACAATTTTTTAAAAAATTGTTTATTTATTTTGCACCCTCTTGTTTCATACTAAGAGACACGTTAATAATCCAATTACCCATTACATTTTAACAAACCAAACGAATGGAATGGTGATTCCACCATTTTGGTGGAATGGGAATTCCATCCAAAAACCAATGGAAAGCCATTCCATTCTAAACTAAAATTTATATTCCATAAATACCCTCATTATATATTAATATATTAAATAATATATATTATATAAATATATTATTATATATATTGTATAATATAATATATATCATATATATATTATATATATAATATATTATTATATTAAATAATATATAGTATATATTTTATTATTATTATCCATAATATATCATGCTATTATACATTCATACTTAGGGGTATTTTGGTCAAAATACAGTTAACTCCATTCCATTCTGTTGTTAACAAAACAAAATAATACTGATTCAGAGACTAATTCTAAAGTTCCAACCAAACAAAAAACTTAATTTTCCTTTCCTTTGCATTCTCATTTTTATTCCCATTACCATTCCGATTACCATTCCACCATGTAACCAAACGTGACCATAGAGTATTGACTAATAACTCGACTATATATGTTTTAAAAAATATAATTTTATTAAAAGTTTTAATAAATATTTTTAAATATATGTTTGTCGTGGAAATTAGAATTTTGATTAGTTGAATAAATTTAAATTTATCTGACAAGGTTTAATTTCTAACAACTCATATAGTTTATATATAAATATTGTTCAATCGTAAACATATAAGGGTTTTAGTCAAGTGGTAAAGACTTGAACTTAAGGTCAAGTCCCACTACTAACATTTAATTGTTATTATTATCACAGGTGGCCGGACGACGGTAGGTGGTCTGGTGCGGCGGCGGCGGCGGTGTACGGCGGCGGCAAGCAGCGGCGGTGGTGGTGGTGGTCCGGCAGCTCTGGCAGTGGTAGGTGAGGCGGTGGTGGTCCGATAGCGGTGGTCCGGTAGTGACGGCGGCTGGCCGGCGACTTGCCGACGATGGTGGTCTCCGATAGCGGGGTGGTGGTGTATACAAATAAAAAATGTTATTATAATTAAATAATGAAAATTAAAAAATATATATATTTATCTTGACAGTTAAAAACTGTCAAGAAAAAATAATAATAAAAAAAAAAAACTGTCATTACAATCCTTGACATGGGCTTTGTTGACAGTTTTAAAAACTGTCAAGAATAGACAGTTTTTAACTGTCAACAAACCCCTAATTTTCTTGTAGTGAAACTACCATGTAAAGTCTACAACAACATGCATGTAACATTAAAACAAACTGGCATGTAACTTCGGTACAAAAAATAAAAAAA
The DNA here is from genome assembly GCA_008009225.1 of Acer yangbiense. Classification (NCBI taxonomy): domain Eukaryota; kingdom Viridiplantae; phylum Streptophyta; class Magnoliopsida; order Sapindales; family Sapindaceae; genus Acer; species Acer yangbiense. Next base: position 18,551,474 of record CM017764.1, read on the forward strand.
TCTGGTTTTCATTAAAAATCGAAACCATTCTCTTAATCTTCATATCAAACATAATGATAATTGTAAAAAAACAACAGGAGATTGATTTCACTATAAATCAAAATTACCAAATCACATGTAAGTTAGAAATAAACTACCATATAAAGTCTACAACAACATGCATGTAACTTTAAAACAAACTGGTATGTAACATTAAAACACACTGGCATGTAACTTTGGTACATAAAATAAAAAAATTTGGGTTACACTAAAAATCGAAACCACTCTCTTAATCTTCATATCAAACATAATGATAATTGTAAAAAAAACAACTGGGAAAGGGATACATACCTTTTTGAAGGTCGTTCGGCTCCGGACTACTTCAACAGAGAGAACAGACCACGAAATGTTGTTAGGTTTCAGATCTACATCATCACAGAGCGAGAAAGACACAAATTGTTGCTGGGTTTCGGTCTAGGTTTCGGTCCATCGCTGAAGAAATGGGTTTTGGTTTCGGTGGAATAAATGAAATGGAGTGGAAGAGACGAGTTGGTGGTCGACGAAAAGAGAGAGAAACGGAATGGGAGAGAACTTTTGTTATCAGGTTGAGAGAGAGAGAGAGAGACGAGTTGGAGGTCGACGAAAAGAGAGAGAAACGGAATGGGAGAGAACTTTTGTTATCAGGTTGAGAGAGAGAGAGAGAGAGAGAGAGAGAGAGAGAGAATATCTGATTTTGAAAGATGTGGAACATAGACTTTTTGTTTTATTAAGTGAAGAGAGAGGCAAATTTTGGGAGGGAAATTTTGGTGCAAGTAAAACAAAATTCATGGCAATTTTGGCAATTCAAGCACAAAGATGACAAGAATAATAAAAAATAAACTTTTGGCTAAAAACAATAAGTCAATAATTTTTTTGATCATTTCCTACAATTTCCTCTATAGATAAAACCCACGTTCTTGTGCAGTTTTTCTCTCATAGGTACACAATATAGGCATATTTATAGCATATTAATTCACATGGCATAAATATGCCTATATTGTGTACCTACTAGAGAAAATTGTGTTCTTGTGGCGTTTCTTGAAATATATATATATTAACTCTTAAACCCTAAAATTTGCTTCTTACACACATAAAATATTATGGAAGATTCTAAGAAAGTTATCAAGCATATGTAAGAATTGTTTGAGAACGATATCAAATATGGAAGAATTGTCTGAGATTGACATAAAACATCTATAAGAATTATCTAACAATGATATCAAGCAGCTACAAGAATTGTTTGAGAATAGTATCAAGCATATGGAAACAATTCATTCTCTAGAAGTAAGTTTGAAGTTTACTTTTTCTTTAGAAAGAGATCATACTGTCGTTGTGTTGAAGTAACCCTGGTTATTTTTTCTTTTTTCTTTTCCATCATGAAATAAGAAGAAGAAAAAAAAAACTAAAAAAAAAATAATAATGAAAAAATAAATCATTCAATGGAGGTGAGAGAGAGACGTATACAGAGATCAGAGATAGAGAGATCAAATGTGTGGTGTATTAAGTTTGAAAAATAAGTAAAAATGGTAGTTTTGGAAATAAATCAAAAAAATTAATAAAAACATTTATTTAATTAAATCAAAATTTTAAAAAGTGGGGCTTAAATAGAGAGGTAGTAGTGTGCCAATATCACCACTCAACAAATTAACTCTGTAAGATCCTCATATTTTGATTGGTTTATTTCATTGACAAACCACATTTAAGGTTTAAATGTGTAAGGGTAAATTAGGCTTTCATTGTGCATCATCAAGCTCAAGAGCACTTCAAAGGTATATCACTTGTGCTCAACTTTTGAAGAGACTAGTTGCACACGCGCACACACACACACACTCCCTTTTCATGCATGTTTTATTCTCTTGCATTTGTGTTTCAAATTCTCATATGTGTGTGTTATTCACTTCCCACACGTGCACCTTGTTGTTAGATCTAAGTGTGGTATTGAGTATTGAAATTCGGTTCCCGATGTTTGATCGGAATCGTCTATGCTTGCACGATAATGTGCTTGTTTCTAGTGCAATGAGTGATCACTAGAGATGGTCCCAGTGCGCGGGTCCCTACCCGCGCACAACCCGTGAACTGCACTCGGGTTGTTTTCCAGCTCCACACACACACACACACACAAACACTTGCTTTTCATGCATGTTTTATTCTCTTGCATTTGTGTTTCAAATTCTCATATGTGTGTGTTATTCACTTCCCACACGTGCACCTTGTTGTTAGATCTAAGTATGGTATTGAGTATTGAATTTCGGTTCCTGATGTTTGATCGGAATCGTCTATGCTTGCACGATAGTGTGCTTGTTTCTAGTGCGATGAGTGATCACCGGAGATGGTCCTAGTGCACGGGTCCCTACCTGTGCACAACCCGTGAACTGCACTCGAGTTGTTTTCCAGCTCTCGGTGCATGGGTCTATACCTACGCAGTCACCAACGAAGTGATCACTGGTGATTTCCAGCTCCCGATGTGTGGGTGATGCGCGGGTTTATACCCGCGCAGTCACCAAAGATGTGACTTTGGGTGTTTTTCAAGCTCCTAATGCGCGGGTCCTTACCCACGCACCGGACCTGTGCAGTGTTCTATTTCAGCCTTATTTTTCCAAAACGTCATAGTTTCACTTAGGGCTTATATATATATATATATTGTCTTCTCTCTAGTTCATTTTTAAGAGTTAAAAAATCATATCTTTAAGAGATAGAGTGTTCTTCAAGTGAGAGAGACTTCCAAAAACTCACATTTACTCAACCAAACACATTCCTATGAGCATCTAGCATCATTATAGCATCATCCAAGCATGGGTCTTCTTGTTTTCTTTGACTAGGTAATTTGAACATGCCCTAAAATATATTGTTTCATTCTTATGACATGTTTGCCCAGGATTAACATTTACTTTGTGATTAAATGCATGACTCTTTACTTAATATTATTTCTAACATGCTTGAGTCTTTGTTTGTTGGTTGAGATGTGTTGTTTGTTGATAGCTTGCATCTAGGACAATATTGCTCTTTAGCTAAATCTTCATACCTTGCATTTAGATATTGATATTGATATTTAGGATTGTTTAACTCACCATTATTAAATATCTAGATAAGCATTTAGTGCAGCCTAGCATTAATTGCATTTTGGATATTATCATATATTTACACAGGTTTTTGTTAGGATTATGCTCAATAGCAAGAGTGTAATATTGTATTTGACAATTTTTTCATATTAATAAAGTGATTTCTGTTTTAAACAAATCTTATAGCATTTATAGATTGAATATTATAATTGTCAAAAGTAAATAATCATAAAGTCAAAAGACTATGATAAAAGAAGAATTGTTCGTACATCTGGATATGTATGAGGTAGACACAATTCTTTAGTTAGTCTTGAATAATATTCACAACTTAAAGGTTGGGCACCTTTATCTTGTTAAAGTTGTAGAATTCTTTTGCTAGCATTTGAGTGGGATCAAATTTGTTGTGATGAGTCTAAAATCATCGGAGGGTCTTCGAGTAAAAGAATCTAGTGCACTGGGTGCATTGAACAGGATCACAATGAAATACTTTATCTAGAACCTTCAGTAGATAAAAGTCTTTTCATTATCAGGACAATCAGAGAGTCTATCTTAATCCTGAGATAAATGATGGACTTATGGTTACAAGTGTTATCATTTGAGCTATCAATGAGTACGATTATATAGCATAGTCTATCCTCGATAGTTTTGTGATATTCATTTGCTAATCGATAGAGGACTTCATTTATAGATATGGACATCGTGGCTCCATTTATTAAATGCGAGTAGAATATCATCATATGGATGTTTTGAGGTATTGGATATTAAATCTTAACGTTGAGTTTTCAATAGTGACTATTGAAAGATGACTTCTGGATAAGTCATAATATATATCCAAGTTCAAAATGTGGTCATATGAGGAAATATGGTAACTTGGAGAGCTATAGGCGGTCTATGAGCTCTTGACGATTACTGATATTCTTCACGAGGATTCACCATCTCCTATAAGATTGTCTAGGGTATGAATGAGAAACATTTACTTGTTCTATCTTTATTTAAGAGTGCAATTTTAGTTCTTTAGTGGAATGAACTAAAATTAATAGATCGAACCTAAGTGAATCATTTGTTGATTGTGATTGGGTTATGTCTATTGAAGCTTAAATTTAGATAGCCCGCCAAGATCCCCAATCCACACGGACTTGCATGGATCACTTGATATATTCTACCAGACTAATTTACCAGTCCATCTAGAATTGTATTAAGGCATGTGGATTTGTTTCTTTTAGTAAGAATGAGTCTAGTTCACATGTGGGCCTTTTAATTAAGGTCCAATGGATTAAATGAAATGAGAAAATAATATATGGGCCATATATATATATATATATGGGCGGCAAGGCTTAAATAAAAGTCTAAAATATTATTTTATTTCATTATTTGATTAAATGGAAATTAATTAATTGATTGATTAATTATTTAATTAAAAATCAAAATCTTTTTCTGACTAGGAAATATGTTTCTTAGTAGCATACTATTGTGGTAGTATAATGAGAATAAAAGACTTTATTTGATAAGAAGATAAATAAAAGGATTTTATTTATCTAGTCAAATTAGGAAGTCTTTGATATAGTCACAAATACACTAAAGAGTTGGATTAAGGTTTGGAAATCAAAAGATTGATAGGAGTCATTGGTGGAAACACAAATCCTCTTCAAGTGAGGATTTCAGCCACCACATGTATTTCCTATTAGTGATTTTCGGCCAACCCTTTTGTAATAGGGCAAGGAATTTGGTCACCCTATATAATACAAGTGATAGAATTCGGCCACCCCTAAGGCAAGGCTTGAGAGTTATTTTCTTTTGTTTGAGAAAAATAAAATCCAACTCTAGACAATAGTGTGATAATTTCGGCCAAGAGGAAAAGTGAGAAAAGATTGTTCTTATTTCGATAGTACACTAGTAACTCTTACATCAAAAGGTTTTGTGCACAATTTCGAATAAGGTTCACGCGAGTTTTGATCTAACGATTGTGAATTTAAAAGTGACCGAAACATTCTTTGTAGTCTCTTGGAATTTATTGTGACTAACGAAAAAGAAAAAGCTTTTGTTATCCATCCTCAGGTACACAATTCAAAGAGAAGGGAGACCACACTCCTAGGTGATTCACGTTCGTGATTGGATTGGAAGATCTTGCGGATTACCATCGACGCAACGTCAATCGGATCACGCGACAAAGGTACGATATCTTTCATTATATGTTAATTAATTAAAGGGTTAAGGTTCAACTTATGGAAAAATTTTAAAACATACTAAAATTTTTTTTTTTAGTCTCGCTTCTGTCACGTGCACTAGTTTTTCCCTATAGTTTTTTATCTCTTCATTGAGTATTAAGCCTTGTGACTAAATGGATTAATGCACAAGCAATTGGTCTAGAATCACTATAAAAGGCTTACGGGTAGTAGTGATGGGTTAGTGACCAAGAATGATGTGACTAGAAGTCAACCTATATTGTAAACATCATTACATACAGTGGATTTGAGGGCCGTGTAAGGCTAGATGGATAGCCCGTGAGTTTTGTCCAGTTGGAGGGTTTCTCACGTAAATCAATCATTGTGTTTTTATTGTTTTACGCACTTTTATTGTTGTTTGTTTGATTGCTAGTTTGATGCAAAGTTGTTGAAATTGATTAAGTCAAAAAGTTGGTAATTAATCAATTAAACCCTATTCACCCCCCCTCTAAGTTAGCTTAGACACATATTATATATTTTCAATTGGTATCAGAACGGGTTCTTAATTAAACTTACATATCCTTACTATTTGTGTGTCTTGCATTATTTATTTATTTATTTATTTTTATTGTTGCATTCATTTCATTCATACCCAAACACTATGAGTGAGAACGGAGGTGGAAACGAGGGAGCCTCTTGCATAAAAGCCCCTTTACTCACCAGGGTGAATTATGCATCATGGAAAGGTAAAATGGAGTCCTACCTTTGCCAAATACATAACCGGGTATGGATGTTAATAGAAGATGGCTATACACCTCCAACTATAACCTTTACGGATGGAGATGAAGTTTCCAATCCTAAGTCTCAATGGAGCGCTCAAGATTTCGAAGCCTTTAAGTGGAACAATAAGGCAATGCATGCCATCCTTTGTGCCATGGATGAAAATCAATACAAGTTGATCCAAACTACTAGAATTGCAAAGGAAGCATGAGAGATTTTAGAGACGGCTTATGAAGGAACCGAGGTGGTTAAAGATTCCAAGCTCCAAGTGCTCTAAACACAATTTGAGACGATTAAGATGGAGGAGCACGATTGCTTTAATGACTTCCAAGTGAAGTTGATGAATATAGTGAATCAAAGTCATCAACTAGGTGACCTATACTCGGATAAGAGAATCAAGCAAAAGATCATGAGGTCATTTCCCGAGAGGTTCGAATCCAAAGTGACGGCTTTAGAGGAAAATAGTGACTACAAGACTATGAAGCCGAGTGAAGTGATTGGAAGGCTTCTAGCCTATGAGTCTAGAAAGGTTCGTACCTCGACACCTCCTAAGAAGCAAAATGGAATAGCTTTGAAGGCCTCCAAGATTGAGAAAGAGGATGATGATTCGGATGAAGACATGTCCTTGATGGTGAAGAGATTCAAGAAGTTTGTGAAGTTTGAAAAGAAAGGTTTTGGATCTAAAGGCCAAGACTTGAAGAAAAAGACTCATTTTAAGAAGTTTGAACCAAGTCAAGAAAAGAACAATAGTAAGGGAATTCAATGTTTTGAGTGTGGTGGCATAGGACATATCTCCCGATTATGGAAATTTGAAGAACAAGAAAAAGAGAAAGGTAATGGCCACTGTGATAGTTATGACTTGGAAGAGGGAGAAGAATCTTCGGATGATGAAGATCATGCGCCAAACTTCATAGCCTTCGCATCCTCTCACAAGAGCAAAGAAGAAGTTGATGATGACGAGGAAGAGAAACAAATGGAAGATGACTTAAGTAATGACGGTTCCTCTTCTCACTCCACAAATTGGAATGTGGAAAACATGGATCTTGAGGACTTCATTAATCAGTTCCAAAGCACAAGGATAAAGAGTTAAAAGAAGATTCAAAGATTGAAGGAGGGAAACCTTGAGCTTATAATTAAGGTGACTTACTTGACTGAGGAAGTAGTAAGATCCAAGGAGGTTGAAGTCAAGTTGAGAGAGGAGGTAGCCAAAACAAGGAATCTACTTGTCAATATGACCTCGAGTAAAAAGAAGCTTGATGCTATGATAAATGATATGAAGATTCCAAATGACAAGAAGGGTCTTGGATTTGAAGATAATAAAGATAATCTCTCTTTGGGAAAAACGGTGTTTGTCAAGAGCATGGACATTAAGGAACCTCTACCTCCACAACATCTTAGGAAGAAAATTTATCTAGGAGAGTGTTCAAAAAATGCTCAAGTAAAGATGGCACCAAAAGGTCAAGATCAAGCTCAATAAATGAGAGCCTTACAAGCAAGTTTTCATCAACCCAAGGCTCACCAAGTCAAGATGCCAATCATGCAAGCTCAACCAAGGAAGCAATCTAGTCTGGTTCAACAACAAAGAGGGACGTTTCAACACCCAAGACAACCACAACGACATTGGAAAGCTTCAATGTATTCACAAGGACATGGTATGACCCCTTATTTCACCCATACATGTCATTTTTGTGGTGTTGATGGTCACATTAGACTAAATTGCTTTAAGCATATTCAAATGTGTAGAGTTGAAAGCATGATTGAAAGAAATAGGACTAGAGCCAATATGCATGTTCCTAGGAAAACTAGAGCCAATTTGCATGATCCTAGGAAATCTATAGCTAATGTTTCTAAGGCCACTAGGAAAGAAAATGTTTCACCTAGGTAGATTATAAGAGATGAATACTTTTGCTATGTTATCCAAATTGCCTTGAAGGCAAATGCTTCAAATATTTGGTATTTGGATAGTGGGTGCTCTAGGCACATGACGGGAAACAAGAGTTTCTTTGAAACTCTTGTCATGGAGGAAGCCAGGAAGGTGAATTTCTCACTTTTGATGATGGGTCTAGAAAGAAAGTTATAGGGAAAAGAAACATTTCCATTCCCGGTTTACCCTCATGAAATATACAAACATGGTTAAATTGCCTAAAGCTAACTCAGAGGAGGGGGGGTTGAATAGGTTTTTATATCTTTTTCAATCCCTTAAAACAAACAAGAGTTTGTCCCTCTAGATAGTTTGAATCACAACACTTAAACAATATGGGGGATGAATAGGTTTTTATACATTTTTCAATCCCTTGAAACAAACAAGAGTTTGTCCCTCTAGATAGCTTGAATCATAACACTTAAACAATATAAAACATGTGTAGACAATTGAAAAGCATTTTCAATAAATCATTGTCAATCAAGTCTACAACTTGCAAGTGAAAGAATTATATTAAAACTAAATATAAAGAATACTTGTATTCACAATTATGTCCAATATGTACAAGTACTAGTCAAGATATGATTATATACAATAAGTCAATATACAAAAGAATGATATTTACAACTTTAATCAAATGGAGTGCTTGCTGTTAGGATTATGCTCAATATTAAGAGTGTAATATTGTAATTGACAATCTTTTCATATTAATAAAGTGATTTCTGGTTTAACAAATCTTATAGCATTTATAGTTTAATATTATAATTGTCAAAGTAAATAATCATAAGGTCTAAAGACTATGAGAAAAGAAGAATTGTTCGTACATCTGGATATGTATGAGGAAGACACAATTCTTTAGTTAGTCTTGAATAATGTTCACAACTTAAGTTAAAGGTTGGGCACCTTTACCTTGTTAAAGTTGTAGAATTCTTTTGCTAGCATTTGAGTGGGATCAAATGAGTTATGATGAGTCTAAAATCATCAGAGGGTCTTCGAGTAAAAGAATCTAGTGCACTGGGTGCATTGAACTAGATCACAATGAAAAGCTTTATCTAGAACCGTCAATAGATAATAGTCTTTTCATTATCAGGACAATCGGGGAGTCTATCTTAATCTTGAGATAAATGATGGACTTATGGTTGCAAGTGATATCATTTGAGTTATCAATGAGTACGATTATATAGCATAGTCTATCATCGATAGTTTGGTGATATTCATTTGTTAATCGATAGAGGACTTCATTTATAGATATGGACATCGTGGCTCCATTTATTAAATGAGAGTATAATATCATCATATGGATGTTTTGAGGTAATTGGATATTAAATCTCAACGTTGAGTTTTCGATAGCGACTATTGAAAACATGGCTTCTAGACAAGTCAATGTATCCAAGTTCAAAACGTGGTCATATGAGTAAATATGGTAACTTGGAGAGTTATAGGCGGTCTATGAACTCTTGGCGATTACTGATATTAATCACGAGGATACACTGTTTCCAATATGATTGTCTAGGGTATGAATGAGGAACATCTTCTTGTTCTATCTTTATTTAAGAGTTCAATTTTAGCTCTTTAGTGGAATGAGTTAAAATTAATGGATCGGACCTAAGTTAATCATTTGTTGATTATGATTAGGTTATGTCTATTGAAACTTAAATTTAGATAGCCCGCCAAAATCCCCAATCCACACGGACTTGCATGGATCACTTGATATATTCTACCGGACCAGTTTATGGGTCCATCTAGAATTGCATTTAATATATTAAGAATATAATTTGCACATTATTTATTTAATGGGCTGGTCAATTATATTAATATATTAATGAAAGGCATGTTGGCTTGTTTCTTTTAGTAAGAATGGGTCTGGTTCACATGTGGGTTTTTTTTAATTAAAGTCTAATGGATTAAATAAAATAAGAAAATAATATTAAGCCCATATATATATGATGTGGGCGGCAAGGCTAATTTATTAGTCAAATATATTATTTTATTTTATTGTTTGATTAAATAAGAATTAATTAATTATTTATTTATTTAATTAATTAATAAACAAAATCTTTTTCTGATCAGGAAATATGTTCTAGAGTTATACTATTGATAGTAGTATACTAAAAGTAAAAGACTTATTTGGTAAGAAAATAAATAATAAGGTTTATTTATGAGTTGAATTAGGGTTAGGATTCTAAAGTTGATAGGAATTAGGGCAAAGCACAAATCCTCTTGAGTAGAGGATTCGGCCAACCCTAGACTCCCATCATAAGGAGAATTCGGCCAACCCTAATAGGTAGAGAAGAAATTTTCGGCCACCCTATATAATACATGCTATAGAATTCGGCCACCCTCTTACTTGCTTGATTGATTCACTTGATCAATTTCTTCTTCTTCTCAGACTCATAGAAAAGGTTTTATTTTTCGGCTAAGATACAAAAGGAAAAGAGATTGTTTTAATTTCGATAGTATACTATTAGCCTAAACATCAATAGGCTTTTGGTGTACAATTTCGAATAAGGTTCACGCGAGTTTTGATCACTAGATTGAGAACTCAAAAATGACCGGAATAATCTTGGTTTTCTTTTGGACGCTGAGAGACTAACAAATCAGAAAAAGGAAATTTTGTTTTCCATCTTTCAGGTACGCAATTCAAAGAAAGGGAGACCACGCTCCTAGGTGATTCACGTTCGTGCTAGGATTGAAGATCTTGCGGATTACCATCGACGCAAGTCAATCGGATCACGCGACAAAAGGTATTATACTTTTATTAGTTTATATATATGTTTAATTAATTTAAAGGGTTAAGGTTCATCAAAGGAAAAATTTTAAAATATACTAAACTTGTTTTTAGTCTCGCTTCCGCTGCGTTGACCGTATTTTTCCCTACACTTGCATCTCACACTATACATAATCTTGTTTACAAAGATATCTAGAAAAGAAGATTATGAAACAAGATTTAACCATACACATATACAAATATAAAAGGTAGAGATAGGAAAAATTAACATAAGAGATTTTTTAACATCGTAAAACCTCCGAAGAGGAAACATTCACGGGTTGAATCCATAACCATCGAGTACTATATTTATTGGATGATAGATTAGAAATTCCTCAAAAGTGACCAACTCATGATACACTCCCTATTGGACTTTATGTCTACCCAACCCTATTGGTAGATTAGAAATTCCTCAAAAGTGTGAAACACTCTCTATTGGACTCTATGTCCACTCAACACCATTGATAGATTAGAAGTTCCTCAAGAGTGAAACAACCCATGAAACACTCTTTATTGGACTCTATGTCTAATCAATATCCCGGGCCTACCAATGTCATAGCCAACTTTATATCCAAGGCAATCATGCCTCTAGAAAGCCTCCCTTGCATAGCTATCCGGATCTCCCCGATCTTAGCCATGACTTCTTGCTTAACTATCTGAATCTCTCCGATCCTAGTCAAGACTTCTTGCTTGGCTACCTGGACCACTTGTCCTAACCATGACTCATTGCTTGACTATTCGGACCACTTGTCCTAGTCAAGACTTCATGTCTTTTACAAGGACTTCCTAGTGTGATCAATGAATGCAAATGCAAACAAGCACTCAACATAGAACATGAGATTAATACTTTCTATGGGAACTAGACATTAGCATGTGAGATCATAAATCAAAATTGTCTAGTTACTATACATGAATAAAATCCAGAGCACGTGAAACACCTAAACACATTTAATTCCTAGATTCATTCATGAAACTAAAAATTGAATTAATCATATACATTAAGCACATATTCAAGATATTAGTAACATACACAAACATGCTAGATTCACAATAGATGATCAATTAATATCCTAGCAAATATTTAGAGCAAGTATTTACACAATAATCAATTAAATCCTAATTAGCTCTAAATACAAAATCAAATGTGCTAATCCCATATTTGTTCAATTAATGAGTCCTAGCACATGATAAGGCTATCAATCATGAAAATAAAGTCAATCAAATTACAAATAGCTTTAGATAATAAGCTAATCACAATACAACTCACAAACATGTGAAAACCTAGATTTCAAGAAAAACTTGTTCACATTCAAGTCTCTAATTAGACATGATTAGCTTATGATTGAAGCTCTACTTCTCAATAACATTTTTCCAAGTAACACATACAAATAGAAGAAGAAAACCCAAGATAATTGAAGACTTTAAAGATCAAAACACAAAGCTTAGATCAATACCTTTTGGAATCGCGTGCAGTTTCGGTTTTGATTGTAGAACCACCACAAAACTTGAACAAATGGCTTAAAACTAACATGGAGAAGGTAGGGGACTTCAATACAAAGATTCTCCAACTTGAATCACTTAAATCAGATGAGAAATGAGAAAGTTATGGTGTTTGGAAGATGAGAAAGTTTGAGAGAAAATTTCTGCACATATATTTTCAAATTTTCTTCTTAGAATGAAATGGGAGAGAAAAGGGATATTTAGAGGAGAGTTAAATGAATGAATTAAATGGCCAATCAAGAGGTGCCACCTTTGCCATCCCATGGAGGAGCGTGAGCCCCATGAGGGTAGAGGGCATCCTTTCCCAAGAGGCTCACGCGCCTCTCACGGGGAAGGGTGCAAATGGCCCTTGGCCAATCCTTCGCCTCCCTCGCGCTCCTCTCGCGTTCTTCGACCGTATTTTGGCTTTCGAACTCCGAATTCGAATCCGCTTTCGGATTACAAACTAGAACTCCCTTACGCACATGGACGTCAACAAAAATTTCACAAAAGATATGGAAATCGACTCGATAAACGAAGACGAAAACCATGTACGATAAAAGTATGAAAACTTTCGTAACTTCCTACTCGAAACTTGAAAACTAATGAATGAGTAACCGAAATGACCGGAACTCAATAAGGAATAATATAAGATCAAATTCAAGTCTGATATCATAAAAACACAAATAAACAAACACATGAACACACAAGAATGCCATTTCCTAGATATAGTCCTAGAACATGCAATTTACACAACTTGTCAATTTAAGTCTAATGCATGAGCATGCAATATCAAGTGTGTGAATGTGTTATACCAATTGAACACAACGATACAGGGACACATATGGATGCAATGTGTGTGTGTGTGTCTAAGCCTTGTAAGAGGAATAATGTCTAAATATACCTTTGTTGATCTATGAAGCATATTCCTCTTGAAGACTCCATCTTGCTTGATAAGTTTCCAAATCTTCCTTGAAGCTTGAATCATCATCAATCTAAGACAACTAATCAATACAAGTGAAACATTATTTTGATATGGAATTTATGCCAACATAGACTCAAAAACCTAACAATCTTCCCCTTTGACAAATTCCTTGTCAAAACCTCTATACACAAACTAAAAAAATTACAAAGAAAATTGGTCACAATAAGTTACACATAGTTACACATTCCTAGACTAATTTTCAACAAGTCTTGAACTTTTTCTTGATCTTCTCTTGATAACACCTAAAATCAACTTGAAGCACAATGTATAAACAAGAGACAACACATATGGCAATGTACATCCTTTGGTAAGAATAAAGCATTTAAAGTTCAAATGGATCATGTATGCTCCCCCTTAATTCATGCTAATCCAACAAAAATAATATTCTAACCAAGTTCAACTAAAATTATTTCATGCCACAAAAATTCAAACTTGATACCAAATGAAACATAAAACAAAGATTGAGAGTAAGCAAGGTAGAAAGTATCACATTATTTCCCCTTTTTTTTGACATGATTTGAAGCCAAAAGGTAAGAAGAAAATAAATATACATCAAGATCATTTTGATAGCCACTTGTGCCACCATGGCACTTTGTGCGATTGGTCGATCTCACATAATGCTTTGGAGTAGTTGCTTTGCTTGAGGAGATGCTTCCTTCCAATTCTTTGATCTTAGCATCTTGTCGAACTACCTCAGCATTGAGCTCTTCAATCTTCTTTTGTGACTCCTCAATCTTCTTTCTTGACTCTTCAACCTCATCCTTCAATTGCATAGCTCATTTCGGAAGACAAGTTATGCTAGTTACAAGGCTTGAATCTTGAGATTCACCAAAGAGCCTAAATGTATTACAAGACCAACCCATGTCTTTGTATGACATAAAAGCCATACTTTTATCACTAAAATTCTCTAAGGGAGGTAGTAGCACTTCTTCCTCATGTTTCTTAACACTTAGAGGAAAACACAAATGAGAAATAAACCCCGGGAGTGCCAACTTTTTGTCTAACCGAGTTGAACAAGCCACAATCTCAATATGTTCTATAAGGATTTCTCCAAGGTTTATGGGTTTTTTAGTCACTAAGGCATACGCAATCTTGATCTTCTTCTTGTTAAGTTCAGTAGCATTAGAAGATCCTACAAGATTGGCACAAACAAATAGGTGCCAAAAGGCACTAACCTTAGTCAACTCACTTTGGCTAATGAAAGCTCGTTTTCCCCACTCAAAATCATTATTGTCATATAGAGTTCTACCCATCTTATTGAGATTCTCAATATTTTCAACATCAAGAAAGTTCGACTCAATATCATTGGGCAACCCGAGGAGCTTATTGATGTTCTCTGAATTAACTCTAAAGACAATACCTCTCACATCCATCAAAGCATTTGCATTGGTAGTGCTATGCTTGTACTCATGGTAGAATTCTCTAACCAAGCTATCATTGACCATTCCAAGCATATTAATCCAAGCACTCCAATTCCTATCAATTATAATCCGATGGACATAGTGAAAGGAACGAATAAACGTTCGGTGTGTATGATAAATATATCTAGAGGGGGGGGGGGGGGTAATAGATTTTAAGCTTTATTACCCAAATTTCGCAAGTAAGTTAATTTTACGAAAATGCCCCTACTAGTCAAAAAGACAAACAAGTGTAATATAGTGCGGAATTTAAATAACACTTGATGTATACGTGGAAACCCAACCACTGGGAAAAACCACGGGCTGTATAGTGTGCCACACTCGAACCTCGAAAACCACTAATTGAAATGGAGTTTACAACCTATGTAGACCTCGTCTAACACTCCGGTCAATAACCCCCCACTTCTACCACGCGGGCCTTTAAAAGTGGTTCTAGTCCAATTGCTTGAGGCCTAAGCAATCTTAGCCTCAAGACTTAATTCTCAATGAAGAGATTATGCAACCTATGTGAATATGTATGAATATTCAAATAACAAACAAGGCTAGGGAACCTTAGATGCTTATCTAGGATGATGATATAATCAATTAAATCAATCCTAGATATCAAGAGCTAAATGACATGTCAAATAGCTTAGCTAATCAAGATTAAGCGAAAACCTAATTAGCTATCATAATACAACACTCAATCAATTCATCACAATTAATTCTCTATTCTTGTATTTATCATATGATCAAAAACATACAAGTAAATTAAAAGAGAATAGCTTGATAGTAAAATACTAAAATAAGATGAACTTAATCAAAATCTTACCAAGCAAGTTGTGATGATGCAAACCCAATCATGGAAGCATTCTATATAGTCATAGAAGATGCAATATGAAATTTGATGTAAAAAGGATTTGATTTGAGTGTTTAAAAGTGAGTTCTTGATTTAATTTTCTCTCAAATATCTCTCTTTGAAGTTTAGGGTTCTAAGGAGTAAAAGAACTTGTTCAGATAATGAGAAAGTGAGATATTTATAGACATCAAGAACAGGGCATGTGAAAAGACAATTTTACCCCTGAAATGCACCGATCAGCGGTTTCAATAGGCGGCCAGGCCGCAGATCATAATTGCCGAATTAAACCCGAGAAGAACAGGGGAACAACGGCGGTTTCATTCGGCGGTTTCGTAACCGCCGATCCAACCGCCGAATCAAACCCGAGAGATTAAATCGATCAGGTATGAACGGCGGTTTCGAACGGCGGTTTCGAACGGCGGTCCTGACCGCCGATTGTGACCACAGAATTGCTCCAGACACTTCTGGACACAAACAGCGGTTTCATTCGGCGGCCAGGCCGCCGATCATAACCGCCGATCACCAACAGAGGTGAAAACCAAGGAGAAGCCAAAGGCATTCTCCGTGGGCGGTCTTTGCGTAAAACCAAGCACATTCTAGTGCATGCGCGGACGTTTCCGAATAATGTCGGGAAACGAATTACAAGACACATATATACACAATAGAATATAACAATCAAAGTGCTAGTGTGTAAAGTGACATGTGAAGAGTATGCACACAAATGCAAGTATGCTAAGTGTGTGTGTGCATTCTAAGTCTCTTCAAAGGAAACCAAGCACTAAAGATTATACCTTTGGCGTGCTTGTCCCTTGAGGTCTTGGAAGGGCCTTCGAGCTTAAAGTTCAATCATCTAAACTACCCTTACACAATCCCCAACACGTGGTTTGTCCACGAAATAAGCCAATCAAGATATGAGAATCCTTACACATAGGATCCACTACATTCACACAAATATATACCTTTTTCTTGCAAAAACTTTTTAGTCCTCATAATACCCAAATGATTCAACCTGTTGGATTTGGATTTCTTAGAGGTAGATGAAGTGGATTTGGGTATGTCTATGGGTTTAGGAGGATTGATAATCCCAGTTTTCTTGTTTTTTCCCATGACTTTGTGTAGAGAATCACTAAACACGAAAACAAACGTGAGTGGAAACAAAAAAAGCAAGTTAGTCATCAAAAATACAAAGGCATATAATAATACAAGGAATCATCATGCAAATCAAGACATATGTGAAATTCCGTTTAATCAATAGTGTATTATATACTTAGAGGGGGGGTGAATAGGTATATGTCCAATTTCTTCCTTATTCAAAAATTTACGGATAACAAGAATTAAAAGAACACTCGATATGATTTAATCAATGGAATAGAATGATTCAATACATATGAAAATCAATATACAAGATATACAATCAATAAGGAAGATAATAAAAAGTAAAGCGAAATGAGACACAAGTATTTTTACGTGGTAAAACCTCAAAAAGGAAACATCCACGGGTTGATATCACAACCACTGACAAAGCAATCCACTATATGAAAAGGACTTACACACTCAAGCTATCAGCACATGATATCCGCTCAAGATATCACCTCCTAGTCTACCCAAATGGCTAGTGAACTACCAAGCCTACTTCCTATCCAAGATGTGTCCTACACCTCTAGGAAGCAACTTCCTATCCAAGACGCTCACGTCTCTAGGAAGATTTCTTGCTTGTCTATCCGGATCCTCCCGACCCTAGACAAGTCTCATTGCTTGACTATCCGAGTCCTCCCGACTCTAATCAAGACTTCTTTGCTCTATCCACAAAGCTTCACTCACTTTGCTAGAGACTTCAACCTTATACAAGATAATGATCTAAGTGATGCAAATGATGCAAACACAATCAAATAAAGCTAGATGATCAATCAAGCTAAATGTACATGCTTAGTGATAAACTAGAATTATGCTTTCAACACACAATCACAAATCTATCTAGAAATCAAAGCATGTGAATCAATAAGAACAAGATATGAATATACAATTTATCACACAAAAAATCTTAGTTCTTAGATGATGAAATTAAACCTAGAAAATGTCATTAGGCACAACATATATGATATTTCTAGAATCAATTTCAAGATAGGTCAAGTTTAGCAATATATGTTCAATTGAAATCAAATGGCTAAAACTCAAGCAAACACTCAATCATAAAACCCTAACATATGTACTAGCATTCTTCTCAACACATTTCATCAATCAAATAGAAAGAATAAAAGAGATGATCAAAAGAAATTGAAAGAAGAACAAGTAACACATACAAAGTTGAATCATGTACTGAAATCAGACCACTGAGAACAATGACGAAGTCAAATGCCTCTGGAAATGCTTGGGATTTGTAGCTCTTGTCGAGACCAACAGTTTTGGCTTTTGGATCACTCGATTTCGAGTTCGTATGAAAAAGTTATGATCGAAATAAGAACACTAAAATCATGAAGATTTCTGCAGAATTTTTCTTTCAAAATTTTCTTCAAGTTATGTTTTGAGAGAAGGAAAATCATATTTGAATGATTCAAGGAGGGAACAAAAACGACCCAATCGGAGGCGGCCACATCACAATCCCCATGTGGGGCACGTGGGCCACATGGGACCAGAGCGGTGCTCTGGCCGTGGGCCCCATGGCCTCCACACGTGGTGGCCAATGCATGGCCTTTGGCCATGCTAGCCTCTCGCGCGCTCCTCTCACGTTCTTCAGCCGTATTCGGGTACCTGAACTCCGATTTTGAATCTATTTTTAGATTACGAATCATGACTCCTTCATGCACGACAACGACTAAGAAACTTTGACAAATGGTTGAGAAATTATCTCAGAAAATGATGACGAAGTTAACTCAACGAATGAGAATGCAAAGTAGCGTAGCTACATCGTTTGGACTTGAAACCTATTGAATGAGTAACCAAAATGACTGGAACTCAATAAGGAATCAAATAAGAACATATTAAAGTCCAAAATACAAGAAACACAAACACATATAAACACAATGTCACACAAGTATGCCATATCTACACGATAGTCATAAAACATGCAATTCCACAATGTTTGTCTATAAGAGACCAATGCATGTGCATACTTAAATGTGTGTGAATGTGTTATACCAAATGTTTGCACAACGATTTAGGGACACACATATATGAATTGTGTGTGTGTGCGCTAACGCCTTGCAAGAGTATAGAAGTCTAAGTATACCTTTGACGCTTTCACCTCTTGAAGACGATATTTGCACTAGAAGTTGCTCTTCAACTTTGAAGCTTCTTTTCTTCTAAGTGAAACAAATTAACGATGTGTAGAATATTAATCTAGAGGGGGGGGGGGGTGAATAGATTTTACCAAATTTTCGTGTATGGTCAAGATTACGAAAATACCACTAATAGACAATATAGAATAGCAAGTGTAATATGGTGCGGAAATTAAATCACACTTGATATTTACGTGGAAACCCTCACGGGAAAAACCACGGGCTAGTAAGTAAGCCACACTCGAAACACAAATCCACTAAATGTGTAAACCGATTACAACCTAATCCTGGTAAGTAATCACACACCTACCTAATCCAGGTATAAGTGGACCTAGTCCAATTGCTTGCGATCTAAGCAACCTAATCCTGGAAGCTACATACAAGACTTTAGTTCTCAATCAAGAGATTAACACCCTAAGTGAATATGTGAATATCCAAAATACAACATAGAGCAAGGGAATCATATATGCTTATCTAAGATGATGATTTTGCAATAAAAGCAATCCTAGATAATAAGAACTAAATGACATGTCAATTAGCTTAGCAAATCATAGATTATGCAAACCTAAAAAGCTATCACAATACAACTCTCAAACATTCAAAAACACTAATCTCAAACTTGTATCTAAGATATATATGAATAACATACAAGTAATAAATGAGATTGCTTGCAAAGAAAAACACAAAATATGTAAGATATTAGTGAAAAACTTACCAAGCAAAGTGTGATGAAGAATCCATGCAAGATGATATCTAGATGATCAAGGATGATGCTAGATGATGATTGATGATCATGGAAAAGTGTTTGAGTAATCAAAGATGAGTTCTTGATGAAAAAGCTCTCTTTGAAAATTCTCTCAATTAAAAATATGATATTTGAGTCATTGGGGACGACCTAAAAAAGAAGCAATGTTTATATAGGTGTCCCAATTGATGAAACGCTGTTTTGAGAAAAACAGGGCAAACCGTTGTCATTACTGCTGCCAAAGCCACAGCGGTATTGACAGCGGTACATAAAAAATGCATCAGGTATGAAACCGCTGTGCCAACCGCTGTGGCTTCCACAGCGGTTATGACAGCGATAAGCACTGTTCATGAAACCGATGTCCAACCGCTGTAAAAAAACCCACAGCGGTCAGAGTGATACAAACAGAGCATCTCACCGCTGTGGATACCGCTGCGGATACCGGCAGTGGTCTCCAGACCTCATGCCAAGCAAAGGCAAGGCTTTGCATCCTAATGCCTAAATGTCATGGCATTTCAATGTACAAGATGCAATCATTTAAGAACATGCAAGAAGAGGTATAATTGATCATTAATGAGCACATAATAATAACACATACACAACATACAAGAACATGAGATGTGAGTGTGTGTGTGCAACTAATCTCTTCAAAGCAAATTAAGCACATAGAAGTTTACCTTTGGTGCTTATCAAGATGAGGTCTTGAAAGGGCATTGATCTTGAACACTAATATCTAACTACCCTTACAATGAACCTGAAAGTAATTAAATACTCGAGGTGTGTTTATCAATATAAAGCTAGAGGGGGGGGGGGGGGGGGGGGTGAATAGATTTTATCTAATTATTACCCAATTTTCGCATGCATGTCAATTTTACGAAAATACCCCTACTAGTCAAAAATACATACAAGTGTAACATAGTGCGGAATTAATAAATGACACTTGATGTATACGTGGAAAACCCAACCACTGGGAAAAACCACGGGCTGTATAGTGCGCCACACTCGGAACTCGAAATCACTAATTGAAATGAAGTTTACAACCTATGTAGACCTCGTCTAACACTCCGGTATGTAACCCCTCACTTCTACCCAGCGGGCCTTTATTAGCAACCCTATTCCAATTTGCTCGATCCTCGAAGTCACTACTTGTAATGATGTTTACAGCCAATCCCGGTCTGTAACCCACCACTACTACCCAGCGGGCCTGTAATAGCAACCCTAGACCAAGACTTCAATCTCTCAAAAGAGATACACAACCCTATGTGAATATGTATGAATATTCAATTAATGCAATAAGAGCTAGGGTACTCTAAATGCTTATTTAGGATGATGATATATTCAATTTAAATTAACCCTAGATATCAATAGCTAAATGACATGTCAAATAGCATAGATAATCATAGATTATAAAAACCTAGATATCTATCAAAAACAACACTCAATCAATTCATCACAAATAATCTCTTTTCTTGTATTTAGCATATGATCTAAAACATACAAGTAATTTAAAAGAGATGGCTTGGTATTTAAAATACTACAATAAGATGAAATTAATCAAAATCTTACCAAGCAAGTTGTGATGATGCAAACCCATACATGGATGCACTCTATATAGACATAGGAGATGCAATATGAAATTTGATGCAAAAGGGGTTTGATTTGAGTGGTTAAAGTTGAGTTCTTGATTTGATTTTCTCTCAAAATCTATCTTTGAGGATTATGGTTCTTAAGAGTCAAAGAACTGATTCAGATAATGAGAAAGTGTGATATTTATAGACGTCAAGAACAGGGCAAGTGAAAAGACAATTTTTCCCCTGAAATCGCACGATCGGCGGTTTCATTCGGCGGCCAGGCCGCCGAATTGAACAGCCGAATTGCTCCCGAGAAGAACAGGGGAACTTCGGCGACTTCGTTCGGCGGTTTCGTAACCGCCGATCATAACCGCCGTTTTGGACATGAGAGGAATTTCAATCAGGTCTGATTCGGCGGTTTCGAACGGCGGCCAGGCCACCGAACGGAACCGCCGTTTCACTAAAAATGATGAAACCAAGGAGAAGCCAAAGGCATCTCCACCGGCGATCATCGCGCAAAACAAAGCACATCAACGTGCACGCGCGGACGTTTCCTAACAATCTTCGGGAAACGAATTACACCACACATAAAAGCTAATCATGCATGAAGTGCAAGTGTGGGTATTGAATGCATCCTAATGCCTAACATGTCATGGCATTATCATATAACAAGATGCAATCAATTCAACATGCAAGAAGAGATATTGAATAAATCAATAAAGCACAATGCACACAAAATATAAACATAACATTCAAGAATAAGAGTTATGCATGTTGTGAGTGTGTGCAACTATATCTCTTCAAGCCAAAGTAAGCACAAGATATATACCTTTGGTGCTTGTCCTCTTGAGGTCTTGGAAAGGGTCTTGATCTTCAACAAACACCTAGACTACCCTTACAACCAAACCCCAACATGTGGTTTGACCACGAAATAAGCCAATCTATTAATGGGAATCCTTATAGAACCCCAATTGTGGTTTGTCCACGAAATAAGCCAATCATGTAAATGAGACCTTACACTAAGAACATCCTAAGCAACAACTATTACAAATATAGAGTGTTTTGCAATGGAATCAAGCCAATACAAATCATGAACCTTACAATATGAAATAACATCTTCAAGATTCATCATATCAACCAAACGAATATGCCAACAAATATCAACTTGAAACATGTGAACATATCATAAAAGAAAACAAAGTCTAGCATACTATGCTCTTGATAAGTGCTCTATCTTAGGATAGCCCGTGAGTTTTTCCCAGTTGTGGGTTTCTCACGTAAATCAATCAACATGCAATTTATTGTTTTCCGCACTTAAATTTAGTTGATTGTATTTGCTTAATTTGGGTGATTATTGAATATTGACTACTCAAGAAAAATTGGTAATTAACTTGATTAAAACCTATTCACCCCCATCTACGTATTTTTAGACACGCTACAATTAGTTTCATTTGGCAAGAATGATTGCTCTATTTTAAAGTCAAATGGACAAACCTTGTTAAAAGGAAAGAGATCTAGTGACAATTGCTATTGTCTTGAAACTAGTGTCATCTCTTGTAATGTGTCCAAATGTGAGCAAGTAGATTTGTGGCATCAAAGGCTTGGCCACATGAACTATCGAGATTTGAGAATCTTAGACAAGTTCAAAGTTGTGTGTGGTCTTCCCGAGCTTGGGAAGAAAATTGATGGCGTTTATGGTCTTTGTCAACAAGGAAAGCAAACCAAAAGCATGCACAAAAACGGTAAGTATCTCAACACCAAAGAACCATTAGAGCTCCTCCACACGGACCTTATAGGTCTTATGCAAATCGAAAGTCTCGATGGCAAGAGATACATTTTTGTTTGTATTGATGATTTCTCTAGGTTTTCTTAGACATACTTAATTAGAGAGAAATCAAAAGCTTTTGAGAAATTTAAGATGCTTTGCACTAAAATACAAAATGAGAAGGATTCTCATATCAAAAGCATTAAGAGAATTATGAGTGACCGTGGGAGGGAATTTGAAAATGCTAACTTTGAAAGCTATTGCAATAGCTTAGGCATTTCCCATGAGTTCTCGGCTCCTAGAACTCCTCAACAAAATGGAGTTGTTGAAAGGAAAAATAGAGTCCTTCAAGAGATAGCCCAAGTGATGTTGCTTAGTAACAAAGTCCCGAGGAACCTTTAGGTCGAACCCGTTAATACGGCTTGCTATATAGGAAATAGAGTCTTCCTAAGGCCCGGTACTAGGCAAACCTCTTATGAGTTGTGGAATGGTAGAAAGCCAAATGTCAGCTACTTCCACTCATTTGGAAGCAAATGCTACATTCTTAATGACCGTGATCAACTTGGCTAGTTTGATGCGAAGAGTGATGAGGGAATTTTTATTGGCTATGCTCTTAATAGTAAGGCATATAGAGTGTTTAATTTAAAGAATCATAGTGTCATGGAATCATCTAATGTTATCATAGATGATTATAGGCATAAGACTATTAACCATGATAAGGAGGTTGATGTGGTTGATAATTCTCCCTTGGAGAAGAGTGGTGAGACTTCAAGTGATGTGAAGTCTAGCATAGATGAAGAGATCATTCAACCTTTTGATAGAGATCCTTCATTGGATTCTAAAGAACCTGCTCCTTAGGTTAGACATCTCCATAACAAAGATGATGTTATTGGAGATGTCAATGAGGGTGTTAAGACTACGTGTCAAATAGCTAATCAAATTCTCTATACTTGTTACACCTCTCAAATTGAGCCCAAAAAGGTCGATGAGGGCCTTGAGTGATGAGTTTTGGGTTATTGCCATGCAAGAAGAGCTAAACCAATTTGAAAGAAATAAGGTTTGGACTCTAGTTCCTAGACTTAAGAGTACTAATGTCATAGGCACCAAATGGGTGTTTAGGAACAAATCCGATGAGGATGGAAACATTGTGTGCAACAAGTCTAGACTTATGGCACAAGGATGCTCTCAAATTGAGGGTATCAATTTTGAGGAGACTTTTGCTCCGGTTGCCCGTCTTGAGTCCATAAGACTTCTCTTGTCCATATCTTGTGTACACAAGTTCAAATTGCACCAAATGGATGTCAAGAGTGCTTTCCTAAATGGCTTCTTACAAGAGGAAGTGTTTGTTGAGCAATTTAAGGGGTTTGTGGAACCACACCACCCCAATCATGTATATCGCCTCAAGAAGGCCTTATACGGGTTGAAAAAAGCACCGAGGGCTTGGTATGAGCGCCTTACTCAGTTTCTTGTTGACAATAACTACTCTTGGGGTAGTGTTAACAAGACCTTGTTCATTAAGAGAAACAATGATAAGCTATTTATAGCTCAAATCTATGTTGATGACATTATGTTTTGCTCCACCAACAAATCCAAAGTCCAACAATTTGTTGATGTCATGTCTCATGAATTTGGGATGAGTTTGGTTGGTGAGCTTAATTACTTCCTAAGTTTGCAAATTAAGCAATTGCATGATGGGATTTTCATAACCCAAGCTAAGTATGCAAAGAACCTAGTGAAGAAGTTTGGCCTTGAAAAAACTAAACATTGTGACACACCCATGAGTACCACTTTGAAGCTAAGCAAGGATGCTAGTGGAAAAAGTGTGAAACAAAGCCTTTATCGTGGCATAATTGGTAGCTTGCTTTACTTGACTGCAAGTAGGCCCGATATAACTTTTAATGTGGGTGTGTGTGCTAGGTACCAAACGGATCCCAAAGAGTCTTATCTCTTTGCTATGAAGAGAGTCATTCATTATGAGAATGAGACATCCAACTATGTGATATGGTACTCTTTTGACACTAATGCTAGTCTAGTTGGCTTTAGTGATGCAGATTGGACCAAGTAATTGTAATGACTGGAAGAGCACATCGGGTGGTTACTTCTTTCTTTGGAACAACCTTGTATCTTGGTTTTACAAGAAGCAAAACTCCATATCCTTGTCCACAGTTGAAGCGGAATACATAGCCGCAGGGAGTGGTTGCACACAACTCCTATGGATGAAATAAATGCTTGTGGACTATGGCTTTGATCAAGGTACTCAAACCCTTTATTGTGATAATTTGAGTGCAATTAGTATTTCTAAGAATCTTGTACAACACTCTAGGATTAAGCACATTGACATTAGACATCACTTTATTAGGGAGCTAATTGAAAACAAATGCATTGCTTTTGAACATGTTGGAACCAATGATCAACTTGCAGATTGATTCACAAAGCCCTTAGATTCAACTAGGTTCATAACACTTAGTAGGTCTACTGGAATTTGTCACATGCCTTTATATGGTTTGGTAATTGACCCCATGAGGGGAGCTCAAGCATAGAGAGCAAACTTGCATTCTTGTCACATGAAATTTTTTGATAAACTTTATGTTTCTTCATTAATTGCTTGAGTATCTTGGTTGCACATATATGCTTGTATGGTATTTTTATTCAATAAGTGTGAACCATTGCTTTGTTGGAAATCTTTGTCACCTTAATGTTCAATAATGCACTTTTAGACTAGGAAAATTGAAAGTATACAAACATAGTTAAATTGCTTAAAGCATACCTAGAAGGGGGGTGTGAATAGGTTTTATATCTTTTTCAATCCCTTGAAACAAACACACATTTGTCCCTCAAGATAGCTTTACATACAACACATAAACCAAACTTTCATACATAGACAAGATGAGCATGTGATCATTTAAGCATTGTCTATATATATCAAGAGTTGCATAAGGAATAATAACATTAAAAATTATCAACAACAAAGAATACTTTTATTTCAATATTGTTCAATGTGTTACAAGTATAAACAAATATAACTATACACAAAAGTATCAATATAAAAAAGAATAATATATACAAGTATGATCACTATGTTTTGCTTTACAATTCACACTTAACAAATCTTGATTCCAAATGCGTCACAAGAGAAGAATGTACTACAAGATTAAAACAAACACATATACAAAAAAGAAAAAGAGAGATAAAAAGAATTGACATATGAGATTTTTTAACGTGGTAAAACCTCCAAGGAGGAAGCATCCATGAGTTGAATTACAACCATTAGGTACTATATATATTGGATGATAGATTAGAAATTCCTCAAAAGTGACCAACCTTGATCTACTTCCTATTGGAGTCTATGTCTACCCAATCCCTATTGGAAGATACAAAAACCCTCAATGATGTGAAGCCACCATATATTGGAGTCCATACCAAACCAACATCGTTGGAAGATTAGAAATTCCTCAAGAGCCAATGCACATCCCATGCAACATTATCTATTGGAGTCTATGTCTACCCAAATGCCCGCGCCTACCAATAATGTAGCCAACTCCCTATCCAAGACACTCATGCCTCTAGAGAGCCTCCAATGCATAGCTATCCGGACCTTTCCGATCCTAGCCATGACTTCTTGCTTGGTTATTCGGACCTCTTGTCCTAACCAAGATTTCCTTGCTTGACTATTCGGACACCTTGTCCTAGTCAAGACTTCATGCCTTTTACAAGGACTTCCTAAGTGTGATCCATGAATGCAAATGATACAAACAAGCAATTCAACATAGAGCATGTGATCAATACATTCTATGGAAAACTAGATTAAAACATGTGAGAACACAAGTCAAAAAGTCTAGTTATAAAACTTGAATCAAAAACTAGAGCATGTGAAAACACCTAACACATGTGGCTCCTAGTTTCATTCACAAATCTAACACTTGAATAAATCATATACATGAAGCACATATCCAAGCTACTAGAAACATACACAAAAATGCTAGAATCGCAAAATGTGTTCAATGAATATTCTAGCCAACATTTAGAGCAATGATATAATGAATAATCAATTAAATCATATTTGGCTCTAAATACAAAATCACAAGTGCTAATCCTAGATTTGTTCAATTAGAGGATCCAAGCATATGTCAAGGTTATTGATCATAAAATGAAACAATCAATCCACAAATAACCCTAGATATCAAACTAATCACAATACAACACTCAAACATGTGAAAACCTAGAATCCTAGAAAACTAGTTCACATACGTCTCTAATTAGACTTTGATTAGGTTTGATTATGAAACTATCTTTCTCAATAGCATTCATCATACATATACATACATATAGAAGAAGAAACCCCAAGGTAATTGAAGGTTATAAAAGAAGAAAACACAAAGTTAAGACAACTACCGATGATTCACGAGCTGGTTCGGTTTTAAAGGTGAAGCCACCAGAAACCTCGATCAAACAGCTGAAAGACCATTTGGAAAAGATAGAGGACTCGATTATGAAGATTCTCCAATTTGAATAACTCAATTCTGACTTCGTATGAGAAAGTTATGGTGTTTAGAAGGTGAGAAAGTTTGAGAGAAAATTTTGCTCTTCTATTTTCTAATTTTTCTGCTTGAAATGAAATGGGAGAGAAAGGAGAAACTTAAAAGAGATGAAAGAGAGGGAAAGAATGGGAAAATCAGGAGGTGCCACATCAGTAGCCTGTGAGGGGCACGTGAGCCTCACGGGGTAGAAGGCTTGTTGGCCCATGAGCCTCACGGCCTCCTTATGCGCCTCATAAAGCTTGGCCGTTGGCCAATGCTTGCTTCCCTTGCACTCCTCTCGCGTTCTTCGACCGTATTCGGGCCTCCAAACTCCGAATTTGAATCCGTCTTTGGATTACAAACTATGACTCCCTCACGCACAAGTAAGACTACAAAACTTTGACAAAAGGTTGAGAATATGACTCGGTATACGATGACAAAGACAACTCAATGAATGAGAACGAAAAGTAGCGTAACATCCTAGTTTGGACTCAAAACCTAATGAATTAGTAACCGAAATGACCAGGACTCAATAAGAAATCATATGAGATCATGTTCAAGTCTAAAAACAATAAAATGGAAACAAATAAACTCAAATTCACACACGTATACCGTTTCCTAGACATAGTCCTAGAACATACAATTACACAATGTTTATCAAATTAATATCTAATGCATGTGCATACATTACCAAGTGTGTGAATGTGTTATATCAATGTTGTACAACTATACAGGGACACAAATGAATGTCATGTGTGTGTGTGCCTAAGCCTTGTAAGAGGAATGAGGTCTATTATACCTTTATTGTGCAATTTAGCACATTCCTCTTTGAAGACACCATCTTACATGAATTGTGGCCGAGTATTTCTTTGATGCTTTGAATCATCATTTCTAAGACCACTAATCAATACAAGAAAAACATCGTTTTGATATGGAATACATGCCAAGACAAACTAAAAACCTAACAAAAATTGATTGGGAAATACACTTGAATTACCCATAATTTATCTCCATGACATGTGAACCTAATTTTTGACAAGCTTAAATTGATATGTTTGGTATCTTTAAAATTGCTTATGCTTGAATGCAAATGTGTGTGAATGAAATTGACAAGACTAAACTCAATAAGGATTGTGTATCCATTCAATCAAGAAGGATGTCTCATCCAATTTAGTCTTGTCTCTCTTCTTAATGGTTTAGCAAGACTACTATTATACGGATAATTCAACCAAAAAAATCAAATAGGATCTTTGTATCCATGTCTTGGTTTGCCTTTAAGATTTGATATAGTTGCCTTGTCTTACAAATCTAATGAAACTATATCTTGTTGCTTGTGACAAAAGGGTACACATTGGTTTGAATTCCTTTGGAAACTCTTTTGATGCTTGCTTTGCCAAATACCATTGTTTGAACTTCGATGTTGTATGTTTTGCATCCAAAGCAAAAATTTCACACATTCTCTTCAAAATAAATCTCCATGCTTCTCTTCCAATTAATTAAGTTGCATAAAGTTCTTGTATATGATTATGCAAATATTTTGTGTGCTACTATCTCTCTTTGCTAAAAGCAACCCGGTTGGGGATACTCATTTGCTTATCTCATGACAAAATGGGGGAGTAGTGTGTAGAAAAGATAGGGGAGTTTTAGTGCATCATAGCTCAAGAGCATTTCAAAGGTATATCATTTGTGCTCAACTCTTGAAGAGACTAGTTGCACACACACACTTTTCATGCATGTTTTATTCTCTTGCATTTGTGTTTCAAATTCTCATATGTGTGTTCTTCACTTCCTACACGTGCATCTTGTTGTTAGATCTAAGTGTGGTATTGAGTATTGAAATTCAGTTCCTGATGTTTGATCGGAATCGTCCGCTTGCACGATGGTGTGCTTTTTTCTAGCACGATGAGTGACCACTAGAATGGTCCTAGTGCATAGGTCCTTACCTGCGCACAAACCGTGAACTGCACTCGGGTTGTTTACCAGCTCCCTGTGCATGGGTGTTGTGCAGGTCTATAGCCGCGCAGTCACAAGCAAAGTGATCACTGGTGATTTCCAGCTCCCTGTGTGCGGGTGATGCGCAGGTCTATACAAGCTATTAGGTTTTTGGTTTGTCTTGGCATATATTCCATATCAAAATGATGTTTTTCTTGTATTGATTAGTGGTCTTAGATTATGATGATTCAAGCTTCAAAGAAAGACATGGCTAGTTTTCATACAAGATGGTGTCTTCGAAGAGGAATATGCTACATTGCTCAACAAAGGTATATTTAGACCTCATTCCTCTTACAAGGCATATGCACACACACACAAATCATTCATAAGTGTCCCTGCATGGTTGTGCATATTTTATATAACACATTCACATATTTTAGTATGCTCATGCATTGAACTCAAATTGTCATACATTGTAGAATTGCATATTCTAAGACTATGTATATGAAATGGCATACATGTGTGATCTTGTGTTTAATTGTTTGTGTTTCTTGTATTTTGGACTTGAACATGATATTATATGATTCCTTATTGAGTCCCAGTCATTTCGGTTACTCATTCATTAGGTTTCGAGTCCAAACGATGTAGCTACGCTATTTTGCAATCTCATTTGTTAAGTTGTCATCATCGTCGTTTTCTGAGATGAATTCTTAACCTTTTGTCACAGTTTTGTAGTCTTCGTTGGGTGTGAGGGAGTCACGATTCGTAATCCGATGACGGATTCAAAATCAGAGTTCGAAGGCCTGGATACGGTCGAAGAACGCGAGCAGTGCACGAGAGGAGCAAGCATGGCCAACGGCCAAGCTTGGTGGCCACGTGTGGAGGCCGTGTGCCACACGGCCTGAAAGAAACGCTCAGTGTGTACAATATTATCTAGAGGGGGGGGGGGGGGTGAATAAATTTTAACTATTATTGCCCAATTTTCGCATGTATGTCAATTTTATGAAAATGCTCCTAACTAGTCACAATAATATAACAAGTGTAATATGATGCGGAAATTAAATAACACTTGATATATACGTGGAAACCCAACCACTGGGAAAAACCACGGGCTGTATAGTGCGTCACACTTGAACCTCGAAATCCACTAATTGAAATGGAGTTTACAACCTATATAGACCTCGTCTAACACTCCGGTCAATAACCACCCACTTCTACCACGCGGGCCTTTAAAAGTGGCTCTAGTCCAATTGCTTGAGGCCTAAGCAATCTTAGCCCCAAGTCTTAATTCTCAATGAAAAGATAATGCAATCTATGTGAATATGTATGAATATTCAAATAACAAACAAGGCTAGGGAACCTTAGATGCTTATCTAGGATGATGATATAACAATTAAATCAATCCTAGATATCAAGAGCTAAATGATATGTCAAATAGCTTAGCTAAACATAGATTAAATAAACCTAGAAAGCTATCACAATACAACACTCAATCATGTCAACATAACAATCTCTATTTTGAATATTAGATGTTAATCTAAGAACATGCAAATAATAAAAGAGATGCCTTGATAAATAAAACACTAATTATAAATGATAATAATGAAGAACATACCAAAGGAAGTGTGTTGACCAAGACCCATGCAAGTAAACATCCTAACTATGCTAAAAAATGCTTAGATGATATTTTGATGCATATGAAAATGGGTTTTGAGAGTTAGAGAAAAGTTCTTGGGAGTTTCTCTCTTGAAGATATTTGTCTCTCAAAAGTGTATTTTTTTTCTCTTAATTTTCGGCCAAGTGAAGAGAAGAAAATATATATGAATATTTAGGTTTTCAACAAAACAAAACAGCACCGTTTAACATATATATATAATTAGGTTGAATGTAATGCTGCGCCGTTTTAGACAATTTAGAAAAAATCAATTCACTTTAAAGCTGCACCGTTTTGACATTTGAGAAACAAAATTAATTGAAGTTAATCTAGTGAGGTGAGCTCACGTGAGAGAAACTCAAATGGTCCAATGATTTGTCAAGGTCATGCACATGCAATCACAACAAACATGAGCTCACAATAAAACATATGCACACAATTAAATGGCATTGAAAATTCAAAAACAAAATGAATCAGATATGTGCCGTGTGAATGCCGTGGGTCAAACGCGGGCAGAGAAGGAAGATTGGCGTGGGGAGCTCGTGGCTCACACGCCACCCCTTGCTTGGTGTGGTTATCATGCAACACTAAGCCGGCTTCGGTCCCGAGCATTCTTCAGTCCGATTGACCTCGAACATTGGAAATCAATTCTGTCTTCGGAATATTGACTCGGACTCAATCATAAATATGAAAAATTATATAACTTTCCATTTTAATCTCGGAATTGAATTTCGGTTTCCGATAAAAACACGGAATGTCCCAAATGTCTCGGAAATCATTCAAAACACATAAATAAGTCTCCAAATCACTCGGAACTCATCTATGGATAAATCTACACATGAAAATATAACAAAGAAGTGCAAGTATGGAATGTGACATGTGAAGAGAATGTACACAAATGCTAGTATGCTAAGTGTGTGTGTGCAATCTAAGTCTCTTCAAAGAAAACTAAGCACTAGAGATTATACTTTTGACGTGCTTGTCCCTTGAGGTCTTGAAAGGGTCTTTGAGCTTATTCCTCAATCACCTAAACTACCCTTACACATCAAACCCCAAAATGTGGTTTGTTCACGAAATAAGCCAATCAACAAATGGGAATCCTTACACGGCCAGAGCAGCTCTCTGCCCATGTGTGCCACACGCACCCCTGGGTGATGTGGTTGCATGTGATTGGTCCGTTTCTCCCTCTCTTTCATCTCTTTTAAATTCTCCAATTCCCTCTCATTCTTTTCAAGAAGAAAAATTAGAAAATCTTTAGAGTAGAATTTTCTCTCAACTTTTTCTCATCTTCCAAACACCATAACTTTCTCATATGAAGTTGGAATTGAGTGATTCAAGTTGGAGATTGTTTGTAATCAAGTCCTCTACCTTTTCCAAGTGGTCTTGTAGCGGTTTGATTGAGTTTTCAAGTGGTCCTACCCAGAAAACCGAACCAGCTCGTGATTGCAAGGTAGTTGTCATATCTTTGAGATTTCTTCTTTTATAACCTTCAATTACCTTGGGGTTTCTTCTTCTATAAGTATTTGTATATATGGTGAATGCTATTAAGAAAGATAGCTTTATAATCAAACCTAATCAAAAGTCTAATTAGAGATATATGTGAACTAGTTTCTTGGATTCTAGGTTTTTCACATGATTGAGAGTTGTATTGTGATTAGTTTGATATCTAGGATTATTTGTGACTTGATTGAATCATTTTACGATTAATAATCCTTGAAATGTGTTTTGATCCTTTGATTGATAAAATCTAGGATTAATTCATTTGTATGTGGTTTTAGAGCTATCTAGGATTTAATTGATTTGTCATTATATCCTTGCTCTAATTGTTGGCTAGAATATTCATTGAATACATTTTGTGATTCTTGCATTTTTATGTATGTTTGTAACATCTTGAATTTGTGCTTTATGTATAAGATTTATTCAAGTGTTATTTGTGTGAATGAAACTAGGAGCTATTTGTGTTAGGTGTTTTTCACATGCTCTAGGTTTAATTCAAGTTTTGCATCTAGACTATTATAACTTGTGTTTTCACATGTTTATGTCTAGTTGTTCCATGAAATGTATTGATCACATGTTCTATGTTGAATTGCTTGTTTGCATCATTTGCATTCACATGATCACACTTGGAAGTCCTTGTAAAAGGCATGAAGTCTTGACTAGGACAAGGTGTCCGGATAGTCAAGCAAGGAAGACTTGGTTAGGACAGGAGGTCCGGATAACCAAGCAAGAAGTCATGACTAGGATCAGAAAGGTTCGGATAGTTATGCATGGGAGGCTCTCTAGAGGCATGAGTGTCTTGGATAGGGAGTTGGCTACAATATTGGTAGGCCCGGGCTTTTGGATAGACATAGACTCCAATAGAGAGTGGTACATGGGATGTGTATGTACTCTTGAGGAATTTCTAATCTTCCAACGATGTTGGTTTGGTATGGATTCCAATATATGGTGGCTTCGCATCATTGAAGGATTTTGTATATTCCAATAGGGATTGGGTAGACATAGACTCCAATAGGGAGTAGATCAAGGTTGGTCACTTTTGAGGAATTTCTAATCTATCATCCAATATATATAGTACCCAATGGTTGTAATTCAACCCGTGGATATTTCCTCATTGGAGGTTTTACCATGTTAAAAAATCTCTTGTGTTAATTCTTCCTACCCCTATCTTTCATATTTGTATATGTGTATACATTAATCTTGTTTCATAATCTTCACTTGTGATGTATTTGTAAACAAGATTTTTGTTAAGTGTGAGATGTAAGCACATCATTTTGATCAAATTGTATATATAATTCTTTTGTATATTGAATTATTTATGTATAGTCATATAGTGATTGATACTTGTACATATTGAACATTATTATGAGTACATGTATTCTTTGTTTTGGTTTTAATATATTTCCTTCATTAGCACGTTGTAATATGAAACAAATTAACGGTGTGTATAATATTAATCTAGAGGGGGATGAATAGATTTTATCCGATTTTATCCGATTTTCGTTATAGATCAATTTTATGAAAATGCCCCTATCTAGTCAAAATAAAATAGCAAGTGTAATATGTACGGAATATTAAATAACACTTGATATTTACGTGGAAACCCTCACGGGAAAAACCACGGGCTAATAAGTGAGCCACACTCGAACCTCGAATCTACTAAATGTGTATAAACGATTACAATCTAATCCAGGTATATAATCACACACCTACCTAATCCCGGTATAAGTGAACCTAGTCCAATTGATTGTGATTTACGCAACCTAATCCCGGAAGCTACACAGGTCTTACCTCTCAATGAAGAGATAAAAAACTTATGTGAATATATGGAATATCCAAAATGCAATAAAGAGCTAGGTAACCCTATATGCTTATCTAGGATGATGATTTTACAATAAATTCAATCCTAGATATTAATAGCTAGATGACATGTCAAATAGTTTAGCTAAACATAGATTATCTAGAAAGCTATCACAATACAACACTCAATCAATTCATCACAAATAATCTCTAACTTGTATTTAGTATATGATCTAATAACATACAAGTAATTAAAGAGATGTCTTAATATGAAAAACATTAAAATTAGATGAAGTTAGTGAAAAACATACCAAGGAAGATGTGATGATGCAAAACCATGCATGGATGCATCCTATATGGTCATGGATGATCCTAGATGAACTTTGATGAACAAAGGAAAAGCTTTGAGTGTTTAAAGGTGAGTTCTTGTGAATTTTTTCTCTTAAAAAATATTCTAAGGAAAAATATGAATTTTGAACTCTTGAGAACAACCTAAAAACATAGAGTCATATATATAGAGGACTTAATTGAAGTGAGGTCGTTTTGGAAAAATCGCACTTGATTGTGCATTGTGCGCTGGTCGAGTAGCGCATTGACCAGCGCACAGCCTATAAATTGCATAGGCGTTGGACGACCGGCGCAACTGAGAGGCGCATGACCAGCGGCAGACAACTGAGCAAGTTGTGCTGGTGTGCTTGTGCTGGTGTGCTTGTGCTGGACGACCAGTGAAAGACCACTGGGCGATCTGCGTTGGTGTGCTACGCTGGTCTGGCGCATGACGACCAGTGCATAGCCTATTCCCTTTAAGCTTACACACAAAAGTGCAAGGGTAAAAAGGTAAATAAAATGCATCCTAATGCCTAACATGATATGTCATTATAATCACAAGATGCAATCAATATACTTATGCAAGAAGAGAGATTAAATAAACAATAATGCATACATAATACAAACACACAACATTCAAGAATAAGAATTATGCAAGTGTTATATATGTGTGCAACTACATCTCTTCAAAGCAAAGTAAGCACTAGAAATTTACCTTTGGTGCTTCTTCTCTTGAGGTCTTGAGAGTTTAATCTATCATTTCAAAAACCCTAAATGTGGTTTGTCTACGAAATAAACCAATCAATAAACTGAGACCTTACATAGTAGTTCTACTTAGCGTACTTACATTGTAATATTCAAAGTACAACTTGTGGAATTTGATCTTAATTGAATATCTTGTATATGAGATACATTGTTTGTTCGTATATGTTTTGTAGACTAAGGGTGGTGAATTGAGCACACATGTGTTAATTGTTTTCTCATAATAATCATGTTTAAGGTTAATTTGTATGCTCACCAAGGTTTTGACATAAGTCACGAAAGAGTTTCTAAAACTAATGTGTCAACCTATTCACCCCCCTAGATTGTTTAGTATAACCTTGTAGGTATTTTCACGCGCGGAGTCACCAGAGATGTGACTTTGGGTGTTTTTTTTTAGCTTCCAGTGCACAGGTCGTGCACGGGCCTTACCTGCGCACCAAACCCACACAGTGTCTTGTTTCAACCTTATTTTTCCAAAACGTCGTAGTTTCACTTAGGGCTTATATATATGTTGTCTTCTCTCTAGTTCATTTTTAAGAGTTAAAAAATCATATCTTTAAGAGATAGTGTAAGGATTCCCTTTAATTGATTGGCTTATTTCGTGGACAAACCACATGTTGGGGATTGTATGTAAGGGTAGCTTTAGTGATAGATATTCAAGCTCAAGACCCTCTCATGTCCTCAAGGTTGATAAGCACCAAAGGTAAACTTCTATGTGCTTAATTTGCTTTGAAGAGATTAGATGCACACACACATTCATATCTCATGCATAATTCATTCTCTTGTATGTTGTGTATGTGTTGTTATTTTGTGCTCATTAATGCTCATTAACATCTCTTCTTGCATGCTTTACATGATTGCATCTTGTATGACCAATGCCATGCCATGCATGTTTTTAAGATTTCATACATAGTGTCAG
Organism: Acer yangbiense; assembly: GCA_008009225.1. Classification (NCBI taxonomy): domain Eukaryota; kingdom Viridiplantae; phylum Streptophyta; class Magnoliopsida; order Sapindales; family Sapindaceae; genus Acer; species Acer yangbiense. The sequence goes on from CM017764.1 coordinate 18,587,665, forward strand.
GCGCTGTACAAAGCGCTGTTGGAAGCGCTGTTCGTACAGCGCCCATCCTGACCTAGTCGAAAATGCATTTTTAAATGCATCAGGTTTGATGCAATTTTGGAAGGCGCTGTACGAGCGCTGTACAAAGCGCTGTTCGTACAGCGCCGTTCGTACAGCGCCCCTCTGTTTTCCCGTGAGAACAGAGTAGGGGCACTGTACAGGCGCTGTACAAGAGGCGCTCTACGTATAGCGCCCAAGGCAAAAATAGGGACAACTTTTCAAAACGACCACACTTTGTTTTGGCATCCTATATATATGCCACTTTGACTTTAGGTCAATTAAGTGAGTTGATTATCAGATTTCATACTTAGAATATTTTTCTAGAAAAGAAAAATACAAAAGAACTCACCTTTAACCACTCAAATCAAACCCCTTTTGCATCAAATTTCATATTGCATCTCTTATGTCTATATAGAGTGCATCCATGTATGGGTTTGCATCATCACAACTTGCTTGGTAAGATTTTGATTAATTTCATCTTATTTTAGTATTTTAAATACCAAGCCATCTCTTTTTAATTACTTGTATGTTTTAGATCATATGCTAAATACAAGAAAAGAGATTAATTGTGATGAATTGATTGAGTGTTGTTTTTGATAGATATCTAGGTTTTTATAATCTATGATTATCTATGCTATGTGACATGTCATTTAGCAATTGATATCTAGGATTGATTTAAATTGATTATCTCATCATCCTAGATAAGCATCTAAGGTTACCTAGCCTTGTTTGTTATTTGAATATTCATATATATTCACATAGGTTATTTCTCTTCATTGAGAAGTAAGTCTTGAGGCTAAGAGTGCTTAGGCCTCAAGCAAATTGGAATAGGGTTGCTAATAAAGGCCCGCTGGGTAGAAGTGAGGGGTTACAGACCGGAGTGTTAGACAAGGTCTACATAGGTTGTAAACTTCATTTCAATTAGTGATTTCGAGTTCCGAGTGTGGCGCACTATACAGCCCGTGGTTTTTCCCAGTGGTTGGGTTTCCACGTATATATCTTGTGTTATTTGAATTCCGCACATAATACACTTGATATATTATTTTGACTAGTTAGGGGCATTTTCGTAAAATTGACTTGCATGCGAAAATTTGGTAATATTTGATAAAATCTATTCACCCCCCATCTAGCTTTATATTATACACGCCTCTAGGACTTTCAGATAGAGTGTCCTAGAAAGTGAGAGAGACTTCCAAGAACTCACCTTTACTCAACCAAACACATTCCCATGAGCATTTAGCATCATCCAAGCATGAGTCTTCTTGTTTTCTTTGACTATGTAATTTGAACATGCCCTAAAATATCTTGTTTCATTCTTATGACATGTTTGCCTAAGATTAGCATTTACTTTGTGATTAAATACATGACTCTTTACTTAATGTTGTTTCTAACATGATTGAGTCTTTGTTTGTTGGTTGAGATGTGTTGTTTGTTAATAGCTTACATCTAGGACAATATTGCCCTTTAGCTAAATCTTCATGCCTTGCATTTAGATATTGATATCTAGGATTGTTTAACTTGCCATGATTGAATCTTTAGATAAGCATTTAATGTAGCCTAGAATTAATTGCATTTTTGGATATTGTCATATATTCACATGGGTTGTTTATCTCTTCATTGAGTATTAAGCCTTGTGACTAAGTAGATTAGTGCACAAGCAATTGGTCTAAAATCACTATAAAAGGCTAGCGGGTAGTAGTGATGGGTTAGTGATAAAGAATGGTGTGACTAGATATCAACCTAGGTTGTAAACATCATTACATATAGTGGATTTGAGGACCGTATATAGCTAGATGAATAGCCCATGAGTTTTGCCCTGTTGGAGGTTTCTCATGTAAATCAATCCTTGTGTTTTTATTATTTTACGCACTTTTATTGTTGTTTGTTTGATTGCTAGTTTGAAGCAAAGTTGTTGAAAATGATTAAGTCGAAAAGTTGGTAATTAATCAATTAAACCCTATATATATATATACAGTCCCGATCTGATCAGTGCATCCTGATATAACTTTATTAGGATACTGAATGTGAGCCACTAGTTTTGACAAGTGCATACATACTTGAGTCAAAGTATGTAAAACGAGTGACTCACATTCAATATCCTCACGAAGTTATATTAGGATGCACTGACTTGAAATTTTTTCTATATATATATATATATATATATATATTAAAAGCCAACATATATAATAGTTAATTGATAACTAAAATTAAACTTTTCAAAAACAAAACTAAAAATAAAAATTATTTAATCTATTATTAAAACAAAAAATTAATATTGAGAAATTTTAAAAAAAATATTAAAATTTATGAACTAAAACATCATCATCTTCTCCAACACCCAAAGACTAACCTAAACTCAATCACCAAACCCTAGCCACCACCACCCAAGCACAAAACCCTAACCCCTCTCTAAAAACGTTTTTTTTTCTTCTCTCATATCTCTTATTCTCTTATTCCTTGCTCTTTATCTTCTACAATAAAAAACCACGAACCAAAAAGCAAGAGATTAAACTTTTACAAAAGGGTTCTTGACTGGTTTCTGGAAAAAAAAACATAGACTCTTAATTGTGTTTTGCTACGAAGAGTGAGAAAAATATTTATAAAGACGAGATTTTGAATGCAAAATCAGATATGGGTGGTGGAGTCAAAAAGTGGGAAATATGAGCTTTTGAATGATGTTAATCAATCGAGTGGGTTTTGGAAGAAACCAGATGGGATGGAGTACATGCCATCTCTGGTCTTTCACTAGGGAGTACCAAGTCAAAGTGAGGATATTGTGATTGAAATGGGGAAACTGCTAGAGAAGACAATGAGAAGAGAGGTTTTTTTTTTTTTTTTTTTTAATTTTTTAATTTTAAATATTATTAAACAAATTAATTTAAGTTTTTTTTATTTATATAAATTTACCTATTTACCCTTAGTTAATTAACTAATTTCTAACCGATGAAGTTTCTATTAAACTTGGGTTAACTTTTGAACACATAACAACATGTGAGTAGGGGGTAATGCTCACCCCTTGGAGGGGGTGAGCAAAAATGAACTCTTTAGGTAATGTTTACATATTTTGTATAGTTATATGGTTTGAATTTTAATATAAGAGTATACAAAAATTAAAGATTTGAAAATTGAACAAAACTAAAATAGAAAAGAAAATAACTATCTCTCATGACAACTCATAGAAACTATGCAATTGTAGCTAAATCTTAACTATATATGCTCACCAAAATATTTAGTCTAATCTCATATTTTATCAAATAAAGTATAGTACTAATTCAGTCAAGTTAGTCACATATTTCACCGAACACAATATACTATTAATTTAGTATAGTATAGTCTAATTAATATAATCTAATCCCAAGTACAGTATGTCTCAATTTTATCCGATCCAATAAAATAGTTCATTATTTCAATATGAGGTTTTGTCTATTAATTCTTTGAGGTTATATAGCCTTTTTCTTAGCCTATTTTGTTTTGGGAAAATTGCACTAAAGTATCATGACATTTTCTAAAACTGCAACTAGATTGTACATTTGTCAAAATAACAGATTAATACCCTTGACCAAATGATTGACCGTCAAAATTAACTGTTGAACGATCAAATATTACGGAATGACCAAATTGCCATTAAACAACATATTTTATCAATTATTATTTTTATTTTATTTTTAAAAAAATAAATACATTAAAAATTAATTATAAAAAAAACAAGTTATTGGAGGAGTTGACCTCCTCCAAAGGAGATTGGACTCCATTCGAGATCGGGAGCTCCATTCAAGGAGATCCTGAAACAAAAGAGAACCACGAAAAAAAAATAAAAAAAATCTTCTCCATCAAAACCCTCCCCCTCTTGATTTTATCATGGATATGCCATTTTCCTCTACCTAGATCTTTAGATTCCTCACCAAAAAAACCAATGTAAACCCACATTGGTTTTTTTGGTTTTCTCGACTGGAAATTTGTCCCAAGAAAATAAGACTCTCTTTGCTGCTTCTTTGGAAGACGTGAGATCTGTGTTCCAAAAACCAGATCAATAATTTTTTTTTTCTTTTTTATAATTTAAAAATAACTTAGTGCCTTTTATTTCGGGTTTTTGTTTAGATGCTCAACTCACAGATTTTGTGGAAGCAGTTTGTTGTCGATTGAAAGAGTAAAAAAGAAAAGAAAGAGAGAGTGGGCACAATAAAATGGTGTGTGTGAACTATGATGGAATGTGTTTTTTTGGTTAATTGAATGTGTTTGTTTGTTTTTATTCTCCTCTCCAGATCTCCATTGAAATCTTCGCTGATCTCCTACACTTGATCATTGAGAGAAGAAATATTGATGATGATTGAATAAAACAAAAAAACGGAGATCTGAGTTTTTTTTTTCCTTCAATTAATTATAATGATGGAGATCCTAGATCTTCTAAAAAAAAAAAAATCTTTGTTTTTTACTTTAAAAATATTCTTCCATTTTTTATCTTGAATTGACGACGATGATGAGATCTAGGAACACCCAGATCTTGCTTCCCACCCAAAAAAAAAAGAGGTCTTCATTTTGTTTTTCTTCATTTGTTTTTTATTATCTATTTTTATCATTTTTGTTAAACAAATTGTGAACCAATTTTTTCTCCATTTTTTTTAAAAATATTTATACATTTTAAAGAGAAATTGACATTATTACCCTCTTAACATTCTGACATCCGTTAAATTTAACGGTCAAAGGGTTAGTCAATGGTACTTTCTAGTAAATTTGACAAAAATACGATGTTGTTGCACTTTCACCTAAAGTTGTGGTACCCCCCCTTTAATTTTTTTTTTATGCAGTTTCAACTCAAAAAAAATAATAATAATAATAAAATAAGAACCCTTTTATTCTCTTTTGTAAATTAGCCGTTTTGTTTGAAAAAAGAGAGACTATAATTAGTAATTACATCAAATTTTGGAGACGAAAAGTGACAGCATGGATATTTTTAAATTCAATAATGCTAAACATCCCACCTAAAATCCCACATTTTTCATCCCACTACATGTGGCATGTGAGATGTCAAATTGTGAGTGGATACACATTAATTACGCCTACCCCATGTATCCACTCACAATTTGACACCTCACATGCCACATGTAGTGGGATGAAAAAAGTGGGATTTTAGGTGGGATGTGTAGCATTACTGTTTTAAATTTCTTCTGGAATATATCAGTAATGCTACACATCTCACCTTAAATCCCATTTTTTTCATCCCACTACATGTGGCAAGTGAGGTGTCAAATTGTGAGTGGATACATGAGGTAGGTGTCATTAATGTGCATCCATTCACAATTTAACACCTCACATGCCACATGTAGTGGGATGAAAAAGATGGGATTTTAGGTGGGATGTTTAGCATTATTGTATACACAAAGGAGAAATTATAAACTTTTTTTTTTTTTTCGAGATTCAGACTGAGGAATATATACCTCTATTTTCTTGCGTTATATACTTATATCATTGAAATCTTTTTTTCTTTTTCAAAAAAAGAAGAAGTTGTTACACCTTTTTTTTTGTTTTTTTTTTTTCAAATAACACTTGTTGTTACCTTTTAATTGTTTTTTTCCCCATGATTATTAGTAAGAATTAAATGCATGACTTAATATAATCCAATTAAGAAATTACAGTGATATCCTCCATAGGTTTTATTACAATTTCTTGAGGGGATCGGTAGGTATGTTACATATGTGAAATTAAACCTCAAATTTATGAACACAAGGTAAAGTTTTTGGAATTAAAAAAAAAAAGAAAAAAAGTCCAAAAAACACACACACACACAATAATATGTTACACAATAGTTGGTGAAGCTAATGCTCGATCTAGATACTACTTCTATAATTGTGAGGTATCTATTCACACTAAGAGATTCTTCAAATTTTAAGGTTATTATAGATAAATGTGAGATGATATATACCATACTAGAGTTTGAACGGGTGGAGCTCCATTTGAAAACCCTAGGTCATTCCACAATTGTATTAAGAGGGTCGCCTCTTATTGATTTAAATATAAGTAGATTGTTGATATTAATACCACAGTACCAAACTACATGGCACATCAATTACTAATCTGGAGGTATAGGCTTGGCCTAATAAGAGCATTCCAACTAGTAATATCGAACCAACCACATTGAAAGATGTGACGTTCTTTTCATCAATTGAAGTTTTTCTTTAAGTAAATAAGAAAATCTAGACGAGATGATATTGGTCCGGTGGTATACCCCTTACTCCTACATTAGGCTGTGTGTTCGAGTCCTTCTCTCTTTAAAAAACTCCAAATTTATATAATACTTTTTTTTAAAAAATTCTCTAATTACTACAATTACAAATGAGGACATGAGTTAGTGTATATTAATTAACCGTACATGTGCATGACCGCTTTCAGTAAAATGGTCGTACTTTAGTATATCAAAGATACATCATTTTTATTGGGAGTTATATTATGAACCGTGCTTTATGAGGGCAAAGTAACCCCTATGCCTTTCTTGACTAATGTCAAATTTAAAAAAATAAAATATTAAATTTTACATTTGTAGAAGAGTGAAGGGTATAATAGTCATGGAAAAATGGATCACACATCATCTGAAGACTAATCACAGTACTTTTGGAATGATTCCACAGCATCATCATCAACATTCATGAGCTGAGCTAATACATTATAAAAAGCCTTGACTTCTCTTTCACTCTCCCTAATCTAGTATTAATTATTTAATTGTAATTTAACAAAAACAATAATTTTTTTATTTAAAAAAAGATATTAAATTAATTCCTCAACTCTCTCTTCTCATCTTGCAACACTATTCATTACGATCCTTAATTAATTTTGCCCCACAAAACCCAACAAATCTGCAACCGCAACCGACCCCACCATTTTCACTTTTTATTTTATTCTATTTTATTTTTACATTTGTTTTTCTGATTTTATTCTTTAGTTCTTGCAAAACAAAACAAACACACACTCTCTCTCTCATGCAGCTCTGTAAGAAAAAGCACAGCAGCAGGAGGCTTTTATAGTACCGTTGCATGATTGTTGAAGATTAATTTTTGTTAATTTCCGTTTACAGATGGTCTTGTCTTGAAACAGAGGTATGGATTGATAGAAACTCACTTGTGAATTTGTTTGTCGAGTGTTGATTTTTGTTTTTTAAATGTGATTTGTGATGGGTTCTTGTCAAACTTTAATGGGTATATGATTAAATTAGTTGGGGTTTGTGATTTTTCTTTTTGGATTCCAAGTGTCGAGCTGTTCTGGTTTTTATTGTCTGATTCGGCAAATGGGTGTGTTGATTTTGGGGCATATTGTGCATTTGATCATTTTGTCCGATGATCATTGTTTGTTTCCTGGTATTGTTGTTTTGCATTTTGACTGAAAAATTGTTTTAGTTGAGTAAATTAACTTGCTTTGTGTTTGGTTCATAAGAAAATGAGAAAAAGAAGAGACCATGGAGTTTTGGATCTCACGAGGGTTTGCTTTCTGAAAAATGTAATTTTAACATGTGTTAATGTGTAATAGTCTGCTGTAAGAAATAAGTATTTTTTTTGTTTGTTTGTTTGAAAAGCTCTGTTTAGTTAAGCCAAATGAAGTACAACTCTAGTTAGTGGAGGTTCTGTTGGTGAAAACTCTTATATTTACAGATTTTATTGTTTTGCTTTCCTGGATATTCTATTTGGGCAAAGTTTGGACATTTTGTCAAATCCTCATAAAATGTGTGACTTTATGTTCATATGTGAAAAACAGGCAACAGTCAAAACCATTTGTTTGCAGCATACTATGAAAATCAAGTTTTTGTCTTTCTTTCTTTGTTCATATAGTCAAATGGGTTTCCTAAAATAAGGAGAAAGTCAACATGGAAAATGCCATGCAATGACTTCTTATTTGTTTATTGGTCTGTCAAAGGCTATCTTTCACTTTCTCATAGTGGGCTATTTTCAGGAATGATAGGTCAAAGTCAATATAATCAGCACATAAGTTAATTCTGGCAATTGAATGTATAGACATATTTTGGCTTTTCTTTTAAGCATACAATTTTCTGCACATGTTTTTGCTTCATTGCTTCTGTTGTCCCTGAGCTCCTTGTTCAGTCATATTACTGACAAAAATGATTTGTAATTCAGAAATGGTACTTGGCAGTGTTTCACTTAATTCTTGGGATGCTCTGCATGTCCTCTCTTAAGCATTGATTGGGATTTTAGCAGTCATTTTTCAATGGTCGCTATTTCAATTCTATGCTCTCCTCTCTTTAGGAAGAAAAGAGAGCACTAGACAACCCACGAAGAGTTAGCCGAATAGTTAGGTCTGTTGTTTGCCCCCACAAGGTCTGAGGTTCAAATCCCTTCATGGGTACCTTACATGGCCAAAGGCCATAGTTTTCTGTTTCCTAAGGATTGTAGGGTTCGATGGAGGCCTCGGTTTCGAACTCAAGTTCGCTAAGCAAGTTTAGGGGATTTCTGGGTTATAAAAAGAAAAAGAAAAAAAGACAGTACTAAACGTGCTTACTAAAGGACTTTGAATGACCAGTTTAGCCTATTTGACAGGTGGAACTTTTTCCTCTATGACACAAAACCTGTGCTGTTGTGAGGATGAATACTAAGTATTTGTCAAGGGCACTTAATAAACTAACTGTTTTTTACTAAAACATTCCAACATGTTTTGCCTTTAGTAGATTCATTCAATGCCATTAATTTGTTGATATGCTTTTCATCAAAAGCAGGTCAGATGGACACAGCATCTGTAAGATGTCTTGTCAACAGTATATCCCGATTCATTCATCTCGTTTCATGCCTGACAATGAAGCTCATACCTATCCGAAAGGATTACAAGAATATGGTTGGTGTGTTAAAACTATTGAAACCGGTGCTGGATGAAGTTGTTGATTGTAAAATACCATCAGATGAAATCCTAAATAAAGAGTGTGAAGAAATGGATATGACTGTTAATGAGGCTCGGGAATTCATGGAGAACTGGAGTCCAAAGATGAGCAAGATTTCCGGTGTAAGTAAGCTACAATAGCACTTTTACCTTTGTCGAATCTGTTATCTTTACTTTCCAGTGTAAGTAAGCTACAATAGCACTTTTACCTTTGTCGAATCTGTTATCTTTATTTACTGGTTTTTACTTGATAAATTCATTTGTTTGCTTTAAATATCCATGCTTTGAGTGATAATCTTATGCTACTTATTAGTATTTATAGGTTTTAGCTGGTTAAACTTTCTTACTCCTGCATCCTTCCTGTCCCCTGCAAGGAGAATGAGAGAAAAATTCTTTGTAGCATGCTTGCAAAAAAAAATTGTGAAGCTCCTTTTGAGTTATCCAAAATCAGAAAAGAATGAAGTTTGGAGTCAGACAAGAGCAATACATACAACTAGCCTATTATAGATCTGAAACTCTGTTTTCTTTCCCTTGTGGTCTTAGATATTAAGAGAGTTTGTGAAAATAGGATGCATTCCCCTCTTTCTCCCTTATTTCTCGTTTGAGGTTTTGGATGAATTCCTTACTATTGATATATTTTTCTATTAATTACTTAATCATATATGTTTTCTCTGTGTTCAGGTACTGCTGAGTGAGGCACTGTTGATAAAAATCCAAAGCTCTTCACTTGAAATCTGTCGAATATTGTATGCATTTTTAGAGTCATCTCCCTCCGGTTCAAGTATATCTGGTGTTCAGGTGTGTAGAATGTTATAATTTTGTCTTCTGGTCTCCTTTTTTTCTGCAATGAAATGATTCTTGGTGATGAATTCTTATCTAGATTGATTATTATTTTCTTTTTTCTTTTTACAGTCTTGCCTTTTTCTTTTGAAAGCTATTAAGTCTGCTGAATTGAATTTGTTATCACTTTTGTGGTGACCTAGTTAGCCACTTTGCAATGACTAGTGAAACTAATTTGTAGTAAACAATTGCAGCACAGTATGCAGCAAATCCGTTGCTTGAAGCAGGAAAGAATAACAGAACACATAACAGAGGTTCTTGGAAGTCAACAAGATGGTATTATTCCTAGAACTAATCATCTTATAGAAGTTATTGAATCGCTTGGTTTGACATCGAACCAAGAATTGTTAAAAGAAAGTGTGGCTGTGGAAAAGGAGAGGATGAATGCTCAAGTAAATCAGAATAAAGGGCAATTAGCTCAAACTAACAGAATTGTGGATCTCATCTCCCATATTCGGGATTACATGCTAAAAATTGAGTGCTTCGAGGCAACAAGTGGCATCCCAATTCCTTCCTACTTCCGCTGCCCTCTGTCTTTGGAACTCATGTCAGATCCTGTGATTGTGGCTTCTGGTCAAACTTACGAGAGGGATTTTATCCAAAAGTGGCTTGATCAGGGGCTGACTGTTTGCCCAAAGACCCGACAAACATTGACACATGAAAATCTCATTCCCAATTACACTGTCAAAGCTATGATAGCCAATTGGTGCGAGAAAAACAATATAAGACTTTCCAGTTACTCTGAACATACTAATCCTGGATCATTCCTGTCCCCATTGGATCATGTCTCTGCCCAAGATTTAATACGTACGGATAGTTTTGGTGGTTCCTTACACAGTAGCAATTGCACATCAAGATCATCTCTTGATGTTGGAACTGGGTTTGAGACGCTGAAGGTTGAAGACTCTTCCAGATCAAACGGAGAAGAATCCAATGTATGTCTAAGCAGGGATGCTGAAAAGCTTAACCGTGCATCCCCTGATCAGTCATATATACATAGTAGGAGTGAATCAGCTTCAAGTGCCATTTCAAGTATTGATATGCCTCCAACATCTAACGAGTTTTCAAGGAGATCCACTAAACATGAAAAATTGAGTGAACTTACTGGTGAGGTCATATCTGAGTGTCCTGTTGCTTCACCTTCAAAAAAGGAATTGGAATTTTCTCCCTGGTTATCTGGAAAACAATTTCATGGGTCCAAAAATGAAGTGGACGTTGCTGGGAGTGGGAATCATAACGATAGTAAAATACTCTCTCTTCCATTATCTGGCTCGGGATTTGATGAATTGACCTCAACTCCTTATGTCGAGAAATTGGTTGAAGATCTCAAGAGCCAGTCAAACGAAGTTCAAACTGCAGCAGCTGCAGAATTGCGGTTTCTTGCAAAGCATAACATGGAGAATCGCAGCATTATAGGCCATTGCGGTGCTATCCCTCCATTGCTTTCACTGTTATACTCAGAAGCACAACTAACCCAAGAGCATGCTGTCACGGCACTTTTGAACCTCTCAATTAATGAAGACAATAAGGCCATGATTGCGGAAGCTGGGGCGATAGAACCACTGATTTATGTTCTAAAATCAGGTAGTGATGGAGCCAAGGAGAATTCTGCTGCTGCTTTGTTCAGCCTCTCTGTTTTAGAAGAGTACAAGGCAAAGATTGGCCGTTCTGGTGCAGTCAAAGCCTTGGTAGGTCTTCTAGGCTCTGGCACTCTTAGAGGAAAAAAAGATGCCACTACTGCTTTGTTTAACCTTTCAATTTTTCATGAAAACAAGGTTCGTATAGTTCAAGCAGGGGCTGTGAAACATCTTGTTGACTTGATGGATCCCAATGATGGGATGGTTGACAAGGCTGTTGCTCTTCTTGCAAACCTATCGACAATTGGGGAAGGGCGCTTGGCAATTGCGCGGGAAGGTGGTATCCTATCTCTAGTTGAGGTAGTTGAATCAGGATCTCAGAGAGGAAAGGAAAATGCAGCCTCTGTACTGTTGCAGCTGTGTCTTCATAGTACCAAGTTTTGTAACCTTGTTTTGCAAGAAGGAGCTGTTCCTCCTCTTGTTGCCTTGTCTCAGGCTGGCACTCCGAGAGCAAAAGAAAAGGTATGGAGCTGTCTTTTTCTTCTCCTTTTTGGCACTTTAGCTCGTATGCTGTCTGCTTACAAATGTCTCAATATCTGTTTTCTAAGAATTCCAATACGGGTCCTCCTACTCATTCTCTTTGGTGAAATCACGTGAATTCCCTTTCTTTTGATGGTATGATATGCTGTTATAACTTAATCGCAAGAGGAGCTTTGCCTTTTATGCCCGAGTGATAAATTAACATAGGTATAATCAATTCATTCATATACTGTTTTACATACAAAGAATGTCATGGGGAGTTGGAACACTGAAAAGCCATTGAGGGTCCATTGTTAAGGGCAATGAGTGTATTACATATTTATTCCTGCTGGAAGGCCTTAAAAAAAGATGTGTTTCATTACTGGTGATTCATTGAGAGGTGCTTGAGAATGAATTGTTTATATTCTTTTTTGTACAATGCAGGCACAGCAGCTACTCAGTCATTTCCGGAATCAAAGAGAAGGGGTCGTAGGGAAGAAATAGTGAAAAGGGACAAATTTTGTTGGACCCTTCATTTTTCCCCTTATTTTTTTTTGGTATCATTTTTCTCTCTTATAGAATCCCTCTGGGGCATTTCGTTTTTCCATTTGTTTTCTTAGTTTTCAACTAGATCGATTTGCAGTGTTCTCTTGATTCTTTGTTCTTTCTTTCTTTCTTCTCTCTAGATAGTTTACTGTAGTATTGTGTGCAGTCACTTTTTTTTTTTTTTTTTTTTTTGAGTTGTTTATTTTTTCTGCTAGTATTGTAGATATATTGTACATAAGCTATAGACTCCTGTAAACATCTATGTTGTTATGGTAAATGATATTTGTGGTTCTAGATGCACCAGTTTTTCTAGTTTTGATGTCTCCATGTACCTAAGCTTGTTTGGGGCAGGAGAATCAATAGGTCTTTGTTGTACACAATGAGATCAATGCAGTTTCAACGGTTCGAGATTACTTTTTAACAAGCATAATCAATGCACATCTATAGATAAAATTAATCTCAAGCATTGATCTAAACTGTGTTAGAATTTGAGTAAAAGAAGAGAGCTCTTGATCCTAATACTCAACAACTTTCACCAAGTATTAGAAATTGTATTGAATTGAGGTTGGTTTGGTTGAAATGTTGAATACCAATACCTTTATTCAAGACAGCTGGTTTGCAGGGGAGGAATAGTTTTCCTTTTCCCTGTGCAATTGATTATCTGTTATCAAACATTTTGTTGTTGATAAATGGCTAAATGCTTCAAGTCAAGACCGATGAGCTGGACTTGGAAAATCTGTTTAAAATTCAAAGATATAGACTTGATTAACATCATTGAATTTCTTTTTAATTTTGATAATATCAATTAGATTCGAGTAGGTGAATAAGGTAGTTGGAATGTGAGCCAACAAGTATCAATCTATACTAATAATAAAAATGGTTAGGTAGTTTTCATGTCCTTTTAATTACGTACTTGTCAAATGGTCCACAATCAACAAATAAATTAAATATAATAATCTAAATCTAACGGTTTTGGGCTTCAATTGGGGGATTCGAATGGATAAATCAAACAAACACTTTTGATCCTCCTTTTCTTTTCTACACAAACACTCCATTGAATGTGTCAACAGGTGGCAAATAATCTTTTTATATTTGGAAACATGACATGACCTGACCCACCCCAAACCGGTGGGGATCCGATCTATTTGGAGCATTTAAAACGGTGTTTGGGTTGGATATGGGTCAAACGTTGTTGACCTGGTTTGTAATCGGGCTAGGTATAGGTCAAACCATTATGATCCGACTTATCCCAGTTGACCTGGTATTTGTTGCCAATTTCACAAGCATGGAGTAATAAAGTGATGAGTAGAGTATCGTTCCCATGAGGATTATTTAACCTATTAATTACTGAAGTTGATTAATCCTAAATTTTATTTGAAAAATCGATAAATGAGATTTGATTAAGAAGTAAAAGAAAACAAATTTAAATAAACAAACAAAGTAATTGAGAAAATCCAAGTGATTAAGCACTAAAGCATTCAATTTCACCATAGCTAATCCCAAACAATTCATTTAATATATTACTAAAAATTATCACCTCTCAATCTCAATACGATCATCAAATCAATCAAACATTGGCCAAATATTTGAAGACATTAAGCATGGTAATAAATACTCAACATGGAATAATAATCGAAAATAACATTAATCAAAGAAATTGAGTCTTCATAGCTAGGCTATATCGTAGCCCTAGCAAACAAAATTAGTTCATAACAATACTAAAATAATCCATAACAATAATCATAAACACAACCTTGAAGTGATGACAGAAAGTCGAGTTCCTCGCTAAAATCGCACAAGAGCTCTCATGTTCTGTTCTATCAAAGTATGATCTGCTCTCAAGGTTTTTATGCTTATATATCTAATATCTTTGCCCTAGGTTCATAGGTAAGCCTAAAACAAGTATGAAAAATTGCTAATTTCGTCCAGACTCCTTCAAGATGGAAACAAAAGAAAGGCTAATTGGCACTGATACCTCCTGAACTATGCCTGAATTTTCACCTTATCCCCTATATATATATATATTTTTTCCATTAAACCCCCCTGAACTTTCATAAATTGGCAATATGTGACGAAATTGTAATGCTATCCATTTTTCTGTCATGGCAAATTACACTAAGTTCACCTTATTATATACATAATTGCATCAAACCGGAAAAATATAATAATATGACCTAAATACCCCTCTGACCAAATTTTAAAAATAAAAATTTAAATAATGGTTAAATAATAATAAAATTTTGAACTTTTTGATAAAGAAACTTAAGTAAATAGAGAAATGAAAAAATTAAATTTATTTTTATTTTTATATCCCTAAATATAAAACCCAGATTAATATTTAAATTATTTAAGGGGAATTATCATTTAAATTATCATTTTTTATTTTATTTAAATATCCCTAGATATCACTTGTTCATTTACAATAACAAGGGTATTAATAATGTCAAAAATAAAATTAAAAAAACTTAAATAATAATAATAATAATAATAATAATAATAATAATAATAATAATAACAATAATAATATAAACATCCTTAACAAAAAAATAAAAATAATATAAACAAATAATAATAGTAATATTATTTTTGATTCACAAATCCCCGACTCGCCGGTTTGGGGTGGGTCGGGGACTTTTGCCATCCCTAGTATAGATCTAGATTGGATGGTGAATCAAAATCCACTCACTCTACTGTCCTTTGAGATGGATGGTGGAGATCCTGGATCTCCACACCAATCAAATTTTTTTATTTGTTTTTTATATTTTCTTGTAATTTTTTTTCTTATTATTATTATTATTATT
This sequence comes from Acer yangbiense, assembly GCA_008009225.1. Lineage (NCBI taxonomy): Eukaryota > Viridiplantae > Streptophyta > Magnoliopsida > Sapindales > Sapindaceae > Acer > Acer yangbiense. Next base: position 18,602,858 of record CM017764.1, read on the forward strand.
ATTATTTTTGTAATTTTCTTACCACCATGAATATTTGAGATGGATGGTGGAGATCAATCTAAATATCTACCTAATTGTTTTTTTTAAAAAATTTATTATTAATTTTGTAAGGATTCCCATCTATTGATTGGCTTATTTCGTGGACAAACCACATATTGGGGCTTGATGTAAGGGTAGCTTAGGTATTTGATGGTTGGTGTTTTACACAACCAAGGCCCTCTCAAGACCTCAAGAGAAGAAGCACCAAAGGTAAATTCTAGTGCTTACTTGCTTTGAAGAGATCTAGTTGCACACACACACAACTCATGCATAAATCTTATTCTTGTATGTTGTGTGTTTTATATGTGTGCATGCATGTTCTTGAACATCTCTTCTTGCATGTTTTATTTGATTGCATCTTGTTCATTGAAATGCCATGACATGTTTAGGCATTAGGATGCATTCACTTCCCACACTTGCACTTCATGATTAGTCTTAAGTGTGTTGTAATTCATTTCTGTTTGTGTGATCGGAAACGTCCGCGCTTGCACGATGGTGTGCATTTCTTAGCGCGATGGTTGACCACTTGAGAAGGTCTCATTCTTCTCTTGGATAAGTGGTAGTTTTGGTTTGGTTAATTGGAGTAAGATGTCTAGTTTCAAAAGATTGGATTTCAATGTTTTAAGTGTTTTCAAAACTGACATTTGCATGGTCTTGTGACCATAACTTTTTACACAAAGCTTAAAAATGAGTTTTGAAATTTTTTGTACAAACTAGACACCCATACCTTTCCAACGGTATATTATTCGTAATATTTCATGACCGTTTGGATTGGTTTTAAAATCTCCAAAGTTACAACCAAAACAGGGCAACTCTGTTGTTGTCCGTTTCTGACCTTTGGTCACTCAATGGACCATAACGTTTTCTAAAGATATCAAAATGTCATTCTGTAAAACGAGTAGAAATTAGACATTCATACCTTTCCAACGATACATTATACGAAAGGTTTCGAAGTCGTTTGGTCATGTTTCGAAGTGCTCGAATCTTGAGCCGCTGCACTGACACGAGTACCGCGAAAATGCCCATAATTTTTCCATTCTTCCAAAACGACATAGTTTCACTTGGGCATTATAAATACATATCTTTCTCATCATTTTGAGGGTAGAACCACAAAATCAAACCCTAGAGAGAGAGGCTCCAGATTCTTGAGAGAGAAAGAGAGACTTGAGAGAAAAAGCTTAAAGATTACATCTTTATCTCTCTAAACCCATTCCCACATGCACAAATCATCATCTAGGCATCATCTAGGTTCATCTAGCATGTGCTAATGCATGGGTCTTCTTCAACACACATGGTATGATTTGTTGAACACTTTTATCTTACATAATTAGTGTTTCTACTTATCAATTTTATCTCATTTATTACTTGTATGTGTTTAGATTAATTTCTACATACATGATTGAGATTATGTGTTGATTGAGTTATTTATGTTAGCTAGGTTTTCATGCCTATTTTATATCTAGCTAATTAATCTCATTATAGGATTGAGATTATTTTTGATAGCTTAATTGATTAGGTCATTATTGCCTAAAAGCTATGCCATAAACATTCTTGTGTGATTTATTGATAACTAGGTTGATAGATTGTATTTTAATCAACTAGTTAATCTTTTGAATGTTTGTGGGTTATTTGTGATAGCTATTGTATTTAGGATTGGTCATCCTTAACATAGCTAAAGTTGTATGCCATGTCATATAGCTATTTTTATATCTAGGATTGATTTTATTGACATCATATAATCCTAGATAAGCATTTAGTGTTCCCTAGCATTACTTGCATATTTGGATATCTTTGCATATTCACATAGGGTTTTGATCTCTTCGGAGAAGTAAGTCTTGTGTGATAGACTGGGATTAGGTCGGACACCGGGATTAGGTGGTCACATGAGCAAATTGGACTAGGTCCACTTTTACAGGCCTGCAGGTAGTGGTAGCGGGATATTGGCCGGGATTAGGCCGTCAAACCTGGATTAGGTTGTATACGCTATCACAATTAGTGGATTCGAGGTTCGAGTGTGGCGCACTTACCAGCCCGTGGTTTTTCCCTGTTGAGAGTTTCCATGTAAAAATCAAGTGTCATTTATATTTCCGCACCTTTACACTTGATTTATTGTATTGACTAGATTGGGGTATTTTCGTAATATTGACTAAACGCGAAAATTGGTAATAATTGATAAAATCTATTCACCCTCCCTCTAGATTAATATTAGAACACACCTTGAGAACTTTCAAATTTTTATAGGGGGGTTTTCAAATATAGCCACTCTTAAGATGCCAAAACCACATATAGCCACAAGTTATTAAAAAACCAATTATGACCACTTTATTGTATTTAAATACCTGATCTTACAATTGTACCCCTATTTAATTGTTCTAAATTGACATTTAAGTTTTCTTGTAAAGGACTAAATTACCCCTTGATGATGCATTCGCGCTTGAAAAGGGAAAACGGAAAGCCAGTCTGTAACAAAACCGATCAAAGTGAAAACAGGAAAGCCACAGTGAAGAACGACGACCGTAGGTGAGGGAAAACGGGAAAGCCTTGAAAATGGAAAACGGGAGTGAAGAATGATGACCGCAGGTGAGGGAAAATGGGAAAGCGAGAAGGGCTTGAAAAGGGAAAACGGGAAAGCCTATCCCGACGACCACAGTGTGTGGAGACAAGGTAGGATCGAATTAGCTGTGTTCTTAATCGGCACGATCCCTAATTATTTCCGTAACATTTGATTTGATATAAGGGACTTATGTCCTCTATCCCCTTTTCTATTGTGTTAATCCTAATTTGGTTTTAGGGTTTTTTTGAAAATCTGTAATTACTTGAAATCTAGAAATCTGCAATTAATTTGAGTAACTTTCCCATTTGGGTCTTGATTTTTACCATGATTTACTCGAAGAGTGGTCATGAAGCATCCAATATTCTGCCCTGATTTCCCCTGATGTGCTGATGATGCATTCGATGATGTGCCCCATGACTTTACATGAAGTTTTCCATGATTTGCCCCATGGATCCAAGACGAAGATTACATGCCATGATGTGCCCCATGACTTTACATGGAAAGTCTTTCTTTCCATCCCATATGACTTTTCATGAGCACATCAGGGGACTTTCCATGGGGCTTTCCATCCCATATGACTTTCCTCCTCCATGTCGCTTCGACTTTCCATTATGCGCCAATGATGATTTTGACTTTCCATGATGTGCCCCATGACTTTACATGAACCTTGCCATGATGTTGCCATATCCCCCATGACTTTACATGAAGCTTTCCATGATGTTGCCATATCCGTATCAATTTCCATGATGTTGATTTCCATGATGCGTCCATGATATTGCCATGACATTCCATGATGTTGCCATGACATTACATGATGTTTCCATGACATTCATGACTTTCATTCCATGATGCCATGACCAAGGCTGACATGGACATTCCATGATGTTTTCGATTCCATGATGTTGACATGACTTTCCATGATGCCATGCTTTCGATTACTTTTCATTACATGTTCATGTTAGCCCCTTATATTATGATTTTCCATGCTTTCATGTATTGTCTATGGTTTTATACACGACCTGCTATTATTTCATATATATTTCCCCTATTATATTCAGATGGCTTTGGAACCAAACGCGAAAACCTTCTTATATCCGAATCACGTGGGATGGATCAATGCAAGGATAAACTCAAAAAGTGCACCACTGTAACATTCTTGGTGATATTGACGAAGTTTTAGGTAGATTACATGTGTCAGAGGGGTTTAAGCAAGGACCTTTCGGCCACCACTTAGGTCTGCATTTGCTCGTCACTATACATGGAAAGGTTTTGCATTCTATTCTCAAAAGGCAGATTGAATATACTAGTAGGTCTGATAATGCATCACCAGCTCGAGATGACGAAATGTGGTTTGGGCTGGGTATGCGACAACATTGTTTCGGTCAAGTTGAGTTTTGCCTATGTTTTGGGCTAAAAATGGGTAAATTGCCAGAAGGATTGATAAGGGCGAAGTATACTCCAACGGAGAATAGCCTATACGCAAGACATTTCTAGAACCAACCTACGTACGAATCTTTGTTCGAAACTTTTAAATGACTGACCGACAATCAAGGTGAAGATGGCCTGAAGATGGCAAATCTGTTGGTCATAGGCTATATCTTATGCACTATCGACACAGGTGACCGTTTACCGCTATGGATGTTTGTATTAGTGGATGACGACGTAGCTTTCAAAGGTTTTCCATGGGGTTCATATGTGTATAGTTTGACTTTGCACTGGATTAAAAATGCTATACACAAAAACCTTGGCAGCCTCAAACCCAAACCATCAAACGAAGCAGACAAGAATGAGTCGGAGTCCAAAACAATTGAATCAGTTGTTGAAGGTGAAGGTAAACAAGAATCACAGAATGCAGGTCCTTCCAAAAGAAATGCAAAAAAAGAGAGGAAGAAATAAGACTGAAAGCAAACTCGAACTGAAACCTACCATCATTTACAACATTTCCGGGTTTCTTCTCTGTTTTCAGGTATGTACACCGACCACTATGGCTTAAGTAACGATTGACCAGATCCATTTCCTAACACATGTTTATAATGCTACTTAATGAAAATGTTAATAGGTTTGGGCCATTGAAAGATTTCCTTTTCTGACTGACGTAATTGGCATTCGCCGCGGTTCGAGTTATCCATAGTTTAAAAACTGGGAGTTTTTTAGCACTTTGACTGGTTTTGATGAATTTTTTTTCGACAAACGCAGTGTATGTATGTATATATATATACCCATGTCACTTGCAAAGCACCTTTAATTGTCATGTTAGATTTTTATCTCACTTTAACATTAACGGTAATCCTCTGATATGTGCAGTTAGAATTCCCGTTGTTTTTAATTGGCTTATTTCGTGATCAAACCATATGTGGGGGTTCTTTGTAAGGGTAGCCTAAGTATCGGTCTTAATGTTCGAAGCCCTTTGAAGACCTCGTGTTGATAAGCACCGAAGGTAAATTTCTATGTGCTTACTTTTCTTTGAAGAGATTAGTTGCACACACACACTAAACATTCATTGCATATGTGTGCATTCTCTTCGTTTGTCACAATTCACACTTGCACTTATTTATTATATTTTGTTGTGTGTAATTGTGTCTTGTTGTTGTGTAATTTGTTTCCCGATAACTTTCGGAAACGTCCGCGCATGCACGAGAATGTGCTTGGTTTAGCGCGAGGATCACCTATGGAGAATGCCCTTGGCTTCTCCTTGGTTTTCACCTATCTAGGTGATCGGCGGTTATTATCGGTGGCCTGGCCGCCGAATGAAACCGCCGTTTCAGTCCAGATTGGTCTGAAGCATTTCTGCGGTTAAGATCGGCGGTCTTAACCGCCGTTCGAAACCGCCGTTTCAAGACCTGATTGATTTATCTCTCAGTCTATTTCGGCGGTTGAAACGGCGGGCATGAAACCGCCGTTCGAAACCGCCGTTCATACCTGGTTGATTTTGTTCTCTCTGTTCTGTTTCGGCGGTTAATATCGGCGGTCACGAAACCGCCGAATGAACCGCCGTTTATGCTCTGTTCTTCACGAGCTCAATTCGGCGGTCATGAACGGCGGCCTGGCCGCCGATTGAAACCGCCGATTGGCGCGTTTCTTTGAAACTTACTTAAACGACCTCACTTTGTTTTGGCCCCCTATATATATGCCACTTTGACTTTAGGTCAATTAAGAGAGTTCATATTCAGAATTCATACTTAGGATATTTTTCAAAGAGAAGAAAAATTCCAAGAACTCCATTCTTGATTCTCAAACACTTTTTCATGATCATCAATCATCATCTAGCATCATCTTAGATCATCTAGATGTCATCTAGCATGGAATCTTCATCATACTTTGCTTGGTAAGCTTTTCACTAATATCTTACATGTTTTGTGTTTCTCTTATCTAGCAATCTCAATTAATTACTTGTTTGTTATTTTGTATGCTTTAGATACAATATTGAGATGAGTATGATGTATGTTTGAGATTTTATATTGTGCTTGCATATTAGGTTTTGTGCTTAATATTGATTAGCTAAACTAATTGACATGTCATTTAGTTTTGATATCTAGGATTGCTCTTAATTGCATATTAATCATCTTAGATAAGCATATAGGGTTTCCCTTGCTCTATGTTGCATTTTGGATATTCACATATATTCACTTAGGGTTGTATTCTCTTCATAGAGAAAGTAAGTCTTGTGTGTAGCATCCGGGATTAGGTTGCTTAGAACGCAAGCAAATTGGACTAGGTTCACTCATACCGGGATTAGGTAGGTGTGTGATTACTTCCGGGATTAGGTTGTAATCGTTTGCACATTTAGTGGATTCGAGGTTCGAGTGTGGCTTACTTACATAGCCCGTGGTTTTTCCCGTGAGGGTTTCCACGTAAAAACCAAGTGTTGTTTTAATTTCCGCACCATATTACACTTGCTTGTTTATATTATCTTGAGGGTATTTTCGTAATTTTGACTAACACGAAAAATTGGGTAAAAAGCGTAAAATCTATTCACCCCCCCTCTAGATAGCTTTATACACACCGTGCTATAATTTGTTTCAATTGGTATCAGAGCGGGTTCCTAGACATACATAGGTGATCCTTGCTTATTTTGGTGTGTTTTGCATTTTGTGTGATTTTTGATCATTCATACATTTGCATTCATTTCATTCATTCATAAACACTATGAGTGGAAACGGTGGAAATGGTGGTGGCCACGAAGGAGCTTCTAGCACAAGGCCTCCACTTCTTACCGGATTGAACTATTCCCAATGGAAAGGGAAGATGGAATCCTACATATGCCAAATTCATGACCGTGCATGGATGGCGGTGGAAGACGGATATGATCTCCCTATGATGACTCCCGAGGGTGGAGGACAAGATGTTTTGAAGCCTAAGGCGCAATGGAACGCGCAAGAGTTTGAGGCTTCTAAGTGGAATAGGAAGGCTATGCATGCCATTATGTGTGCTATGGATGAGAATCAGTACAAGCTTATTCAGAATACTCAGATTGCCAAAGTGGCATGGGACATCCTTCTAGTTGCACATGAGGGAACCGAGGTGGTGAAGGAGTCCAAGCTTCAAGTCCTCCAAACTCAGTTTGAGCTACTAAGGATGGGAGAGGATGAATGCTTCAATGACTTCGAAATCAAATTGATGGACATTGTAAATCAAAGCCATCAACTCGGAGACCCGTATTCGGATAGGAGAGTCAAGCAAAAATTATGAGATCTCTCCCCGATAGGTTTGAATCCAAGGTGACGGCCATAGAAGAAAATAGTGGCTACATGGATATGAAGCCAAGTGAGGTGATTGGGCGTCTCCTTGCATATGAGTCTAGGAAGGCTCCTAGCACCACTACTCCTCCTAAGAAGTCTAAAGGAATAGCTTTGAAAGCATCTAAGGATGCAAATGAGGCAAAGCATGAATCGGATGAAGACCTTGCCTTATTTGTGAAAAGGTTCAACAAGGTTATGGGGTTCAAGAAGAAGAAGGGATTTGGGTCAAGAGGACAAGATTTGAAGAAAAAGAGTTCCTTCAAGAAGTTTGAGCCTAGACAAGAGAGGACCGAAAGGAAAGGGGTCCGATGCTTTGAATGTGGTGGGATTGGTCACTTTGCCCCCGAATGTGCTAATCACAATGAAAAGAAGAAAAGCAAAGTGATGGCCGCCACTTGAAGTGGGAGTAGTGATGACTCCAATGAGGAAGATGAGTCTTCAAGTGAAGAAGAGCTCATGGCTAATCTCCTAGCTTTTGCCTCCTCCCATAAAAGCAAAAGTGCTAGTGAGAAAGAGGAAATGAGTCAAGAGGAAAATGACTCAAGTGAAGAAGAAAGTGATTCCTCATCTAACTCCATAAGTAGTTTTGTGGAGAAAAAGGTGCTTGCTAAATGCCATGCCGAGTTTAATGATTTAGCAATCAAGAGCACAAGAAAGATCAAGATGTTGAGAGAAGAAAATCTTGAGCTTGCATCTCATAATGACCACTTAGGTGAACAAGTGGAAAAATTCAAGAAGATAGAAGATAAGCTAAGAGAGGAGTTAGCTTTATCTAGGAGGAATGAAGAAAGTCTAAAGAGTGAGCTTGAAGAAGTTAGAAATTCTATGACTAGGATGGATTCTAGCACCAAGAAGCTTGACCATATGCTTGGTGTTGGAAAGAGTCCATGTGACAAGAGGGGTCTTGGGTATGAAGATGACAAGAAGATCTCTACCTCTAACAAGACCGTGTTTGTCAAGAGCTTGAAGAAAGAAGAAACTTCATTTGTGCAAGCTCCTAGAAAGAAATTAGAAGTAGGACAATGCTCTAATGCACAAGTGAAGATGGGGCCAAGAAGGAAACCTCAAGCTCAACCCCCTAGGGGCCCTCAAGCCAACATTCCTCCTCAAATGGCTCACAAAGGAAAGAGACCTATCATGCAACCTCAAGCTAGGAAGCAACCAAGACCGGTTCAACAATGAAATAGGATTGAACCCTTTCATCCACAAAGACAAGGACAAGGTATGATTCCTTATTTCACTCCTATATGTCATTTTTGTGGATTTGATGGTCATATTAGACCACATTGCTTTCGATATATAAAAATGTACAAAGACTAGAAGCATGATAGAGAAGAAAAAGAAAAGAGCCATGATGCATGTTCCTAGGAATGATAATATTATTATGCATGATCCTAGGACATCTAGAGCCCATATACCAAAGACCACTAAGAAAGCTAAGATTGTTTCTAGGTGGATTAGAAAGAATGATATTGTTTGCCATGTTGCTCAAATAGCCTTGAAGGCAAATTCTTCTAATTTTTGGTATCTAGATAGTGGGTGCTCTAGGCACATGACGGGAAACAAGAGTTTCTTCGAGACTCTTGTTATGGAGGAAGGTAGATATGTCACTTTTGGTGATGGATCCAAAAAGAAAGTTGTAGGGAAAGGAACCATTTCCGTTCCCGGATTACCCTCCTTATCCGATGCTTTATTTGTTGATGGCTTGAAAGCCAATTTAATAAGCATTTCACATCTAAGTGATGAAGGATATTCCGTCTTGTTTTGTAAAGATGATTGCTCGATCCTAAAGCCCGATGGACAAACCTTATTGAAAGGTATGAGATCTAGCGACAATTGCTATTGTCTTGAAGCTAGAATAGTCTCAAACAATGTGTCCATGGATGAGCAAATTGAGTTGTGGCATGAAAGACTTGGCCACATGAACTTTAGGGATCTACGGACCCTTGGAAAGTTCGAGTGTGTGCGTGGCCTCCCTAAGCTTGGGAAGAAAGCCAATGGTGTTTGTGGACCTTGCCAACAAGGAAAGCAAACTAAAAGCATGCACAAAAAGGGTAAGTATCTCACCACCAAGGAGCCACTTGAGCTTCTCCACATGGACCTCATGGGTCCCATGCAAACCGAAAGTTTGGGTGGAAAGAGATACATTTTTGTATGTGTTGATGATTTCTCTAGATTTACATGGACATACTTTTTAGAGAAAAATCCGAAACTTTTGATAAGTTTAAAATGCTTTGTACTAAATTACAAAATGAAATGAAATCTAACATTAGAAGCATTAAACGGATTAGAAGTGACCATGGGAGAGAGTTTGAGAATGCCTCTTTTGAAAGCTTTTGTGATAGCTTAGGCATCTCCCATGAGTTTTCGGCTCCTAGGACACCTCAACAAAATGGAGTTGTTGAGAGGAAGAATAGGGTCCTCCAAGAGATGGCCCGAGTGATGTTGCTTAGCAACAATGTCCCTAGGAACCTATGGGCCGAAGCCATCAATACGGCTTGCTATATAGGAAATCGTGTGTTCCTAAGGCCCGGTTCTAGAAACACCTTCCTATGAGCTATGGAAGGGTAGGAAGCCAAATGTTAGCTACTTCCACACATTTGGAAGCAAATGCTACATTTTAAATGACCGTGATCAACTTGGCAAGTTTGATGCTAAGAGTGATGAGGGTATCTTTATTGGCTACGCCTTGAATAGTAAAGCCTATAGAGTTTTCAACTTGAAGACTCGAACCGTCATGGAATCATCAAATGTGGTCATTGATGATACTAGGCTCAAGTCTAATAACCATGAGGAGGAGGATGTTCTAGAGGATGACTCTCCTTTGGAGAGGGTTGTGGTGACTCCCAATGTTGGGACATCTAATGAAGTCACACAACCCATTACTAGAGTTCCTAACTTGGACTCTAATGAACCCGCTCCATGGGTTAGAAGACTCCATAACAAAGAGGATGTTATTGGAGATGTAAATGAGGGTGTTAGGACTAGACGTCAACTTGCTAATCTTATTAGCTATACTTGCTACACCTCTCAAATTGAACCCAAAAAGGTTGAAGAAGCCTTACATGATGAATTTTGGGTTCTTGCCATGCAAGAAGAGCTAAACCAATTCGAAAGGAATGAGGTTTGGACTCTAGTTCCTAGGCCTAAGACCACTAATGTCATAGGCACTAAATGGATATTTAGGAACAAATCCGATGAGGATGGCAACATAGTGCGGAACAAGGCTAGACTTGTAGCACAAGGGTACTCTCAAATTGAGGGTATCGACTTTGAGGAGACATTTGCTCCCGTTGCCCGCTTAGAGTCCATTAGGCTTCTCTTGTCCATTTCTTGTGTGCACAAGTTCAAATTGCACCAAATGGATGTCAAGAGTGCCTTCCTCAATGGCTTCTTGCAAGAGGAAGTGTTTGTTGAACAACCCAAGGGGTTTGTGGATGCTCACCACCCCAACCATGTCTATCGCCTCAAGAAGGCACTATATGGGTTGAAACAAGCACCGAGGGCTTGGTATGAGCGCCTCACTCAATTTCTTGTTGACAATAACTACACAAGAGGTAGTGTTGACAAGACACTATTCATCAAGAGAGATAATGATGAGCTTTTCATAGCTCAAATATATGTTGATGACATAGTGTTTGGCTCCACCAACAACACCAAGGTCCAACAATTTGTTGATGTTATGTCTCATGAATTTGAGATGAGTCTTGTTGGTGAGCTTAATTACTTCCTAGGTTTGCAAATTAGGCAACTTGATAATGGGATCTTCATAACCCAAGCCAAATATGCCAAAAACCTTGTGAAGAAGTTTGGTCTTGAAAAAGCCAAACATTGTGACACTCCTATGAGCACCACTTTGAAGCTAAGCAAGGATGCTAGCGGTAAAAGTGTGGACCAAACCTTATATCGTGGCATGATAGGGAGCTTGCTCTATTTGACCGCAAGTAGGCCCGATATATCATTTAGTGTAGGAGTTTGTGCTAGGTACCAATCCGATCCCAAGGAGTCCCATCTTCTCTTCGGTTAAGAGAGTCATTCGCTTTGTGAATGGGACTTCCAACTATGGGATTTGGTACTCATTTGACACTAATCCTAGTCTTGTAGGATATAGTGATGCGGATTGGGCAGGAAATTGTGATGATAGGAAGAGCACATCGGGCGGTTGCTTCTTTCTAGGCAACAACTTGGTGTCTTGGTTTTGCAAGAAGCAAAACTCGATTTCCTTGTCCACGGCGGAAGCCGAGTACATAGCCGCGGGGAGTGGATGCACTCAACTTATGTGGATGAAGCAAATGCTAGTGGATTACGGATTCAACCAAGGTACTCTCACTCTCTTTTGTGATAACATGAGTGCCATTAATATTTCCAAGAATCCGGTGCAACATTCTAGAACTAAGCATATTGACATCCGCCATCACTTCATTAGAGAGCTTGTTGAAAATAAATGCATAGTACTTGAACATGTAGGTACTAATGATCAACTTGCGGACCTATTTACTAAACCCTTAGATGCTACTCGATTTAAAACTCTTAGTAGATCTATTGGGGTATGTCTTGTGGAGTGATGTTCTATGATTGACCCCATATGGGGAACTCAAGCAAAGACAGCTATTTTGCATTCTTGTATCTTGCAAAAAATTTGAAATATCTTATGCCTCTTCTTTTATATTGCTTGAGTAAGCTTGGTTGTACATATGTATATATGTTTTAAAATTCCATAAGTGTGAACCTTGCTTGTCTACAATCCATGTCATATTTATGTTCAAACATGCATTTTTGGACTAGGAGATTTACATTGGAAGTATGATTTGAATGACCTATGATTATCTCCATGACATGATGATTCTTTAATAACATGCTAATGACAAATGAAAAAGCATGAATTGATGATTGCATATTCTTAAAAATGCAAAACTTGTGTGAAAACTTATGAGACTCAAAATGAATAAAGGATCTTGTATCCATTCAAAGGAATTTACATTCCAAATGTCTCTCTTTCTTTATTAGTTGAACATGGTTACTATCATACGGATAATTTTATCCGGAAAAATCAAATAGGGTGCAAAGTCGCTCATGCCATGTTTCGCTTATAAAGTTGGATATAGTTGCTCTTAAATTGAAATCAATAATCTCTATATCCTTGCTTTTCCCATGACATTGGTGAAATTGGTTTGAATTCTTATTAGAAACCTTTGTCATTTGCTTTGCCAAATACCATTGTATTTTGGACTTGAATGCTATATGTCTTGTATGCAAAGCATGTTGGATTCACACATTTTCTCAAAATAAATCTCCTTGGTTCTCTCAAATTGATTGAAGTGCATAAAGTGACTTATATGTATATGCAAGTCTTGCATGCTTCTATCTCTCGTTGCTATGAGTGACCCGGTTGGGGACTACTCCTTTGCCTATATCATGACAAAAAGGGGGAGTAGGATATGGTAAGGGGAGGTGCAAAATATAGAAGCTATTGTACACTTTGGGGAGAACATACATTGAGGGGGAGTAACCCGTTGAGGGGGAGCATTGCATTTATCATACATTGCATACATTTGGTAATGTTGTGCCTAAATTCTAAAAATGCAAATGCTTGGTATTGTTCTCACATGATTAATCTCACACTTTTCTTGTATTAGAAATGTTAGAAACTCTTTTCAGGGATTGATTATTCTACAAGAGGATTGAAGACTTCAAGATGCATTAGCTTATCTCTTTGTAATGTAGAATATCATTATAGTCCCGTAGTTTCTATTTTTTTGTGAGGAATCATTGTGAGTGATGGTTTTGTCACGAAATAGCCAAAGGGGGAGATTGTAAGGATTCCCGTTGTTTTTAATTGGCTTATTTCGTGATCAAACCATATGTGGGGGTTCTTTGTAAGGGTAGCCTAAGTATCGGTCTTAATGTTCGAAGCCCTTTGAAGACCTCGTGTTGATAAGCACCGAAGGTAAATTTCTATGTGCTTACTTTTCTTTGAAGAGATTAGTTGCACACACACACTAAACATTCATTGCATATGTGTGCATTCTCTTCGTTTGTCACAATTCACACTTGCACTTATTTATTATATTTTGTTGTGTGTAATTGTGTCTTGTTGTTGTGTAATTCGTTTCCCGATAACTTTCGGAAACGTCCGCGCATGCACGAGAATGTGCTTGGTTTAGCGCGAGGACCGCCTATGGAGAATGGAGAATGCCCTTGGCTTTTCCTTGGTTTTCACCTATCTAGGTGATCGGCGGTTATTATCGGCGGCCCGGCCGCCGAATGAAACCGCCGTTTCAGTCCAGATTGGTCTGAAGCATTTCTGCGGTTAAGATCGGTGGTCACGACCGCCGTTCGAAACCGCCGTTCGAAACCTGATTGATTTATCTCTCAGTCTATTTCGGCGGTTGAAACTGTGGGCATGAAACCGCCGTTCGAAACCGCCGTTCATACCTGGTTGATTTTGTTCTCTCTGTTCTGTTTCGGCGGTTAATATCGGCGGTCACGAAACCGCCGAATGAACCGCCGTTTATGCTCTGTTCTTCACGAGCTCAATTCGGCGGTCATGAACGGCGGCCTGGCCGCCGATTGAAACCGCCGATTGGCGCGTTTCTTTGAAACTTACTTAAACGACCTCACTTTGTTTTGGCCCCCTATATATATGCCACTTTGACTTTAGGTCAATTAAGAGAGTTCATATTCAGAATTCATACTTAGGATATTTTTCAAAGAGAAGAAAAATTCCAAGAACTCCATTCTTGATTCTCAAACACTTTTTCATGATCATCAATCATCATCTAGCATCATCTTAGATCATCTAGATGTCATCTAGCATGGAATCTTCATCATACTTTGCTTGGTAAGCTTTTCACTAATATCTTACATGTTTTGTGTTTCTCTTATCTAGCAATCTCAATTAATTACTTGTTTGTTATTTTGTATGCTTTAGATACAATATTGAGATGAGTATGATGTATGTTTGAGATTTTATATTGTGCTTGCATATTAGGTTTTGTGCTTAATATTGATTAGCTAAACTAATTGACATGTCATTTAGTTTTGATATCTAGGATTGCTCTTAATTGCATATTAATCATCTTAGATAAGCATATAGGGTTTCCCTTGCTCTATGTTGCATTTTGGATATTCACATATATTCACTTAGGGTTGTATTCTCTTCATAGAGAAAGTAAGTCTTGTGTGTAGCATCCGGGATTAGGTTGCTTAGAACGCAAGCAAATTGGACTAGGTTCACTCATACCGGGATTAGGTAGGTGTGTGATTACTTCCGGGATTAGGTTGTAATCGTTTGCACATTTAGTGGATTCGAGGTTCGAGTGTGGCTTACTTACATAGCCCGTGGTTTTTTCCGTGAGGGTTTCCACGTAAAAACCAAGTGTTGTTTTAATTTCCGCACCATATTACACTTGCTTGTTTATATTATCTTGAGGGCATTTTCGTAATTTTGACTAACACAAAAAATTGGGTAAAAAGCGTAAAATCTATTCACCCCCCCTCTAGATAGCTTTATACACACCGTGCTATAATTTGTTTCATGTGCAGTTGGCAACAGTGGACATGAAACCTACTCCAGTTGAAAAACAGCAAACCTACTTCAAATCAATCGACATGGACTTCGTTTGGACAGTTTTATTCATAGGGGATGCCCTACCCAGCCGTATCGAACTGAGTCTATTACTGATGATCAAGTAGGGTGTGAATTGCCTAGTGGTATTCATGATTTGGACAACCAGGAAACCAAAAAGAAAAAGGAACAAATCGATTCCCATCACAAATCGTGCCCACCTTCGGTTTAGAGGACACTGTTTCCCAACAATGAATCTCCTGAGACTACACCCAATCCAAACAGCATGGATGACCCTAAACCAAAGGAGATTACATATAAAAGTATGTATGGGATGATGACAAAGGTCTTGTTTGACATTCTTCCCAAGGTGCTTCCCCATGCAGCAGTGAAGGATGTGTTACCTAATGAGGTTACAGAAAAAAAATACTTCTGAGGTGATAACAAAGGTGCTGTATGACGTTCTAACCAAGGTGCTTCCTTAGGCACTTAATGATGTGCTCCTTAAGGTCCTCCCTCAGGCACTGAATGACATTCTTCCTAAGGTGATGCCTGCTTATCTAGAGAAGTCGATGCACGAGAATCTGTACAATGTGCATGGGACTGCCTCCGACTCTGCCAATAAAAAGGATAAAATCGAGGCAAATGATAATAAGGACTTTGAGGCCGCAAAACTGGTTGGACATGCTCCCAAAGTCAATGAATCTAAAGAGAATCGGTATAATGTTCATATGATTGCCTCCGACCCTACCGACAAAAAAGACAAACTGAGGAAGTTGATAATAAGGACTCCGAGGCCCCAACACTGGATGAACATGCTTCCAAAGTCGATGAATTTGAAGTTGTAGTTGAGGTACACATATTCTGATCCAAGTCCTTACATAGTCCAATATTATTTGCAATACTATTTGGCTTTCTTAATACATATTCCGCGTTATCCAAATGGGTACATACAAGTTACGGTTTAGTCACTCTTCGAGTTTCTGTGATCATATAGCAATGTTTCTTTGATCATATAGCAGTGCTTTTAATTGCATTAGCTATGACATAGGCTCGTACAGGGTCCCCTATAGGCTGCAAACGTACGATCGATCTCGAACCTTATAGATCTTCGGTTCCCAATTTGATGGTCCCGACAGTGGAACATAGTATAATTCTCTTGGAAAAAAAGTCAGACAACTGCCCAGACAAGGATATAGAAACCGTGAGGAAGCGGAAGAGATCCAAATTTCTGAACAACCTATGGGTTGATCCCGAGAAAAGGAAGAAGCAAAAGCGAGTAAAAAGGGGACAACTCCCTGATATTAGTGGTGACAACGATTTATTGGACATTGAATATGCCGTTTTCCTGAAAACCATCGGCGATAATAATTCGTAAATTTAAACTTTTATTTTTGTAACCTCTTCATCCTCTTATTATCTATCTTTTTTACTTGCATGTAATACGTTTCATGTACTACCACAGTCTTTACGTGGGTCAAGCAAAGTGATTTACTCGATAAAATTTTCTCGACATGAAGAGCCCGACGGTGCTGTTCTCCAACCTGGTAATTAAAACTGTTTTTGTACATGTTATTTATTGTATATGCTATTTATCCCCTTTATGTTTTGGCCGAACACCTTAAACAATCCTTTTTAATACAAACCAAAATTCTATCAGCATGTCAACAGATTTATGGATGTTCTATGGAGGCGGCGTTGTTCCAGAGATGCCGAGTATGCGTAGGACATCACAATGGTTGACTGTCCATTCTACGTAAGTATATCCGAGTAACTGCTTATCCAACAGTCATTTAATGAGTATAACACATCCCTGTCTCCGACAAAGTAACACCAATCCTTTAAACAGCGTATCCTTGCTACAAAATGGGACCCGTTCAAGGAAAACTTGAAACCGAAGACCACACCGGTATGAAAGAGGGGTAGAAAAAAATAGGATTCTTGGATTGAATTTTCGGACATTGATGTCATGTCCTTCGTCCACGATGAATAGTGCGTGGATGCTGTGAGAGGCGGTGGGTCAATTCTAGTTCGACTCGAGTGGTGGAAAATGAAGTCGGTGGGTTATCTATCCTGTACTATTTTTCCTTATCACTAACGTTTCATGACATTAATTGCTAAACCCGTTTCTCATCTTTGTCTCAACTCCATAGGTTCTAATCCCCTATAATGTGGGTAACCATTGGGTTCTCTACCATCTATTCCCTGAAGATGGGGCGTTCACTTTGTATGACTCACTGCATGGCAAAAGCAACTCAATGGTGAGGGTAACAAAAATGGACTGTATTAGCTACCTAATGCCCTCCCTTCTCCACCAGTCTGGTTACTATGAGCATAAGGGGATAAAAGTACTTACGAAGCCATTCAGGGCTTTTGAGTATGTCAGACCAGATCTTCCAACCCAGGATGATGAGTACATAATTAATAGTCGTTTCTCGCATATCCCTTTGCAACAATTGATTTTGTCTTCAGTCTTCATATATGTATTTATTTTCATACTTTCTGTATATGTTTTCACTTTTCAGCATCCAGTGCGGTGTCTACATGTGCCAGTTTGCTGATTTATATTAGAAAGAAAGAAAGAACCATGGAATATACACATTTCGCACGTGCTGTTGATTAGGGCATGGATGGCACATGAGATTTATACGAACGCAACAACGGAGTGAGTCAGCAGTATAACCGACTAGCAATCATTATTTACCGTTTGCACATATGTCCTTACCCAATCACATTATTACTGGACAGTGCACTCGTGTGTAACATGTACATTTTCAAAACATTGTCAACACATCATTTTAACACGATGACAACTATTACTCCAACCTAACACGATATAACATGTGTTGCAATAATTACACGATAAGGTCCACACCAGAAGCTAACACATGGTTCGATTAATCTTTGTATTAATATGATTTTTATTAATACCTCACTATATAGAAACGGTTGCATCATATTGATTATGTTACTATACAGTAATCAACAATTAACCTTTACAAACGATTTGACGATTCCTTGGGCAATCTTGTTTGCCATGCATCTCTTCTGATTTAAAAAAATTGTACACCTGTTACACAGACAAAAAATATATTATCCGTTGTGGATTGCAACTTGCAAGCGATGTAACTTACCTGTATACAAAACATTCCGTGCATATTAACCAATTATTAACATTGAGTTCCTATTTGCTCACCCCACCCCCACCCCCCAAGCAGATAATGCCATCACATGTGTTGCAATATTGACACATCATGCTCCTCACCACAACCTAACACGACCACTAACATCTAATACCCATGTTACACGATTAAAAAAATTGTCGTAGATAACACGGTGGCAGGCAATGTAAAATCTACCATGTAAAACGCAACCAACAACGTTGGATGTACTATATACACGATACAATTTATCACAGTGTCACATTTTTTCCTACGAAACCTACCAAAATATAAACATTGGTCATTTTTGCTGACCCAGTCAAGGGAGTGACGCATTACCCCCGTCCCCGGTTAGCAATTAACTTTGTTATAACAAAACTTTTTATAATCTAAACATAAGAACACTTGAAAACAAACATACAAAGCCCAGAAAATTATCCCCACCGTCCACATGAGAACCACTCAACCCCTTGTTTTTGTATAATTAAAACAAAAAACAATAGGATCTCAGTCTCCACCATACATCTTTTTGGATTACAATCTAAACTGAATTTTTTAGTTATTAACAGGTAGGTGGAGGTTCGAATCAAGAATTTTGTATAAATGGATCTTCGAATCCATGAATCCCAAATTTTGATCGATATAAGGTTCCTTTTTGAACAACTTTAAGTATAGAAGAAAACCAATTATTATTGGTTTATGATTGCGCTACAAATGTTCTCATTTAGCGCTCCATTTTCCTATCTTTTGTATTTGTTTCCGAGCATTTTTGTGTATTTAATATGGTTTAAATAAGTGTTTCAAGTAATTAGAGGAATTCAGGGGCATTATGGTGATTTTAGAGAAATAAGGACCAAAGTGCAATATTCTGGAAAAGATTGAAGATTCTGTGATTAAGCCAAAGATCAGGGGAATTGATTGTAATTCGCCAGCCAAGCCAGGCATCAGCGCCACATCAGCAAGTAGAATGACGCCGTTTTGGGTGCCACGTGTGTCAGCGTGACGCAACACTGACGTCACAACGTCTTCAAGCTTCAGCCGGGTCGACCACGATCCGCATGACCCGGACCCAACCCGCAACAGACCCGGTCGTGACTAGACCCATTCCCGACCATTTTCCAGCAGTTTTTCGATGGTTTTTTTAGTGATCTCTACCCAGATCGACTCCCCATATCCTTCCGGTCACGATGGACCAACTTAGGGCCTCCCATGCACAAGTTGTCCATCTCCTCCAAATCCTCCAAACTCCATGGCCATCCAAGCTTGGAAGCTTGCCACCGCGCCTTCATTCCTGCGAACCAGAACGTTCAAACCCATGGAATCTCCGTAAATTCATGTCGCGGGAATGAACCAGCAAAGCAGAACGTACAAACTCGTGGCCAACTTCCAGAAATTGCCGCGAGTTCCGCCAGCGGGAATGAACCCGCGAAAACAGGGGTCCTGAACCTGTGAGGACGACCGACTTGGAGGATATTTCATCCAAAGCTTGCCCAAAATAGTTCCCTATATATATACATCCTTTTGTAACCTAAAACATCCCCCTATAATATCCAATACTAGCCTACAATAGCTTACAATAACCTAGAATAGCCTAGATAACTTAGAATCTCATTACATGGTTGCATGTGAACTTCATAGCTTGGAAGAAGTAGACTTGGAGCTTCATCGAAGACAAGAAGCTTACGATCTTGTGGTTACTTCTTACCTCTTACTTCTTTTCCATTATTTGTGATTCATGTAACATGTATGTGTAAAATACTCTCAATGTTGAGGGATTGATTTTCATAAGACTTTATATGGTAATTAATTGATCTCTACATTTATTATATCCATCTTGAGCTATTAAATGTTGAATTGAGTTAAATTGAATGGATGCATGTTGTTGATTGACGAATTAGTAACATGTAATCTTGATTAATAACATTTGATTAGCTATATTGGAGAAGACTTAGTTAGTAATTGCATGTTCATTGTTTATTGACTAAGTCTTATGTTCTAGGTTGTAATCCCTCTATTATTGTCATTCTAAAATCATTAGTTGATAATATTTAGAGTGGCAGTTGTTGAATTACCTATGCTATAGAACTAGTGTGCTTAATTGTGATCGATTGATAATATCCCTCTTCATTTATCTTTGCTCTTGCATAACCTTGCAAGAATTAGTTAGTTTAGTTAGTTGTAGTTAATTAGTGTAATTTAATTGTAGTGACTTAGTGTTAATTTACTTGCTTATTTAGTTGCTAATATAATTAGTTTAGATTAATTATTTGTCTAGTGTTCACACCTTTTTAGTTGTAGTTGTAGTATAGAGATTACGTATCCTTGGCATAGTATTTGCATAGCTTTAATTCAATCTTCATTAGTTTAGCTTTCATGCGACCATCTCCTTTTACTTTCATTCAATTGTAATTAGTGTAAATAGCTTGTCTATAACATAAGACGTAGAACCGACTTAAGTGTACCGTACCTCCTTGTGGAACGAACCGTACTTGCTGCTACGCGATCGTAATGAATCGTGCACTTGTGGATAAACACTCGCACGTCATATCATTCACGGTAGTTTATAGAATTATCGCGTTCGTTCGCGCCGATCAGTTTACATAATGAAATTGATGTACTTTTCTTTGACCCCATTTTAGGTCAAATCCAATTCCAAAACCCTAATAACAACCAACTCCAAAACCACAATCTCCAAACAGAGTTCATTATCAAAATACCAACTATCGTCTCCATAAAAACCGGGTTAACCTCCGACTCTCCAAATTCCCCGTCTGTTTTTCGACTTGGAGTTGAAGGAACGGAACCACAAGACGATGACTGATGCAGTAAAATCTGTGTTCAATTTACTAAGAAAGTTCGTTCACTGGGATCGGCGATTCTATCGGTCAAAACCAATTAATCTAGCAAGGATTTAATCTAAGTGCGGAAAACTAAATTGCATAATGCTTTGCTTTGGAAGTTTGTTTAATTCTAAAGTTTACCTAAATTATGACTACTTGAACTAAAGACTAAAATCAAATCAAATCAAATCAAATATCACACAAAGAATGAATGTATGGAGAGAAATACTAGGGAATCGATGCACCTTTCTTAAACACTCAATGCTCTTAATTAGTCTCAATAAACACTTCAATCCAGTTTAGGGCTTGTTTTGATGATAAACAATTAAGAACGAATCTCATTCCCACCACTCGCACAAAGGCCATGTGTCAAGTGACGGCAACGAAACCCTTTAGAACAAAACTCTAAGCCAAATCAATGCAACAAGGCCATGCAAACATTAATTTTCAAGTCTATTAAGCTTATGATTATGGTTTAAATGGAAAAGGCCATTCACATCTAACCCCTAATCTCATAGATAAACTAAATCACAAACCCATATCAATTGAGGCCACAAAATAATACGAATAAGTAATGTAGAACAATTAATTCAATAGACAAGACTAAAACCCAATTGATTAACAAAAGATAGACTAATTGATTACATAGAGTTATCCAAAATTGGTTACATCAATCCCCTAGTTAAAGGTTTAGTTACACATCAATGGAGAGAATAAAAACATAGAAGAGATGAAGATAAAACCCATTATGGCGAGATGCTTCTGTCTTGAAATCCCCGTCATCTTCTTGTTTCCAGTAATCTTCTAATGATGGAATGAATGAAAGAATGAATGGAATTGGTATCTGATGGTCTCTAAAGGTCGGCACTCTTTTAGCTTTTTTCCTTTCTTTCTTTTTATAGGTCTTCTGCAGCTTTGAGAAAACGAAGAGGCGGACCACCGCTCAACGTGCCGCTGAGTAGGCACGTGCATGGGCAGCGGAAATTCCAACTTCAACATTCTGGAATGGCTCGCTTGAGGGGTCGCTTGAGAAACATTTGCCTCTTGAGCGGTCTAGGCAGCGATAAATCACCCTTCTCGACCGCCTGGAGTGCCGCCGATGGTGCAAATGCCTGTTGAGCGCATGGGCCGCGGTAAATGACAAAATCAGCCTCCTTCTCATCTTTTTACTCCATCTTCTCCGAAATAAGATCCGATCAACACTTCTATGGAAAGAGATCTGCAAAGACTTAACAAACACATCAACCCACCAAAAGGACCCAAGAAACAAGCATAAACATAGGCAAAATGGGCAAAATATAAGCATAGAATTAGACTGATCAATGACAGAAGATAGTCGGAGATAGGGAGAGAGGAAATCAGGAGACTGAATTAATTTTTTTATTAATAAGAATTGTTATAATATTGATTAATTTTTTAAATTTGCCTATCTACTCTTATTTATAATATAAAACATTGGTTACTACTCCTTACACTATATTTTAAAATAAGTTCAAATATAGTATATTTCATGGTAACTCCATTACCATGACACTTGTAGTCTGTGCAAGTAGAACCAACAATACGATGCAGTTAGCCTGTTAACCTGTACATTTGATTTTATATATTTCATTTTTGATAAAATGTGAGTTGATGGATTGATAAAATGTGAAAGGACAGTTTATATCTCCAACACTCCATCCTTCAGTATATCCTTCTGTTCCCAACGCAATCTTCTATCTGGCCATGCATTTAAAACCATTACCTGAATTTTCCCCGTTACAATATCCTTCTGTTCCCTACGCAATCTAGGGAAAGATTTTTCGTCCTGGCATTTGAACCACTACCTGATTTCATCCTTGTAAATATACTAGTTCCACAAACAACAAGTACTCTATTATACATCTTGGCCTTTAAACCAAGTTGCCTAATATCTACAGTAACTGATTTGGTTGTTTGCAATCTTACACCAATTTCTGTCATTAATTATTTTGTTCCAATTAAAATTAGAATATTGTGCGCCTGCATCCAACCTTGAGCTGAATAAACCACTTTCATCGAGTTCTATATACAGTATTACAGTTTCCTTTGAACAATCTACTACTATTAAAATCACATCATCAGTAGTTCCATCAATTTTGTTATTATTCCAACCCTTCATTTGAACTTATTAGTTCCTCATTTTCTTCATAATACAATATAGTACTTCTACTGTGAAATGAAAACACCCATATATATATATATATATATTTACACATTTTCAAAACCTACCAAATCCAATCAATCGATGTTCGGTAATAGTTTATGGTAATTCACTTAATTCACTATTTTAATCTTTAAAACTTCTCAATACAAAATTGAACAAGGTATGTTACTGTATTACAGTTTACATTGCAGGGTCACAAATGTTTTCAACATGCCATCCTATTCAGATTGTCAAACATTTTAATTGTTCAATTATACTGTATTAAATATTTTTACATGTGGTTTTTGATTTAAGTTAAAGTTATATACGACAGTTTGGGTGTAGTCTCACTTCAATAATCTAGTTTAATTATTTGGTAAAAAAATTTGGTTACCAATTAATGCCTCGATGGAAGACGACTGTGAATTAATGATGGTAACGTATATACCTTTTTAGGCAAAAATCCTTTGGTACAGGTTGTGTGTGTGGCGATGGCTCGATGCCTCGATGGAAGACAACTGTGTTCCTAATATCTATTGGTATTTACTTGAAGGATTCGACCCAAATATTACTATTAACATTCATATATGTGGACTTGGCGTTATTTAATTTGTCGATCCTGTGTAATCATTACATTGGGACTTACTAAAAACATCATAATTCATAAGTGATTGATTGCATCGGCCCACACGTATATTATAAAAGATTACCATAACATCACAGCAATATCTGTCCATTGGATTACATTGGGAACTTCAACTTGTGTATTGCTTACCTTGTGAAGATCCATGTAATAATTTGTAATGCAAAGCGTTATGCGTCAATGGTACGTCTAACTTCCAAACAATTTCAAAGTCAATGAACGGGGATTGCAGTATTCGATCGGAGGAGTAGACTAATAAAGGTTTTTGTCAGTAGAAAAAAGAAATAGGCATGAGGTAATGCTGAAATTGTACAAAATTGCTTTTGGTCATCTCTCTTAATCAATAAATCATGGTGTTTATGAATATCACATATAAGTTCATCGCATCATCCGGATAAGGTGAAACTTGTTATTGTTATTTTATGATCAGCATTAGGATATATATCAAATCAATTACTATATTTTTACTAGACAAAGCTGGGTAGAACTTAAATGATATGATCCATACTTCCTTCTCTTCATTAAGGAACAAAAAAAATACCATACTTTAATATACTGTCATCTAACGATGATGGAAACACATCCACAAATTGAACAATCGCCATACATGCTATTTTTTCTACTGCAACTAAAAAGACAAATACTAGCTATATATGATAACACCTAAACATATTCCCTATTACAACTTTCCATTCCCATTCTTTTGTTTGTGTGTGTGTCAGTTGCTAAATCTGTTCGCCTTCTCTAGGTCATTAATAAGTCGTTCCCAATTCCGCTTTATCACCATATACGTCTTCCTAATCTTATGCATATCCGTGCTAGACGAAAGTGATGACCCACGGGAAGACATTGACACATGCTTCCCTTCAAGTAACTTGGAAAAAAACTTAGCCAGTTTGATGTGCCTATGCACCTGGTCTAGTAAGACTTTAATAACGTCGTCCTCATTACTGACGAGATCAGCTCTGGTACTCGCCATAAAGAAATAAGTGATAAGGCTGCGTAGTTTTAGAAGGAACAATTTTTTTCAACAAGCTGCTTATTTCAGTTTAGCATACAAACTGTAAGGATTCCCATATATTGATTGGCTTATTTCGTGGACAAACCACATGTTGGGGTTGAAAATGTAAGGGTAGTTTAGGATTGAACTTCATGCTTGAAGGCCCTTTCAAGACCTCGAGGTACAAGCACGCCAAATGTATAATTTCTAGTGCTTGGTTTCCTTGAAGATATTTAGTTAGCACACACACACTTAGCATACTTGTTCTTGTGTGCATACTCTT
Organism: Acer yangbiense; assembly: GCA_008009225.1. Classification (NCBI taxonomy): domain Eukaryota; kingdom Viridiplantae; phylum Streptophyta; class Magnoliopsida; order Sapindales; family Sapindaceae; genus Acer; species Acer yangbiense. The sequence goes on from CM017764.1 coordinate 18,627,848, forward strand.
CAAATGTCACTTTACACACTAGCACTTTGTTTGATATATTGTTATGTGTATTTGTGCTTAGTAATTCGTTTCCCGACATTGTTCAGAAACGTTCGCGCTTGCACTAATGAGTGCTTGGTTTCACGCGAAGACCGCCCATGGAGAATGCCCTTGGCTTCTCCTTGGTTTTCACCTCTGTTGGTGATCGGCGGTTATGATCGGCGGCCTGGCCGCCGAATGAAACCGCCGTTTGCATCCAGAAGTGTCTGGAGCAATTCTACGGTCAAGATCGGCGGTCTGACCGCCGTTCGAAACCACCATTCATACCTGATCGATTTAATCTCTCGGGTTTGATTCAGTGGTTGGATCGGTGGTCACGAAACCGCCGAATGAAACCGCCGTTGTTCCCCTGTTCTTCTCGGGTTTAATTCGGCGGTTATGATCGGTGGCCTGGCCGTCGATTGAAACCGCCGATCGGTGCGTTTCAAGGGCAAACTTGTCTTTTCACAAGCCCAATTCTTGATGTCTATAAATATCTTACTTTCTCATTCTCTGATCAAGTTCTTTGAGTCTTTATAACCCTAAACTAAAAAGAGAGATTTTTGAGAAAAAATCAAATCAAGAATTGACCTTTAAACACTCAAATCAAATCCTTTTTGCATCAAAGTTCATCTTGCATTCATCCATGATTGGGTTTGCATCATCACAACATGCTTGGTAAGATTTTGATTTAGTTCATCTTATTTTTAGTATTTTTACTATCAAGCATATTCTCTTTTAATTTACTTGTATGTTTTTGATTATATGATTAATACAAGATTAGAGAATTAATTGTGATGAATTGATTGAGTGTTGTATTGTGATAGCTAATTAGGTTTTTGATTAATCTTGATTAGCTAAGCTATTTGACATGTCATCTAGCTATTGATATCTATGATTGAATTAATTGCATATCATTATCCTAGGTAAGCATTTAGAGTAACCTAGCTCTAAATTGCATTTTGAGTATTTTACATATTCACATAGGTTGCATAATCTCTTCCTAGAGAATTAAGTCTTGAGGCTAAGGTTGCTTACGCCTCAAGCAATTAGGACTAGAGCCACTTTTAAAGGCCCGAGTGGTAGAAGTGGGGGGTTATTGACCGGAGTGTTAGACGAGGTCTACATAGGTTGTAAACTCCATTTCGATTAGTGGATTTCGAGGTTCGAGTGTGGCGCACTAAACAGCCCATGGTTTTTCCCAGTAGTTGGGTTTCCACGTATACATCAAGTGTTATTTAAATTCCGCACTATATTACACTTGCTTGTATTTTTGACTAGTAGGGGCATTTTCGTAAAATTGACTTGCATGCGAAAATTGGGTAATAATAGTTAAAATCTATTCACCCCCCTTCTAGATATATATATCGAACACACCGAGCGTTATTGTATTACTTTCAATTGGTATCAGGGCGGGTTCCTAGATATACTTAGGTGATCCTAGCTCATTTTAGGTGTGTTGTACATTTGTGTGATTTTTGCTCATTCATACATTTTGCATACATTTCCATTCATTTGTTACAATGAGTGGATACGGTGGCAACCAAGAGGGTGCGTCTAGTACACGACCTCCTCTCCTCACTGGTGTGAATTATGCCTCATGGAAAGGCAAGATGGAGGCATACTTGTGCCAAATCCATGATAGGGCATGGATGGCAATTGAAGATGGGTATGTGGCTCCTAAGATGACTCCCACGGGTGGTGGAGAAGAAGTACTCAAGCCTAAGGCTCAGTGGTCTACTGAAGAGTTTGAGACTTCAAAATGGAATAGGAAGGCTTGGCACGCTCTTCTATGTGCAGTGGATGAAAATCAGTACAAACTGATTCAGAACACTAGGATAGCCAATGAGGCATGGGATATTCTAGAGGTTGCACATGAAGGAACCGATGTTGTCAAGGATTCCAAGCTTTAAGTCCTTCAAACGCAATTTGAGTTGCTTAAGATGGAGGAGGACGAATGCTTCAATGACTTTGAAGTCAAGTTGATGGATATCGTCAATCAAAGCCATCAACTCGGTGACCCTTATACGGATAGGAGAGTCAAGCAGAAAATTATGAGGTCTCTCCCCGCTAGGTTTGAAGCAAAGGTGACGACTTTAGAGGAAAATAGCACCTATAAGGACATGAAGCCGAGCGAGGTTATTGGAAGGCTCCTCACCTATGAATATAGGAAGGCTCCTAGCATTTCACCTCCTAAAAAGCAAAAAGGAATTGCTTTGAAAGCTTCCAAGGTTGTGAAGGAGGAAAAAGGTGACTCGGACGAAGACATGACATTGTTGCTTAGAAGATTCAAGAAATTCGTCAAGTTCGAGAAGAAAGGCTTTGGATCCAAAGGCCAAGACTTGAAGAAAAAGGCTCCCTTCAAGAATTTTGAGCCTAGACAAGAGAGGAGTGAAAAGAAAGGGGTCCAATGCTATGAGTGTGGTGGTATAGGTCACATCTCACCCGATTGTGGGAACTTGAAGAACAAGATGGCAAAAGTGATGGCCGCCACTTGAAGCGAAAGTGATGACTCCGGAAAGGGAGACAAGTCATCAAGTGATGATGAGCTTACCATCGACTACACGGCATTTGGGGCCACTTGTGTAGAAGATAAAGTTGTTGGTAAGAATGACTTCACTAGTGATCCTATAGAAGAAAAAGATGAAGAAGTAGCTCTAGAGATGATAGGCAAAGCTACTCATTGGGATATGGCTCTCATTGACTCAAGAGACCAAGGTGAAGGTCTTAATGAGGGAAATGACTCCATAGGTGAGATGGAGAGTAGAGGAGATAGCTCAAGTGTAGATGACTCCTCATCTAACTCTACAAATGGAAATGTGGAGAAAATGGATGTTAATGACTTCATAGTCAAGTGTGAAAGTTCATTGAAGAAGAACAATAGAAAGTTGAAGATTTTAGAGGATGAAAATCTAGAGCTTTCAACACACAATGACCACTTAATTAAACAAGTGGAGGCATCCAAGAAGATTGAAGACAAGCTAAGGGATGAGCTAGCTATGTCTAAGAGGAATGAAAAAAGGTTAAAGAGGGAGCTTCATGAAGCTAAAGAGTCATTGACTCGAATGACCTCAAGCACCAAGAAGCTTAACCACATTCTTGGTGTTGGAAAGAACTCTTGTGACAAGAAAGGTATTGGGTATGAAGATTGCAAGGAGATCTCCACTCCAACCAAGACCATCTTTGTCAAGAGTTTGGGCAAGAATGAAGCCTCACCGGTGCACACACCTAGGAAGAAAATCGATCTAGGATAATGTTCTAAAAGTGCTCAAGTGAAGGAAGCCCCAATGAGACAACCTCAAGCTCAACGCATTAGAGTCTCCAAAGTCAACATTCCTCAACAAATGACTCTCAATGGAAAGAGGCCAATCATGCAAAATGAAACAAGGAAGCAAGCTAGACCGGTTCAATAACAAAGAAAGTTTGAACCCGCTCAACTACAAGGTCATGGGAAGGCTTCTATGCATGCACAAGGACATGGTATGAACTCTAAATTTATCCCTACATGTCACTTTTGTGGTATTGATGGTCACATTAGACCAAATTGCTTTCATTTCATTAAATTATGTAGAATCAAAAGCATGATTGAAAAGAGAATGACAAGAGCTAGAATGCATGCTAATAGGAAGGAAAATATTCATGTTCATGATCCTATTATTTCTAGTACTCTTGAACCTTTGTCCATGTAAGGATTCCTTTTTTGTTGATTGGCTTATTTCGTGGTCAAACCACATGTTGGGGTTTGGTTGTAAGGGTAGTCTAGGTCATTAAGGTTGAAGATCAAAGACCCTTTCCAAGACCTCAAGAGGACAAGCACCAAAGGTATATCTTGTGCTTACTTTGGCTTGAAGAGATATAGTTGCACACACACACAACATGCATAACTCTTATTCTTGAATGTTGTGTTTATATTTTATGTGCATTGTGCTTCATTGTTTATTCAATGTCTCTTCTTGCATTAAATTGATTGCATCTTGTTTTATGAAATGCCATGACATGATATGCATTAGGATGCATTCAATACCCACACTTGCACTTCATGTATGTTAGCTTTTAGTGTGGTGTAATTCGTTTCCCGAAGGATGTTCGGAAACGTCCGCGCGTGCACGTTGATGTGCTTTGTTTTGCGCGATGATCGCCGGTGGAGATGCCTTTGGCTTCTCCTTGGTTTCACCATTTTTGGTGAAACGGCGGTTACGTTCGGCGGCCTGGCCGCCGTTCGAAACTGCCGAATGAGACCTGATTGAAATATATCTCTCAGGTCCAAAACGGCGGTTGGGATCGGCGGTTTCTAAACCGTCGAACAAAGTCGCCGAAGTTCCCCTGTTCCGCTCGGGAGCCATTCAGCGGTTCAATTCGGCGGCTTGGCCGCCGATTGAAACTGCCGATCGGTGCGTTTCAAGGGTAAAATTGTATTTTCACCTGCCCTGTTTTTGGTCTCTATAAATACATCCTTATCTCTGGTTCAGAATACAAGTCTTGCATCCCAAGAACCCTAGAGAGATATTTAGAGAGACTTGAGAGAAAAAGCTTAAAGATCACATCTTTAATTCTCTAAACCCATTCCCACATGCACAAATCATCATCTAGGCATCATCTAGGTTCATCTAGCATATGCTAATGCATGGGTCTTCTTCAACACACATGGTATGATTTGTTGAACACTTTTATCATGTCCAAAGGGCTCCTCACACTATCTTCCCTCAAACTCAAAAACAACATGGGGAGAGTTCATTCATGCAAGCTCAGACAAGCAAGCAACCTCGTCTTGGTTATCAACAAAGGAGGAGAGATCCTATCCAACAACCGAGACAACCACAACGACAAGGGAAAGCACCTATCCATGCTAAAGGGAATGGTATGATTCCTAACTTTATTCCCACTTGTCATTTTTGTGGTATTGTTGGTCATATTAGACCAAGTTGCTTGCATTACATTGAAATGTGTAGAGCTAAAAACATGTTTGACAAGAAAAAGGCTAGAGCTAAGATGCTTCATAAAAAGGAAGAAAATCATGTGCATGATCCTTTTTCATCTTGTACTCTAGAACCTTTGTCCACTAGGATTGACTTAGTGTCACCTAAGTGGAATAAAAAGAATGAACCCGCTTGCTACGAGACTAACAAGTCTCAAATAGGTTCAACCAAGTCCAAAGGACTTGGTAGGTCCATAGGACCTCATACCCTTCTTTGAAGTGGTGTGGATATTTGACCCCATATGGGGAACTTAAGCAAAGAGAGCTATTTTGCATCTAGTCACTTGCAAAAAATTTGAAATATCTTGTGCTTCTCTTTTTGTTGCTTGAGTAAGCTTGGTTACACTATGTATACATATTTTCTATTCAATAAGTGTGATCAATGCTTGTATTGCAATCCATGTCATATTTATGTTCAAACATGCATTTTTGGACTAGGAGATATTTACATAGGATTTAATTTGAATGACCTATAATGATCTCCATGACATGATGATTGCTAAATGACATGCTAAATGCTAATCTTAAAAAGCATGTTATGATGATTGCATTTCTTAACTGCAAAAAATGTATGAAAAAGCTTATGAGACTCAAATGAAAAAGGATCTTGTATCCATTCAAGGATTTTACAATCCAAATGTCTCTCTTTCTTTATTGGTTGAACATGTCTACTATCATACGGATATCTTATCCGGAAAAATCAAATAGGGTGCAAAGTTGCTCATGACATGTTTAGCTTATAAAGTTGGATATAGTTGTTCTTAAATTAAAATCAATGAAATTTCTATATCCTTGCTTCTCTCATGACATTGGTGAAATTGGTTTGAATTCATATTGAAAACCTTTGTCATTTGCTTTGCCAAATACCATGGTATTTTGGACTTAAATGCTACATGTCTTGTACGCAAAGCAATTTTTTGATTCACACATTTTCTTTAAATAAATCTCCTTGTTTCTCTCCAATAAATTGAGATTGCATAAAGTGACTTATATTGATTATGCATATACTAGAATGCTACTATCTCTCTTTGCCTTGAGTGACCCGGTTGGGGACTACTCTTTTGTCTATATCATGACAAAAAGGGGGAGTAGGTTGTGGTAAGGGGAGTTGCAAATTGTAGTAGCAATTGTGCATGTTGGGGAGAATACTAATTGAGGGGGAGTAACCCTTTGAGGGGGAGCATTTGCACATTCATACATTGCATGATGTTGTACTTAAATTCTTAAATGCAAATGCTTGTTTTATCTCACTTGATTCATCTCACCTTTTCTTGTATTGGAAAGTATAGAAACTGTGCTTTCAGGGATTGATTGTTCTACTTGAGATTGAAGACTTCAAGACTATTTATCTTATCTCTTTGTAAAGTAGAAAATCATAGTAGACCCGTAGTTTCTATTATGTTGTGAGGAATCAATGTGAGTGGTGGTTTTGTCACGAAATAGCCAAAGGGGGAGATTGTAAGGATTCATTTTTTGTTGATTGGCTTATGTCGTGGTCAAACCACATGTTGGGGTTTGGTTGTAAGGGTAGTCTAGGTCATTAAGGTTGAAGATCAAAGACCCTTTCCAAGACCTCAAGAGGACAAGCACCAAAGGTATATCTTGTGCTTACTTTGGCTTGAAGAGATATAGTTGCACACACACACAACATGCATAACTCTTATTCTTGAAAGTTGTGTTTATATTTTGTGTGCATTGTGCTTCATTGTTTATTCAATGTCTCTTCTTGGATTAAATTGATTGCATCTTGTTTTATGAAATGCCATGACATGATAGGCATTAGGATGCATTCAATACCCACACTTGCACTTCATGTATGTTAGCTTTTAGTGTGGTGTAATTCGTTTCCCGAAGGATGTTCGGAAACGTCCGCGCGTGCACGTTGATGTGCTTTGTTTTGCGCGATGATCGCCAGTGGAGATGCCTTTGGCTTCTCCTTGGTTTCACCATTTTTGGTGAAACGGCGGTTACGTTCGGCGGCCTGGCCGCCGTTCGAAACCGCCGAATGAGACCTGATTGAAATATATCTCTCGGGTCCAAAACGGCGGTTGGGATCGGCGGTTGGGATCGGCGGTTTCTAAACCGCCGAACGAAGTCGCCGAAGTTCCCCTGTTCCGCTCGGGAGCCATTCGGCGGTTCAATTCGGCGGCCTGGCCGCCGATTGAAACCGCCGATCGGTGCGTTTCAAGGGCAAAATTGTATTTTCACCTGCCCTGTTTTTGGTCTCTATAAATACATCCTTATCTCTGGTTCAGAATACAAGTCTTGCATCCCAAGAACCCTAGAGAGATATTTAGAGAGACTTGAGAGAAAAAGCTTAAAGATCACATCTTTAATTCTCTAAACCCATTCCCACATGCACAAATCATCATCTAGGCATCATTTAGGTTCATCTAGCATATGCTAATGCATGGGTCTTCTTCAACACACATGGTATGATTTGTTGAACACTTTTATCTTACATAATTAGTGTTTCTACTTATCAATTTTATCTCATATTTTACTTATATGTGTTTAGATTAATTTCTACATATAAGATTGAGATTATGTGTTGATTGGGTTATTATTTGTTAGCTAGGCTTTAATGTTCATATGCCATCTAGCTAATTGATCTCATTTGTTGATTGAGATTATTTTTCATAGCTTATTTGATTAGGTCATTATTGCCTAAAAGCTATGCCATGAACATTCTTGTGTGATGTATTGATAACTAGGTTGATAGATTGTTTTTTAATCAACTAGTTAATCCTTTGAATGTTTGTGGGTTTTTATATGATAGCTTTGTATCTAGGATTGGTTATCCTTTACTTAGCTAAAGTTATATGCCATGACATATAGCTATATGTGATATCTAGGATTGATTATATTGTCATCTTATAATCCTAGGTAAGCATTTAGAGTACCCTAGCTCTTATTGCTTTAATTGAATATTCATACATATTCACATAGGATTGTGCATCTCTTTTGAGAGATTGAAGTCTTGGTCTAGGGTTGCTATTACAGGCCCGCTGGGTAGTAGTGGTGGGTTACAGACCGGGATTAGGCTGTAAACATCATTACAAGTAGTGACTTCGAGGATCAAGCAAATTGGACTAGAGCCGCTATAAAAGGCCCGCGTGGTAGATTAGAGGGTGCTCAAGCCAAGAGTAGTGTATCAGGGGATATCACTAGGGATTGAACCAAGAGTGGCGAGTGGTAGTGTCCATAGCCTGAGGTTATCTAGGGTAAGGGTCCGAGAATTACTTGAGGGTGTAACCGTCTTTTCATATAGTGGATTTCGAGGTTCGAGTGTGGCGCACTTACCAGCCCGTGGTTTTTCCCTGTTGAGGGTTTCCACGTAAACATCAAGTGTCATTTATTATTTCCGCATCTTATTACACTTGTATGTATTTTTGACTAGTAGGGGCATTTTCGTAAAATTGACTTGCATGCGAAAATTGGGTAATATTTAGATAAAATCTGTTCACCCCCCTCTAGCTTTATATATATAACACACCTCGAGTATTTTTATATTCCTTTCAGTCCACTAGGAAGAAAAATGTCATATCTATGTGGATAAGGAAAAATGAACCCGCTTGCTATGAGACTAACAAGTCTCAAATAGGTTCAACCAAGTCAAATGGCTTGGAAGGTCCATAGGACCTCATGACCTTCATTGTTGAAGGATGATATTGACCCCATATGGGGAACTCAAGCAAAGAGAGCTTATGCATACTTGTTGCATGCAAATATTTGAAAAATCTTATGCTTCTTTGTTGATTGCTTGAGTAAGCTTGATTGCACATATGTATATATGTTTCAATTCAATAAGTGTGAACCATGCTTGTCTACAATCCATGTTATATTTATGTTCAAACATGCATTTTTGGACTAAGAGATTTACATAGGAAGTATGATATGAATGACCTATAGTTATCTCCATGACATGATGATTCTTAATAACATGTTAATGACATGTGAAAAGCATGAAATTCAAATGACATGCTCAAATGAAAAAACATGAATTGATGATTGCAATTTATAAATGCAAAACTTGTGTGAAAAAGCTTATGAGACTCAAAATGTATTAAGGATCTTGTATCCGTTCAAAGGAATTTATATTCCAAATTGTCTCTCTTTCTTTATTTGTTGAACATGTCTACTATCATACGGGTTTCATTCCCGGAAAAATCAAATATGGTGCAAAGTTACTCATAACATGTTTGGCTTATAAAGTTGGATATAGTTGCTCATATATTAAAATCAATGAAAACTCTATATCCTTGCTTCTCTCATGACATTGGTGAAATTGGTTTGAATTCTTATTAGAAACCTTTGTCATTTGCTTTGCCAAATACCATTGTATTTTGGACTTGAATGCTACATGTCTTATATGCAAAGCATGTTTTGATTCACACATTTATTTTAAAAATAAATCTCCTTGTTTCTCTCCTATTGATAGAGTTGCATAAAGTGCATTTTATGATTATGCAAATGACTTGAATGCTATCATCTCTCTTTGCTAAGTGACCCGGTTGGGGACTACTCATTTGCCTATATCATGACAAAAAGGGGGAGTAGAATGGTGGTAAGGGGAGTGGCAAATTGTGGTAGCAATTATGCATGTTGGGGAGACAATACATTGAGGGGGAGTAACCCATTGAGGGGGAGCATTGCATTCACAATTATTGCATGATGTTGTAGTTGTACTTAAATTTTTAGGAATGCAAATGCTTGTTTTTATTCTCACTTGATTCATCTCACTTTTTACTTAAATTGGAAAGTATAGAAACTTTGCTTTCAGGGATTGATTGTTCTACATGAGATTGAAGACTTCAAGATTATTTTTTATATATCTCTTTGTAAAGTAGAAAATCATAGTAGACCCGTAGTTTCTATTATGTTGTGAGGAATCAATGTGAGTGGTGGTTTTGTCACGAAATAGCCAAAGGGGGAGATTGTAAGGATTCCCATATATTGATTGGCTTATTTCATGGACAAACCACATGTTGGGGTTGAAAATGTAAGGGTAGTTTAGGATTGAACTTCATGCTCGAAGGCCCTTTCAAGACCTCGAGGTACAAGCACGCCAAATGTATAATTTCTAGTGCTTGGTTTTCCTTGAAGAGATTTAGTTAGCACACACACACTTAGCATACTTGTTCTTGTGTGCATACTCTTCAAATGTCACTTTACACACTAGCACTTTGTTTGATATATTGTTATGTGTATTTGTGCTTAGTAATTCATTTCCCGACATTGTTCGGAAACGTCCGCACTTGCACTAATGAGTGCTTGGTTTCGCGCGAAGACCGCCCATGGAGAATGCCCTTGGCTTCTCCTTGGTTTTCACCTCTGTTGGTGATCGGCAGTTATGATCGGTGGCCTGGCCGCCGAATGAAACGCCGTTTGCATCCAAAAGTGTCTGGAGCAATTCTACGGTCAAGATCGGCGGTCATACCTGATCGATTTAATCTCTCAGGTTTGATTCGGCGGTTGGATCGACGGTCACGAAACCGCTGAATGAAACCGTCGTTGTTCCCCTGTTATTCTCGGGTTATGATCGGCGGCCTGGCCACCGATTGAAACCGCCGATCGGTGTGTTTCAAGGGCAAACTTGTCTTTTCACAAGCCCAATTCTTGATGTCTATAAATATCTTACTTTCTCATTCTCTGATCAAGTTTTTTGAGTCTTTAGAACCCTAAACTAAAAAGAGAGATTTTTGAGAAAAAATCAAATCAAGAACTCACCTTTAAACACTCAAATCAAATCCTTTTTGCATCAAAGTTCATCTTGCATTCATCCATGATTGGGTTTGCATCATCACAACATGCTTGGTAAGATTTTGATTTAGTTCATCTTATTTTTAGTATTTTTACTATCAAGCATATTCTCTTTTAATTTACTTGTATGTTTTTGATCATATGATTAATACAAGATTAGAGAATTAATTGTGATGAATTGATTGAGTGTTGTATTGTGATAGCTAATTAGGTTTTTGATTAATCTTGATTAGCTAAGCTATTTGACATGTCATCTAGCTATTGATATCTAGGATTGAATTAATTGCATATCATTATCCTAGGTAAGCATTTAGAGTAACCTAGCTCTAAATTGCATTTTGAGTATTTTACATATTCACATAGGTTGCATAATCTCTTCCTAGAGAATTAAGTCTTGAGGCTAAGGTTGCTTAGGCCTCAAGCTATTAGGACTAGAGTCACTTTTAAAGGCCCGAGTGGTAGAAGTGGGGGGTTATTGACCGGAGTGTTAGACGAGGTCTAAATAGGTTGTAAACTCCATTTCGATTAGTGGATTTCGAGGTTCGAGTGTGGCGCACTAAACATCCCGTGGTTTTTCCCAGTAGTTGGGTTTCCACGTATACATCAAGTGTTATTTAAATTCCGCACTATATTACACTTGCTTGTATTTTTGACTAGTAGGGGCATTTTTGTAAAATTGACTTGCATGCGAAAATTGGGTAATAATAGTTAAAATCTATTCACCCCCCTCTAGATATATATATCGAACACACCGAGCGTTATTGTATTACTTTCACAAACATTTTAAAAATATATAACATCCTAATAGACTGCCGGTTGCAGAATAGGTTTACTAACCATAAAATTCTATATATTGCTTGCGCTACCGATAACACAAAATCATAACCGAATTTTACAGTTCAGTATCAAACAGCAACCCCTTGCCCATAAATAGCAAGGGGTTGCACAATAAAGCATAACCAAAGTATGAACTAATGTGATAAGCATCACACTAACCTATATCATTCAAATGGGTCGCGAATTGCACAATCACTTGTAACAATACCCATTTCTCGCTGTTAGGCGAAACGAATAACATAACAATATATTTAACCCTAAGAACATAAAACGTACACAACCTAATAAATTAGAGCCAACGTGCAAATTAAAATATCACTTGGTTCCAGCAACAAACAAATTGGGTACACATTATTCCTTGAATGTTCGACACACCATACCTAGACTGAAACCCATTACCAATGAATACATACCCAGCCATGATAATCAAATCGAAACAAACAAACAAACATATGATCAGAAACAAAATTAGGATCACAACAGACAATGACATAGCGTTGAAAAGAATGGGTGCACCGTCCGAAGAAGTTGTTCTAGGTGCCGGATTCCGAACAGTTCCTCCTTTTGATACTTACACGGTAGAAGTTCTTGAGTGAGTAAGTAAGTATACACGAATAACTAAGTCTGTTATATAGGGATTTTTGAGCAAATTGCAACCAATCTCCTTCAGGGACTAGAGATAACTTTTCTATCTTTTCATAATAGCCTCCCCTCTAGTTAAAAAATATCAGTTAACTGAAAACATTAACCATGTCAAATTTGTATAATGACTCAATTACCCTTAAGTCAGTTGTCAATTTAATGGAGTTTTTTTTTAATGGATACAAATATCCTTGAAGTTTTGATAAATTCCAATTTACCGTTTGGATTGCCTATAAAATTGCATTTAGCAACAGATAAATAGGCAAGAATTATTCCTGATTAAATATATATATATATATATATATATATATATATATATATATATATATATATTATATTGATTTTTATATGTAATCATGCCTTGAATTAAATGTACAGTATTGATGTAACGTCTATAGTCCACTAACCAAACTTATTTCTAAAAGTATCGAAACACCCTTAAACAAACGGTCAATACTTTGTCATTGACTAATGGAGGTGATATTCAATGCCATAGAAAAGTTGTATTTTGTTGTCTAAGAGCAAACCTCATGGAGGTGGGTTGCACTTTGTTTTAACAGTTACTAGACAGTACCCGTGGACGAACATATTTCATAAAAAAAATAGATGATATCAATTAATTAATAAATGAGATACCGATGGAGTTGTGGCTGGTGGTGACGTTGAAGAAAAAAAATGCAGTTTTTGATGGAGTTTGTTTATGAAAGACAGATATTGTAAGGCATAAACACTATTTGAAAATGTAATTTGGTGTGAAGAAATATTTCAGGTGTCCACCCTAATATATAGTGGTGGTGCAATATTTTATATAAGTGCATTGAACACGGAACGGTCGCCATGTGGATTGGAAATTATAACTCTGCAGCCAACCGTTTCATTTTTAATAAATGTAACCTTTTACAAAAAATTGGAATGTGTTCAAATGATTTTTTGGAGGAATATCAAATTTATTTTTATATTACAAATATAATTTAATTATATTTATTAATTTAATTATGTATATATATATTCAATAAGAAAAATACCAACAACTCTTCACATCAATCTTTCCGATTCTGACACCACTCTATTTATCTCTTGGTAACACAAAAAAATTGTTTAATTAAAGCATAATTAAAGTGAATTTAAACAAAACTATTTAATGATCCAAACCATTTTGATTCACAAAACACACATTTACTTCTCACACCACTCACTCTCAATGGGTAACACAAAAGGGTTGTTGAAATCAATTTAAGATGAAAAATTACTAAAAGGGGAAATCACTGCCAAGTGTCTAAATAATTGGTCATTTTTAAATGGTCTCTGAATGAGACACATGGCAGGAGTTTCCATCCATGGTTTATATTAATTAATTAATATTATTATTATAATTATATATTTATATTTATATTATATATTTATATTTATTATTATTATTATTATTATATTATTAATTTATAGATAGATAGATAGATAGATTTTATATTAAGGGTAGTTGTTAACTGTCAAAAAATGGCAGGGGTTCAAAAAAGAATTTTCCATCTACCCTGGAGAATAATAGAAGTAGAAAGATATCATAGAAGAACATCCTGGTACCCCATCACTAAATTGGTCGGGTACACCTTTTACCAATCCAGATCCAAATCAATGGCTCTTAGACTCCAAGGTACAAGGAAACACAGAAGCCAGATCCTGAGGGCTTCATTACTACATGAAACAAATTAACGGTGTGTAGTATATTAATCTAGAGTAGGGGGGGGGGGGGGTGGGGTGAATATGTATGGTCAAGATTATGAAAATACCCCTAATAGACAATATAGAATATAGCAAGTGTAATATGGTGCTGAAATATAAACAACACTTGATATTTACATGGAAACCCTCACGGAAAAAACCACGGGCTAGTAAGTAAGCCACACTCGAACCTCGAATCCACTAAATGTGTAAATCGATTATAACCTAATCCCGGTAAGTAATCACACACCTACCTAATCCCGGTAAGTAATCACACACCTACCTAATCCCGGTATAAGTGAACCTGAAATTCCCTTAAGTAATAGTGTAAAATATACCTAGGAGGGGGGGGGGGGGTGGTGAATAGGTATAGGCCCAAATCTCTTTTAATATTAAAAATAATGCGGAATATAACAAAGAATATGCACACTTGCTAAGATTTGACAAATGAATTGATTTAACTAAAGCCAGAGTAAATCAATATACAAGATATGCAATCAATGAAAGATATGGAAGATAAAGAAAAGTAAAGCGAAAATTGACACAAGTATTTTTACGTGGTAAAACCTCAAAGAGGAAACATCCACGGGTTGATACCACAACCACTGGCAAAGCAATCCACTATACAAAAAGGACTTACACATTCAAGCTACCAACACATGATATCCGCTCAAGCTATCACCTCCTAGTCTACCCTCGGGCTAGTGAACTACCAAGCCTACTTCCTATCCGAGATGTGTCCTACACCTCTAGAAAGCAACTTTCTATCCAAGATGCTCACGTCTCTAGGAAGATTTCTTGCTTGTCTTTCCGGATCCTCCCGACCCTAGACAAGTCTCTTTGCTTGACTATCCGAGTCCTCCCGACTCTAATCAAGACTTCTTTACTCTATCCACAAAGCTTCACTCATTTTGCTAGAGACTTCATCCTTATACAAGGCAATGATCTAAGTGATGCAAATGGTGCAAACACAATCAAATAAAGCTAGATGATCAATCAAGCTAAATGTACATGCTTAGTGATAAACTAGAATTATGCTTTCAACACAATCACAAATCTATCTAGCAATCAAAGCATGTGAATCAATAAGAACAAGATATGAATATTCAATATATCACACAAAAATCTTAGTTCTTAGATGATGAAATTAAACCTAGAAAATGTCATTAGGCACAACATATATGATATTTCTAGAATCAATTTCAAGATAGGTCAAGTTTAGCAATATATGTTCAATTGAAATCAAATGGCTAAAACTCAAACAAACACTCAATCATAAAACCCTAACATATGTACTAGTATTCTTCTCAACATATTTCACAATCAAATAGAAAGAATAAAAGAGATGATCAAAGATGAAATGAAAAAGAAGAAGTTGAACATACAAAGTTGAACCACGTACTGAAATCAGTCCACTGGGAAAAATGACGAAGTTAACTACCTCTGGAAATGCTTGGGTTTGTAGTTCTCATCAAGACCAACAATTTTGGTTTTTGGATCAATCAATTTCGAGTTCGTATGAGAAAGTTATGATCGAAATAAGGAAACTAAAAGTTGAAGATTTCTGCAGAATTTTTCTTGGAAACTTTTCTTCAAGTTATGTTTGGATGGAAAGAAAATCATATTTAAATGATTCAAGGAGGGAACCAAAAATGAGCCAATTGAAGACGGACATGTCACCTATCCCCATGGGGGGCACGTGGGCCACACGGGACCAGAGGGGTGTTCTGGCCGTGGGTCCCACGGCTCCAACACGTGGTGGGCAATGCATGGCCTTTAGCCATGCTTGCCTCTCGCGCGCTCCCTCACGTTCTTCAGCCGTATCTTGGGTATCCGAACTCCGATTTCGAATCCGATTTCGGATTATGAACCGTGACTCCCTCACGCATGACTAAGACTATAAAACTTTGAAAAATGGTTGAGAAATCATCTCAGAAAATGATGATTAATTCAACTCAACGAATGAGAATGCAAAGTAGCGTAGCTACATCGTTTGGACTCGAAACCTTATGAATGAGTAACCGAAATGACCAGAACTCAATAAGGAATCAAATAAGAACATATTCAAGTCCAAAACACAAGACACACAAACAAATAAACACAAATTCACACGAGTATGTCATATCAAAGAGATAGTCACAAAACATGCAATTCTACAATGTTTGTCTATAAGAGACCAATGCATGTGCATACTAAGAATTGTGTGAAAGTGTTATACCAAATGTTTGAACTACGATGCAGGGACACACGTGTATGAATTGTGTGTGTGTGCTCTAATGCCTTGCAAGAGGATAGAAGTCTAAGTATACCTTTGACGCTTTCACCTCTTGAAGACGATATTTGCACTAGACGTTGCTCTTTACCTTTGAAGCTTCTTTTCTTCTAAGAACATCCTAAACAACAACTAATACAAATATAAAGCGTTTTGCAATGGAATCAAGCCAATACAAATCATGAACCTTACAGAACCTAGTCCAATTTGCTTATGATTTATGCAACCTAATCCCGGAAGCTACACAAGACTTACTTCTCAATGAAGAGATGATACAATCTAAGTGAATATATGAAATACTCAAATATGCAACAAGAGCTAGGTAACCCTATATGCTTATCTAAGATGATGATATATCAAGAAATACAATCCTAGATATCAAGAGCTAAGTGACATGTCCAAAAGCTTAGCAAATCATAGATTATGCAAACCTAGAAAGCTATCACAATACAACTCTCAAACATTCAAAACACTAATCTCAAACTTGTATCAAAGATATATATGAATAACATACAAGCTAATAAATGAGATTGCTTGCAAAGAAAGACACAAAACATGTAAGATATTAGTGAAAAACTTACCAAGCAAAGTGTGATGAAGAATCCATGCAAAATGATATCTAGATGATCAAGGATGATGCTAGATGAGGATTGATGATCATGGAATGATGTTTGAGTAATGAAAGGTGAGTTCTTGTGTATTTTTCTTGCTTTGAAAAAGATCCTAAGTATGAAATCTGAAAATCAACTCACTTGAGTGACCTAAAGTCATAGAGGCATATATATAGGAAGCTAAGATGATGAAACACTGTTTTGATAAAAACAGGGCACAAACCGCTGCTGTTACCGCTGTCAAAGCCACAGCGGTAATGACAGCGGTGCAATAAAAATGTGTCAGGTATGAAACCGTTGTGCCTACCGCTGTGCCTACCGATGTGGCTTCCACAGCAGTTATGACAGCGGTACGCACTGTACGCGAACCTCTGTCCCAACTGCTGCGAGAAATTCACAGCGGTCAGGAGTGATGCAAACAGAGCATCTCACCGCTGTGGCTATCGCTGCGGCTCCGGCAGCGGTCTCCTGACCCATGCTAAGCTTAATAGAAAAAAATGAGCAATCTTAAGCAACAAGATACATGGCTTTGCATCCAAATGCCTAAATGTTATGGCATTTCAATGTATAAGATGCAATCATTTAAGAACATGCATGAAGAGATTAATAAACAATAATACACACATATAAGACACACAACATACAAGAGATAAACATATGCATAAGTTGTGAGTGTGTGCAACTATCTCTTCAAAGCAAGTAAGCACTAAGAAATTACCTTTGGTGCTTATCAATGATGAGGTCTTCAAAGGGCATTGAACAAGAACACCAATACCTAAGCTACCCTTACAATGAACCCCAAATGTGGTTTGTCTATGAAATGAGCTAATCAACAAATGTGAACCTTACAATCTCCCCCTTTGGCTATTTCGTGACAAAACCACCACTCACATTGATCCTCACAACATAATTAAAGCTACGAGATAGCAAAGATAATCTACATTACAAAGAGACAGGAAAATAAAACTTCAAGTCTTCAATCTTTTGTAGAATTATCAAACCTTCGAAACAAAAAAAATTACACTTCCAAAGCAAGTGTATGTGAGATGATCATGTGAAGATAAAATAAGCATTTGCATTATTGAATTTAAGCACAACATCATGCAATGTGTGTGTATGCAATGCTCCCCCTCAATATGTATTCTCCCCAACATGTACTATTGCTATTTACAATTAGCAACTCCCCTTACCACTTCTACTCCCCCATTTTGTCATGATATAGGCAAATGAGTAGTCCCCAACCGGGTCACTTATAGCAAAGAGAGATAGTAGCATACAAGATATTTGCATAATCAATATAAGTCACTTTATGCATCTCAATTAATTGGAGAGAAACAAAGAGATTTATTGAAAGAAAATGTGTGAAACAAACATGCTTTGCATACAAGACATGTAGCATTCAAGTCCAAAATATAATGGTATTTGGCAAAGCAAATGACAAAGGTTTCTAATAAGAATTCAAACAAATTTCACCATTGTCATGAGAAAAGCAAGGATATAGAGATTTCATTGATTTTAATTTAAAAGCAACTTTATCCAACTTTATAAGCGAAATATAGCATGCGCGACTTTGTACCCTATTTGATTTTTCCGGATAAGATATCCGTATGATAGTAGCCATTTTCAACCAATAAAGAAAGAGAGACATTTGGATTTTTAGATCATTTGAACAGATACAAGATCCTTTATTCATTTTGAGTCTCATAAGTCTTTTTCACACAAGTTTTGCATTTATGTAGCAATCATCAATTCATGCTTTTTCATTTGAGCATGTTATATGAATTTCATGTTTTTTCATTTGGCATTTAGCATGTTATAAAAGAATCATCATGTCATGGAGATAACTATAGGTCATTCAAATCATATTTCCTATGTAAATCTCCTAGTCCAAAAATGCATGTTTGAACATAAATATGACATGGATTATAAACAAGCAAGGTTCACTTAATGAATAGAAAACATATATACATATGTGCAACCAAGCTTACTCAAGCAATGAAAAGAAGAAGCATAAGATATTTCAAATTTTTTGCAAGTATCAAGAATGCAAAATAGCTCTCTTTACTTGAGTTCCCCATATGGGGTCAAACACAAATCACATCACTCCACAAGACATATCCCAATAGATCTACTAAGAGTTTTAAATTGAGTAGCATCTAAGGGTTTAGTAAATAAGTCTGCAAGTTGATCATTAGTACCTACATGTTCAAGTACTATGCATTTATTTTCAACAAGCTCTCTAATGAAATGATGGCGGATGTCAATATGCTTAGTTCTAAAATGTTGTACCGGATTCTTGGAAATATTAATGGCACTCATATTATCACAAAAGAGAGTGAGTGTACCTTGGTTGAATCCGTAGTCTACTAGCATTTGCTTCATCCATAGGAATTGTGTGCATCCACTCCCCGCGGCTATGTACTCGGCCTCGGCCTTGGACAAGGAAATCGAGTTTTACTTCTTGCAAAACCAAGACACCAAGTTGTTGCCTAGAAAGAAGCAACAGCCCGATGTGCTTTTCCTATCATCGCAATTTCCTGCTCAATCCGCATCACTAAAGCCTACAAGACTAGCATAAGTGTCAAACGAGTACCAAATCCTATAGTTGGAAGTTCCATTCAAATAGCGAATGATTCTCTTAACGAAAGAGAGATGGGACTCCTTAGGATCCGCTTGGTACCTAGCACACACACCCACACAAAAAGATATATCGTGCCTACTTGCAGTCAAATAAAGCAAGCTACCTATCATGCCCCGATATAGAGTTTGTTCCACACTTTTTCCACTTGCATCCTTGCTAAGCTTCAAAGTGGTACTCATGGGTGTATCACAATGTTTGGCATTTTCTAGACCAAACTTCTTCACTAGGTTTTTGGCATATTTGGCTTGGGTAATGAAGATCCCATCATCTAATTGCCTAATTTGCAAACCTAGGAAGTAACTTAGCTCACCAACAATACTCATCTCAAATTCATGAGATATAACATCAACAAATTGTTGGATCTTGGTGTTGTTGGTGGAGGCAAACACTATATCATCAACATAGATTTGAGCTATAAAGAGCTCATCCTTTTCTTTCTTGATGAATAGAGTCTTATCAACACTAGCCCTTGTGTAGTTATTGTCAACAAGAAATTGAGTGAGGCGCTCATACCAAGCCCTCGGTGCTTGTTTCAACCCATATAGAGCCTTTT
This sequence comes from Acer yangbiense, assembly GCA_008009225.1. Taxonomy (NCBI): domain Eukaryota; kingdom Viridiplantae; phylum Streptophyta; class Magnoliopsida; order Sapindales; family Sapindaceae; genus Acer; species Acer yangbiense. The sequence goes on from CM017764.1 coordinate 18,647,876, forward strand.
TGAGGCGATAGACATGGTTGGGGCGGTGTGCATCAACAAACCCCTTGGGTTGCTCAACAAACACTTCCTCTTGCAAGAAGCCATTGAGAAAGGCACTCTTGACGTCCATTTGGTGCAGCTTGAACTTGTGCACACAAGAAATGGACAAGAGAAGCCTAATGGACTCTAAATAGGCAACGGGAGCAAAAGTCTCCTCAAAGTCGATACCCTCAATTTGAGAGTCTCCTTGTGCTACAAGTCTAGCCTTGTTCCGCACTATGTTGCCATCCTCATCATATTTGTTCCTATAAATCCACTTAGTGCCTATGACATGTGTGCTTTTAGGCCTAGGAACTAGAGTCCAAACCACAATCCTTTCGAATTGGTTTAGCTCTTCTTGCGTGGCAAGAACCCAAAATTCATCATTCAAGGCTTCATCAACCTTTTTGGGTTCAATTTGAAAGGTGTAGCATGTAAAGCTAATGAGATTAGCTATTTGATGCCTAGTCCTAACACCCTTATTCACATCTCCAATAACATCCTCTTTGTTATGGAGTCTTCTAACCTATGGAGCGGGTTCATTAGAGTCCAAGAGAGGGACTCTATTAAGAGGTTGTGTGTCCTCATTATTACAATTGGACGTCCCAACATTGGGAGTCTCCACAACCCTCTCCAAAGGAGAGTCATCCTCTAAAACATCCTCCTCCTCATGGTCATTAGACTTAAGCCTTGTATCATCAATGACAACATTGGATGATTCCATGACGGTTCGAGTCTTCAAGTTGAAAACTCTATAGGCTCTACTATTTAAGGCGTAGCCAATAAAAATACCCTCATCACTCTTAGCATCAAATTTGCCAAGTTGATCACGGTCATTTGAAATGTAGCATTTGCTTCCAAATGTGTGAAAGTAGCTAACATTTGGCTTCCTACCCTTTCATAACTCATATGAGGTATTTCTAGATCCGGGCCTTAGGAAAACTCTATTCCCTATATAGCAAGCCATATTGACGGCTTCAGCCCATAGGTTCATAGGGACATTGTTGCTAAGCAACATCCCACGGGCCATCTTTTGAAGGACCCTATTCTTCCTCTCAACAACTCCATTTTGTTGAGGTGTCCTAGGAGCCGAAAACTCATGGGAGATGCCTAAGCTATTGCAATAGCTTTCAAAAGGGGCATTCTCAAATTCCCTCCCATGGTCACTTCTAATTCGTTTAATGCTTTTAATGTTAGAATTCATTTCATTTTGTATTTTAGTACAAAGCATTTTAAACTTATCAAAAGTTTCGGATTTTTCTCTAAGAAAATATGTCCATGTGAACCTAGAGAAATCATCTACACAAACAAAAATGTTTAAACAAATTAAGGGTGTGTTCTAATATTAATCTAGAGGGGGGGTGAATAGATTTTAATCGTTATTACCGAATTTTCGCATGTATGTCAATTTTACGAAAATGCCCCTAACTAGTCACAATAATATAACAAGTGTAATATGGTGCGGAATGTAAATAACACTTGATATTTACGTGGAAACCCTCACGGGAAAAACCACGGGCTGTTATGTGTGCCACACATGAACCTCGAATCCACTAATTGAATTGATTACAACCTAATCCCGGTTTAATGATCTAATCCCGATCAATAATCATCACAACTACCTAATCCCGGTATAAGTGGACCTAGTCCAATTGCTTGCGAATTAAGTAACCTAATCTCGGTCACAACACAAGACTTAATTCTCTAAGAAGAGATAATACAACCTAAGTGAATATATGAAATATCCAAAAATGCAATTAGAGCTAGGTAACCCTATATGCTTATCTAGGATGATGATTTTTTCAATTAATTCAATCCTAGATATTAAAAACTAGATGACATGTCAAATAGCTTAGCTAAACATAGATTATAAAAACCTAGATAGCTATCACAATACAACACTCAATCATGTCAACACAACAATCTCTATTTTGTATCTAGAATATATTCTAAGAACATACAAATAATATAAGAGATGTCAATGATAAATAAAACACTAATTATATATGATAATAGTGAAGAACTTACCAAATAATGTGTGTTGACCAAAACCCATGCAAGCAAGCATCCTAACAATGCTAGAAAATGCTAGATGATATTTTGATGCATATGAGAATGGTTTTTGAGTGTTAAAAATGTGTTATTGATTTGATTTTCTCTCAAATGTCTCTCTTTGAAGTATAGGGTTCTTAGAGTTAAAGAACATTGAATCAGAAAATGAGAAAGTGTGATATTTATAGACATCAAGAATAGGGCATGTGAAAAGACAAGTTTGCCCCTGAAACGCACCGATCGGCGGTTTCAATCAGTGGCCAGGCCACCTGATAAGCCATTGTTGGTACTCAACAAAATGATTGTTTTTAAATGTGTTCGTGTTGAAAACCGATTTCACCACTTAAATGTAAAATTAGTAAAGTGGCAAGTAGGATACGTTCCACAGGGAATTAGAGTAATTATTGAATAAATTAACAATTCCTATATGTGATAAAATAAAACATAAGCAATGGATGGTTGAATGGTTTGTCAAGCCATCAAACATACATATAAAATAAACCTAATAAACCTAATAAAATAAGATAGAAATCTAGATAAGAGATATATGGGATAAACAATTAATAGAATTGCTAGGGAATTAATGGGATCACAAGTGGATTACGGGAAGTGCTTCTCAAGCTACCTTAGTGAGCCAACCTCACAAATGTTAACCAATTGATTTCTAGGATGTGTTTAGACCATTACTATGAACCATAAACAACTTCCCACTGCAATGCGTAATCAATTAAAGAGAGGGGGTCACGGCGGGATTGGTTTGTTACAATTAACGGTTTAGATAATCGCGGTTGATATACCCTCCAACGATCTATCCTAGTCACTATGCTCTCAATCCATTAAGTTTGTCAATCCAATCAAGATTATATAATAAATTATCCTAAGCAAGAGTATAATCAACTAGTGGATATACATGTCAATTATATAATGCATAGAATCTAATTATAAAATGAATAGAACACAAATAGACATTAAATATATATAAAGCTTAAGCAAAACCCAATCCAAATGTTCTCACATAAAAATCCCTAGAAAGGGGGTTTAATTATACATATTACAACCAAAGGGAAGGCAAGTAAAAGATTAGGAAATCACCCTTGGGTCTCCTTTTGTAAGCTTGATCCTTTCCTTGCCTTTGATGCTCCTTGTGCAAAGAGTGGATGATGAGGATGTGTTTAGATAGGTGGAGTCAAATGGGAAGTGACTAAGGAGATTTGTGGAGAAGATAGGAAGAATAGGAATGATTTGGGGAAGGTAATCTAGATATTTAGATTTGGTAGAGGAGAAGTGGAGGGATTAGGAATGGTAGAAATGAGGTTTCTTGGTTGTCAAGAATGGCCAAGAGTTGTTTAAAAGAGGAAAATAGTGATGAATTTATAGGATTTTCAAATTAGGTCTCGGGTGGTAAATTACCAAAACACCCTCCTATATGGCAAATTACCATTAAGTCCATAAGAGGGGTGCATATTGTAATTTGCACACCCAATCAGTTTTGCACAGCAAGGAGGTCGCTACTTCTCAAATGGCGACGGATCCGGTGACGAAAGTGGCGACACCATCAGGTGCCAAAACACACTCCCTGTCGCCATGACAACAACGAAAGACCAAGTGGTGACAAGAGAGGGACACGTGGCGACAAGAGAGGGAGAGGCGTGGAGATTGGAGGTCGTTATTCCAATCGATTGAGTCGTCGAAATTGCTGCGAGTGGGCTGCGGGTGATCTCGCCGTGATCTTGGGACCGGAATCGATCGACGATAGCTCTTGGATTGCTGGAACGGCGTCGGCTGCAGTTGGGGCTTGAAGACGCCATGGCTGCGTAAAGAGGAAGGAGGTTGAAGAAGAAGATGGGGTGCATTCAGTAGGTGCAGGGGGTGCACTCAGCTGCATCACTGTTGTCTCTATCAGGGCGTGTTTAGACAGGGGCTGAGGTGCGCTTAGCACCTACTCTTTTGTCTTTATATGGGGTGCACTTAGCGCTAGCTTGGGCTGCGCTTAGAGGCCCATTTTGCCCAAAACGCACCATTTAGCTATGCATGACGTGGCGCCCTTTGCTGAATTGAATGGCAAATTTCACGATGCTCCCCTGTATTATTCCATATTCGCAATAACTTCAAACCTTCTTCAGAATTTACACTTTTACCCCTATTTCTCCAATATAACTTCATTGCCCCTGAACTCTGTAAATACCTGAAACACTTAATTTACATCATTAAATCACAGGATAATGCCCAAGAATCAAGCAAAAGGAGAAGGAAATGAGGGTTAAAATCATACCAATTTTGGTCCGATTAAATACCCTAAAACCTATCTTTTGCTCATCCTTGAGCAAAACAAATATAAGAACACATGGACATGTTTCAATGATCAACAAATCAACAATAAAGCACTGACTCTTTATAAAAGACTCAAAAGTCAAGATTCGACTTGCAAAACCAAAAGCGAAGAGATTTAACTAACGTTGTGCTCATTAGGAAATAATGCATGTAAGATATACTAAATGAAGATTAAAGACATGCCACTCTAAGTACACATTGCACGCAACACGATCCTACATTCAAGATGCTCAAGCTTCAAGACTAGAGTGCTATTTAGGAAAAGAATGTAATTCGCCTCGACATCTAATCCTCACCGGATTCTCTCATTTTCGCACAGATTCCTAGGCTTCACTCATAATCCATATGCAATATGAGTTTATGTTCAAGATATCAAATATAATTGCACATGATCATTTAAAAACACAATTTCTGAAAATTTGTCTCATGAATGGAATTGAAAGCCATGAACCGGAAAGAACATGCATCAACCAAAATTTCCAAAGTGGACATCCCTAAAGATCAAATAGGTCTTTAATTTGATTGTAATGGGGCCTAAGGTGAGTGGTGAGTCAATAAATGGGAAGGATTGATAACAAACACCCAACGGTCACACTAAGGCATACATTCTAAGTTAAGCACAATTTGCTCATTACAACTTGCATAATCCACACTTTGGCATCCAGGCTTACAATTTACTTTGTGCAATTTTCTACTCTTAATTTTCATTGAGTAGCTCATTTAATTCCATATAATTGATCTAGGCACTTAGTGCCTCATTCATCTATTCTTTTTTCTTTCTTTTGCATTGCTTTTCTTTTCTTTTCTTTTCTTGCTTTTCTTTTCTTTTCAAGCATTGCATTTCATCTTTTTAATTTGTTTGCACATACATATTTGCCTAGGTACACGCCTTACATTTTCATACTCCTTAAAGCTTACATTCAACCCCTAAGCCTTAGCAAACCATTTGGTACAAGGTGAGTCTAGTGTATAGGGTATATGGTTTATGTTGATGTGGTTCATAAATGAAAAGCTTAATTGTGTATGGCTTCAAAATGGCAATGGAGCACACACATAGAGGGATCAGAAGTATTTAGGCCAATTTGGTGGTTTTTTACATGCATTGCCTAAAATCATCTCTAAAAGTTTGTCCATAAAGTCAATTAAGGCATCCACAAGCAGTCCATATGTTCTATGGCAAACAACATTTAAGTGCGAATGAGACATTTTAAATATGTTTAACATGTGTGTTTGAATGAGTGTTTAAAGAGTGAAAACTTTCCCTCATGCTTTTTAAGGCCGTGTTTGTGAACCTCACGGGAAGTCTGTAAGGATTCCCGTTTTTTGATTGGCTTATTTCGTGGTCAAACCACATGTTGGGTTTTTGAATGTAAGGTAGTCCAAGTGTTTAGTGTTGAAGATCAAGGGCCCTTCCATGACCTCAAGATTCAAGCACGCCAAAGGTATAATCTCTGTGCTTGTTTTTCTTTGAAGAGATTAGTAGCACACACTCACTTAGCATTCTTGCTATGATTGCATACTTGCTTATTTTTATGTGCATCTCTTCACATGTCACTTTACACACTAGCACTTTGGTTGATATATCTTGTTGTGTGTATATGTGCCTTATAATTCGTTTCCCGCATTGTTTCGGAACGTCCGCGCTTGCACTAATGAGTGCTTGGTTTCGCGCGAAGACCGCCTATGGAGAATGCCCTTGGCTTCTCCTTGGTTTTCACCATTGTTGTGATCGGCGGTTATGATCGGCGGCCTGGCCGCCGACTGAAACCGCCGTTTCAGTCCAGATTGGTCTGAAGCAATTATGCGGTCAAGATCGGCGGTCACGACCGCCGTTCGAAACCGCCGTTCATACCTGATCGATTTTAATCTCTCGGTTTTGATTCGGCGGTTGGATCGGCGGTCACTTAACCTCCGAATGAAACCGCCGTTAATGCTCTGTTCTTCACGAGCTCAATTCGGCGGTCGTCATCGGCGGCCTGGCCGCCGATTGAAACCGCCGAACGGTGCGTTTCAGGGGCAAAAGTGTCTTTTCACATGCCCATTCTGATGTCTATAAATATCTTGTTTTCTCAATCTCTGAATAGTTCTTGAGCAATTAGAACCCTAATCTTTCAAGAGAGATTTTTGGAGAAAAAATCAAATCAAGAACCTATCTTTAAACACTCAATCAATTCCCTTTTGCATCAAATTTCATATTTGATCTTCTATGCCTTCATAGAATTGATCCATGCATGGTTTTGAATCATCACATCTTATTTGGTATGTTCTTCACTAATTTCATATTACTTTAGTGGTTTTTCATATTAATACATCTCTTTAATTACTTGTATGCTTTGATTATATGCTAGATACAAGTTAGAGATTATTTGTGATGAAAATTAATTGAGTTTGTTTGTGATAGCTAATTAGGTTTTTAATTAATCTTGATTAGCTAAGCTATTTGACATGTCCATTTAGCAATTGATATCTAGGGTTGATTAATTGATTATATCATCATCCCTAGATAGCATCTAAGGTTACCTAGCCTTGTTTGTTATTTGAATATTCAATATATATTCACATAGGTTGTTTCTCTTCATAGAGAAGTAAGTCTTGAGGCTAAGAGTGCTTAGGCCTCAAGCAAATTGGAATAGGTTGCTAATAAAGGCCCGCTGGGTAGAAGTGAGGGGTTACAGACCGGAATGTTAGACGAGGTCTACATAGGTTGTAAACTTCATTTCAATTAGTGATTTCGGTTCCGAGTGTGGCGCACTATACAGCCCGTGGTTTTTTCCCAGTGGTTGGGTTTCCACGTATACATCAAGTGTTATTTAAATTCCCGCACTATATTACACTTGTATGTATTTTTGACTAGTAGGGGCATTTTCGTAAAATGACTTGCATGCGAAAATTGGGTAATAATACTAAAATCTATTCACCCCCCCCTCTAGCTTTATATTGACACGCCTCGAGTATTTAAGAACTTTCAAAAGTCTCCACTATTAATTCCTAACCTTCAAGCACAATTGAATATTCACTCTAACACCAAAAGAAAAGAACTAGCGCACTTTGTTCAATGCAACCCTAAATGGCATGAAATTAATCTAAACTAAGCAAGGCAAAGATGCACAATTCCTTACTCGCACACACAAAGGTAAAATCTCAACAAGCAAAATATGCTCAAGCATGGCATTATCACAAGGTTTTCAAAATTTTGAAAAATTTGGCTCAAACTATTTGCACACAATTGCAAACAAGAGACGATGTTGCGCACACACCCCCAAACCTAAATTAGACATTGTCCTCAATGTCTTTGGGGCATATAAACCGATAAACGCAGCGCAACACACATCCTCAATCAAAGAGTCTCAAAAACACAATTAATGTCCATTCTTAAAAATTATCCCAAAATATTGAATCAAGTGGTTCCATGTCATCCTATATGCTCATAATCAACTCAAGAGATATAGAAATGCAAGTTCATCAAGAGTTATCATCACAATCCATGTGGACAAAATATGTGATCATTCAAGTCCTAAATCCACTATCACAAACAACTCACAACCTTATTCTAAACAAGAAATTAAAAAACAAGAAATAAATCAATTCAAAACTAAGGAAAGAAAATATACCTAGGTGGGTTGCCTCCCACCAAGCGCACGATTTAACGTCTAGGCAAGACGTGGCATGGTGCTCCCACACTTTGAACTTCCAAAATGTTGCTTCCTTCGGATAAGGCCCTTGCCCTTTTTATGAGCACTCTTGGCTTGCTCGTCCCTCCAAGACTCGCAAGTTGTCTTTGTTTCATCCCAAGAGATAAAGAACCTTGCTTGACGCATAAGCAACGCAACATGCTTCCTTAGGAAGCAATAGAAAATCTACACAAGCACTAAGCACATTAAAAAGTTCCGGCAAATAAAAATATACTCAAAACATCCAATTGCCTATAAGAGCTTGGAACACCATTTATTCAAAAGAAATAAACTAAACAAATAAAGCATAAAATAAAATGCACATAAATTTTTTTTCTCTATTATGTACTTGTGCTAGGGGTGTCATCAACTAAAGGAGGTTTTACTAAGTTTGGAAATTGATCCTTTTTCACAACCCAAACAAGTTGAGTTGATTTCCCCTTTTCTTTTCTTTTGGGTTTAACTTGGTTAACCAAGACTTTTCTTACCCAAATTTGCTTAATTCTAGGTGGCTTTTTCCTATTCCTAGACTTTTTCAATTTTTCATGCTTATGAAATTTAAAACAATGAGCTTTTGAGTGCCCTTTTTGAAAGCAAAAATAACAAGTACAAGGATGGTTTAGAAAACTCCCTCTTGGTTGGTGACTATGTGGCCTTTGATGTTGCTTCATTTGTAGCGCTTTAACCTCTTTTTCCACCTTGTCTAAATAGACAATGTAGTCAGACTCCTTGACTTTTGCTATTTTGAGGGCTTCATCCTTCCTTCCAAGTGCTTCCTTCGTTTCTTTCAAAGCTTCCGCTTTTCGCTCCTTTTCCATAAGCAACTTTCTAGTTTTCCTTGCACATTCTTCTTCGAATTCTTCAAATAGCTTTGCAAGGTCTTTGAATTCCCTTGATGCGGAATTCCTCTCAACTTCAAGTCTCCCAACTTGTATTTCCAACTCCTTGTTCTTGTTGGAGACTTCTCCTACCTTCTTTCGAAAGGTCTCATTTTCTTCTTTGAGCAAGTTTACTTCAAGAGTGAGCTTCTTGTTTTCCATTTCAAACCCTTCCACTTTCACCTTTCCCAAGGCCTCCTTTTCTTCAAACTCCTTCATCATGAGTTGTATTTTTCTTTCCAACTCTTCTTTTCCTTGGGAGGTTTCCACTAACTTCTCTTGAAGTAAATATACTTTTTCCTCAAATTTTATGCATCGCTCTTAGTTCTTCCTCGACTTCCGCACCCTTCTCAAATACTTGTACAAGAGCGTGTACACGGCTCCTCGTCCTCCCTTGCTTGGGATAGCCTGATTCTAGTGATTGATCTGGCTGACCAAAAACCACATGGTAGGTCATCTTCTCCTCATGTGCTTGTTGTGTGGATTGGAATAACTCCTTGGTCTCTTGTTGAGAAGCTTGGAATCTCTCGCTCTCTCAAAACGATCCTCCATGAAATTTTTCCTCTCATCATCAATGGCATTTGATTGGAATGATGAGGAGGAATCTTGATTCATCCACCAATCCATAATGAAGCTATTCCCATGAGTCTCGTAGCTCGGCCTTTGATATTCTGTGAAGAAATCCATAGAATCCTGAAACAAACGAAACAAAAACTACCAAAGAAGTAAAAAAGAACTAAAAGACTAAAAATTAATAAAAACCTACAAAGAAAAGTTAATTGATTCAATAATCGCTTTAATTCCCCGGCAGCGGCGCCAATTTTGATGAGCCGTCGTTGGTACTCAACAAAATGATTGTTTTTAAATGTGTTCGTGTTGAAAACCGATTTCACCACTTAAATGTAAAATTAGTAAAGTGGCAAGTAGGATTCGTTCCATAGGGAATTAGAGTAATTATTGAATAAATTAACAATTCCCATATGTGATAAAATAAAACATAAGCAATGGATGGTTGAATGGTTTGTCAAGCCATCAAACATACATATAAAATAAACCTAATAAACCTAATAAAATAAGATAGAAATCTAGATAAGAGATATATGGGATAAACAATTAATAGAATTGCTAGGGAATTAATGGGATCACAAGTGGATTACGGGAAGTGCTTCTCAAGCTACCTTAGTGAGCCAACCTCACAAATGTTAACCAATTGATTTCTAGGATGTGTTTAGACCATTACTATGAACCATAAACAACTTCCCTGCAATGCCTAATCGATTAAAGAGAGGGGGTCACGGCGGGATTGGTTTGTTACAATTAACAGTTTAGATATCGCGGTTGATATACCCTCCGCGATCTATCCTAGTCATTATGCTCTCAATCCATTAAGTTTTTCATCCAATCAAGATTATATAATAAATTATCCTAAGCAAGAGTAAATCAACTAGTGGATATACATGTCAATTATATAATGCATAGAATCTAATTAAAAATGAATAGAACACAAATAGACATTAATATATATAAAGCTTAGCAAAACCCAATCCAAATGTCTCACATAAAAATCCCTAGAAAGGGGTTTAATTACACATATTACAACCAAGGGAAGGCAAGTAAAAGATTAGGAAATCACCATTGGTCTCCTTTTGTAAGCTTGATCCTTTCCTTGCCTTTGATGCTCCTTGTGCAAAGAGTGGATGATGAGGATGTGTTTAGATAGGTGGAGTCAAATGGGAAGTGACTAAGGAGATTTGTGGAGAAGATAGGAAGAATAGGAATGATTTGGGGAAGGTAATCTAGATATTTAGATTTGGTAGAAGAGAAGTGGAGGGATTAGGAATGGTAGAAATGAGGTTTCTTGGTTGTCAAGAATGGCCAAGAGTTGTTTAAAAGAGGAAAATAGTGATGAATTTATAGGATTTTCAAATTAGGTCTCGGGTGGTAAATTACCAAAACACCCTCCTATATGGCAAATTACCATTAAGTCCATAAGAGGGGTGCATATTGTAATTTGCACACCCAATCAGTTTTGCACAGCAAGGAGGTCGCTACTTCTCAAATGGTGATGGATCCGGCGATAAAAGTGGCGACACCATCAGGTGCCAAAACACACTCCCTGTCGCCATGATGACAACGAAAGACCAAGTGGTGACAAGAGAGGGACACGTGGCAACAAGAGAGGGAGAGGGGTGGAGATTGGAGGTCGTTATTCCAACCGATTGAGCCGTCGAAATTGCTGCGAGTGGGCTGCAGGTGATCTCACTGTGATCTTAGGACCGGAATCGACCGACGATAGCTCTTGGATCGCTGGAACGGCGTCGGCTACAGTTAGGGCTTGAAGACGCCATGCCTACGTAAAGAGGAAGGAGGTTAAAGAAGAAGATGGGGTGCATTCAGTAGGTGTAAGGGGTGCACTCAGCTGCATCACTTTTGTCTCTATCGAGGTGTGTTTAGACAGGGGCTGGGGTGCGCTTAGCACCTGCTCATTTGTCTTTATATGGGGTGCACTTAGCGCTAGCTTGGGCTGCGCTTAAAGGCCCATTTTGCCCAAAATGCACCATTTAGCTATGCATGATGTGGCGCCCTTTGCTGAATTGAATGGAAAATTACACAATGCTCCCCTGTATTCTTCCATATTCGCAATAACTTTAAACCTTCTTCAGAATTTACACTTTTACCCCTATTTCTCCAATATTACTTCAATGCCCCTAAACTCTGTAAATACCTGAAAACACTTAATTTACACCATTAAATCACAGGATAATGCCCAAGAATCAAGCAAAAGGAGAAGGAAATGAGGGCTAAAATCATACCAATTTTGGTCCGATCACCGCCGATTACAACCGCCGAATTGAGCTTGAGACGAATAGAGCATCAACGGCGGTTTCATTCGGCGGTTTCATAACCGCCGATCCAACCGCTGAATCAAACCCGAGAGAATAAATAAATCAGGTATGAACGGCGGTCGTGGCCGCCGATCGTAGCCGTAGAATTGCTCTAGACACTTCTAGATGCAAACGGCGGTTTCATTCGGCGGCCAGGCCACCGATCATAACCGCCGATCACCAAAAGAGGTGAAAACCAAGGAGAAGCCAAGGGCATTCTTCGTAGGCGGTCTTCGCGTAAAACCAAGCACATTTTAGTGCATGCATGGACATTTCCGAATACTATCGGGAAATAAATTACAAGACACAAATACACACAACAGGATACAACATCAAAGTGCAAGTGTGAATTGTGACATGTGAAGAGTATGCACACAAATGCAAGAATGCTAAGTGTGTGTGTGCAATCTAAATCTCTTCAAAGAAAACCAAGCACTAGAGATTATACCTTTGGCGTGCTTGTCCCTTGAGGTCTTGAAAGGGCCTTCGAGCTTGAAGTTCAATCACCTAAACTACCCTTACACAATAAACCCCAACACGTGGTTTGTCCACGAAATAAGCCAATCAAAGAATGAGAATCCTTACAAATGTATCTCTTTCCACCTAAACTCTCGGTTTGCATCGGACCCATAAGATCCATGTGGAGAAGCTCTAGAGGCTCCTTGGTGGAGGGATACTTGCCTTTTTTGTGCATGCTTTTAGTTTGTTTTCTTTGTTGGCAAGGTCCACAAACACCATTGGCATTCTTCTGAAGCTTAGGGAGGCAACGCACACAATTGAACTTTCCAAGGGTTCTTAAATCCCTAAAGTTCAAGTGGCCAAGTCTTTCATGCCACAACTCTATTTGCTCATCCATGGACACATTGTTTGAGACTATTCTAGCTTCAAGACAATAGCAATTGTCACTAGATCTCATACCTTTCAACAAGGTTTGTCCATCGGGCTTTAGGATAGAGCAATCATCTTTACTAAACAAGACAGAATATCCTTCATCACTAAGATGTGAAATGCTTATCAAATTGGCTTTCAAGCCATCAACAAATAAAGCATTGGATAAGGAGGGTAATCCGGGAACGAAAATAGTTCCTTTCCCTACAACTCTCTTTTTGGATCCATCACCAAAGGTGACACATCCTCCTTCCTCCATGACAAGAGTCTCGAAGAAACTCTTGTTTCTCGTCATGTTCCTAGAGCACCCACTATCTAAATACCAAAAATTAGAAGAATTTGCCTACAAGGCTATTTGAGCAACATGGCACACATTCTCATTCTTTCTAATCCACCTAGAAACAATATTAGCTTTCTTAGTGGTCTTTGGTATATGGGCTCTAGATGTCCTAGGATCATGCACATCAATTTTATCATTCCTAGGAACATGCATCTTGGCTATATTCTTTTTTTTTTCAATCATGCTACGTGTTCTACACATTTTAATATATCGAAAGCAATTTGGTCTAATATGACCATCAAATCCACAAAAATGACATGTAGGAATAAAATAAGGAATCATACCTTGTCCTTGTGCATGCATGTGAGCTTGTCCATGTCTTTGTGGTTGAGTGGGTTCAATCCATCTTCGTTGTTGAACCGGTCTTGCTTGCTTCCTAGCTTGAGGTTGCATGATTGGTCTCTTTCCTTTGTGAGCCAATTGTTGAGGAATGTTGGCTTGAGGGACCCTAGAAGGTTGAGCTTGAGGTTGCCTTCTTGGCACCAACTTCACTTGTGCATTCTTTGAACATTGTCATAGTTCTAACTTCTTCCTAGGAGTTTGCACGAATGAAGCTTCTTTGTTCCCTAAACTCTTGACAAACACGGTCTTGTTAGAGGTTGAGATCTTCTTGCCATCTTCATACCCAAGATCCCTTTTGTCACATGGACTCTTTCTAACACCAAGTATATGGTCAAGCTTCTTAGTGCTAGAATCCATCCTAGCTAATGATTCTTCAGCTTCATCAAGCTCCCTCTTCAAACTTTCTTCATTCCTCTTAGATAAGAATAACTCCTTTCTTAGCTTATCTTCATTCTTTGTGGATCTCACTACTTCTTCACTTAATTGGTCAACTTGTGATGAGAGCTCTAGGTTTTGTTCCTTTAATCTGCTAATTTCACTCTTGTTCTTTAACCTTGAACTCTCAAATTTCTCCATGTAGTCTTTGAGATCCATTCTATCCACTTTTCCATTAGTGGAGTGAGATGAATAGCCATCATCACTTAAGTCAATTTCCTCTTGACTCTCATTCTCTTCTTCACTAGAACCTTTGCTCTTGTAAGAGGAGGCAAAAGCTATGAAGTTAGCCATGAGCTCTTCATTATCCGAAGACTCATCTCCCTCATTTGAGTCATCAGTTCCACTCCATGTAGCGGCCATCACTTCCCCCTTTTTCTTGTTAATGTGATTAGCACATTCGGGGGGCAAAGTGGCCTATGCCACCACACTCATAGCATCAGACCCCTTTCTTTTCGGTCTTCTCTTGCCTAGGCTCAAACTTCTTGAATGAAGTCTTTTTCTTGAAATCTTGACCCTTGGATCCAAAACCTTTCTTCTCGGATTTGTAGAATTTCTTGAACCTTCTCATTAAGAGCGCCATTTCTTCGTCCGAGTCATCATTCTCCTTCTTCTCAACTTTGGAGGCTTTCAAAGCAATTCCCTTTTGCTTTTTAGGAGGTGTGGAGGTAGGACTCTTCCTAGACTCATAATCTAGAAGCTTTCCTATCACCTCACTCGGCTTCATATCCTTATATGTGCTATTCTCCTCTAAAGCCGTCACCTTTGATTCAAACCTATTGGGGAGAGATCTCATAATCTTTTGCTTGATTCTCCTATCTGAATACGGGTCACCAAGTTGATGACTTTGGTTGACTATGTCCATCAACTTGATCTCGAAGTCGTTGAAGCACTCATTCTCCTCCATCTTAAGCATCTCGAATTGAGTTTGGAGGACTTGAAGCTTAGAGTCCTTCACCACTTCGGTTCCTTCATGTGTAATCTCTAGGATGTCCCATGCCTCCTTAGCTATCCTAGTATTTTGAATCAATTTATATTGATTTTCGTCCATTGCACATAGGATGGCATGCATCGCCTTCCTATTCCATTTTGATGCCTCAAACTCTTGCGCATTCCAATGCACCTTAGGCTTGAGCACATCCTCTCCTCCACTTATAGGAGTCATCATGGGTGATGTGTAGCCGTCTTCAACCGCCATCCAAGCTCGGTCATGAATTTGACATATGTACGACTCCATCTTGCCTTTCCAAGAGGCATAATTCAACCCGGTAAGAAGTGGAGGCCTTGTGCTAGAAGCACCCTCGTTACCACCACCATTTCCACTGTTTCCACTCATAGTGTATATGAATGAATGAAATGAATGCAAATGTATGAATGATCAAAAATCACACAAAATGTAAAACACACCAAAATGAGCAAGGATCACCTAAGTATATCTAGGAACCCGCTCTGATACCAATTGAAACAAATTAACGGTGTGTAGTATATTAATCTAGAGGAAGGGGGGGGGGGGGGGGGGGGGTGAATAGATTTTAATTGATTTTACCAAATTTTCGTGTATGGTCAAGATTACGAAAATACCCCTAATAGACAATATAGAATATAGCAAGTGTAATATGGTGCGGAAATATAAACAACACTTGATATTTACGTGGAAACCCTCACGGGGAAAAACCACGGGCTAGTAAGTAAGCCACACTCGAACCTCGAATCCATTAAATGTGTAAACCGATTACAACCTAATCCCGGGAAGTAATCACACACCTACCTAATCCCGGTATAAGTGAACCTAGTCCAATTTGCTTATGATTTATGCAACCTAATCCCGGAAGCTACACATGACTTACTTCTCAATGAAGAGATGATACACCTAAGTGAATATATGAAATACTCAAATATGCAACAAGAGCTAGGTAACCCTATATGCTTATCTAGGATGATGATATATCAAGAAATACAATCCTAGATATCAAGAGTTAAGTGACATGTCAAAAAGCTTAGCAAATCATAGATTATGCAAACCTAGAAAGCTATCATAATACAACTCTCAAACATTCAAAACACTAATCTCAAACTTGTATCAAAGATATATATGAATAACATACAAATTAATAAATGAGATTGCTTGCAAAGAAAGACACAAAATATGTAAGATATTAGTGAAAAACTTACCAAGCAAAGTGTGATGAAGAATCCATGCAAAATGATATCTAGATGATCAAGGATGATGCTAGATAAGGATTGATGATCATGGAATGATGTTTGAGTAATGAAAGGTGGGTTCTTGTGTATTTTTCTTGCTTTGAAAAATATCCTAAGTACGAAATCTGAAAATCAACTCACTTGAGTGACCTAAAGTCATAGAGGCATATATATAGGAAGCTAAGATGATGAAACACCATTTTGATAAAAACAAGGCATAAACCGCTACCATTACCGCTGTCAAAGCCATAGCGGTAATGACAGCGGTGCATTAAAAATGCGACAGGTATGAAACCGCTGTGCCTACCGCTGTGGCTTCCATAGTGGTTATGACAGTGGTGCGCACTGTACACGAACCGTTGTCCCAACCGCTGCGAGAAATTCACAGCGGTCAGGAGTGATGTAAACAGAGCATCTCACCGCTGTGGCTACCGCTGCGGCTCCGGTAGCGATCTCCTGACCCATGCTAAGCTTAAGAGAAAAAAATGAGCAATCTTAAGCAACAAGATACATGGCTTTGCATCCAAATGCCTAAATGTTATGGCATTTCAATGTATAAGATGCAATCATTTAAGAACATGCATGAAGAGATTAATGAACAATAATACACACATGTAAGACACACAACATATAAGAGATAAACATATGCATGAGTTGTGAGTGTGTGCAACTATCTCTTCAAAGCAAGTAAGCACTAAGAAATTACCTTTGGTGCTTATCAATGATGAGGTCTTCAAAGGGCATTGAACAAGAACACCAATACCTAAGCTACCCTTACAATGAACCCCAGATGTGGTTTGTCTACGAAATGAGCCAATCAACAAATGGGAACCTTACACTACAGAATCCTAGTACCCCGCTACCACGTTGACTCGGTATCCCGATACCTTGACAATCTTGTACCATGATCCAGTAAGAGGACGGACGCCTATGTACCTCGATCCCGCCTAGAGCCAGCTAACCAATTAGTAAGTATCAGACTAACATACTAACAGACTAACAAGTATCAAGGTAAAACTAGGCACGCCGAAGATCAAACTACATAGAAGGACAGTGAGACATCGGCGTTTTGATAATAAGGAAATCGACTTATTCCCGCCATTCAAGAGTTCTATTTGAAAGCAAAGTCAACTCTATCAAAATTTCGCCAAATAAGGGATCGCTTGATTCTTAGAAGGAAGGCTACGATCTTCTCGCCAATCGCCATGGAACGTCCCGAAAAACTCTAGGTCATTGGACTAAATTTAGAGAAGTGTTGAGCAAGCATTGGGACTGTAAGGATTCCCATCTATTGATTGGCTTATTTCGTGGACAAACCACATATTGGGGCTTGATGTAAGGGTAGCTTAGGTATTTGATGGTTGGTGTTTTACACAACCAAGGCCCTCTTAAGACCTCAAGAGAAGAAGCACCGAAGGTAAATTCTAGTGCTTACTTGCTTTGAAGAGATCTAGTTGCACACACACACAACTCATGCATAAATCTTATTCTTGTATGTTGTGTGTTTTATATGTGTGCATGCATGTTCTTGAACATCTCTTCTTGCATGTTTTATTTGATTGCATCTTGTTCATTGAAATGCCATGACATGTTTAGGCATTAGGATGCAAAGCCATGAATTCTATTCATGCATGTTTAAGTGATTGCATCTTGTTCATTGAAATGCCATGACATGTTTAGGCATTAGGATGCATTCACTTCCCACACTTGCACTTCATGATTAGTCTTAAGTGTGGTGTAATTCGTTTCTGTTTGTGTGATCGGAAACGTCCGCGCTTGCACGATGGTGTGCATATCTTAGCGCGATGGTTGACCACTTAAGAGGTCTCATTCTTCTCTTGGATAAGTGGTAGTTTTGATTTGGTTGTTTGGAGTAAAGTGTTTAGTTTCAAAAGATTAGATTTCAATGTTTTAAATGTTTTTTAAAACTGACCTTTGTATGGTCGTGTGACAATAACTTTTTATAAAATTATTGAAATTGAGTTTTGTAAAATGTTGGATAAACTAGACACCCATACCTTTCCAACGGTATATTATTCGTATTATTTCATGACCGTTTGGATTGGTTTTAAAATCTCCAAAGTTACAACCAAAACAGGGCAACTCTGTTGTTGTCCATTTCTGACCTTTGGTCACTCAATTGGCCATAACGTTTTCTACAGACATTGACATGTCATTATGTAAAAATGAGTAGAAAGTAGACATCCATACCTTTCTAACGATATATCATACGAAAGGTTTTGATGTTGTTTGGTCATGTTTCGAAGTGCTCGAATCTTGAGCCGTTGCACTGACGCGAGTACCGCGAAAATGCCCATAATTTTTCCATTTCTTCCAAGACGACATAGTTTCACTTGGGCATTATAAATACATATCTTTCTCATCATTTTTAGTGCAGAGCCACAAAATCAAACCCTAGAGAGAGAGGCTCCATATTCTTGAGAGAGAAAGAGAGACTTGAGAGAAAAAGCTTAAAGATTACATCTTTATCTCTCTAAACCCATTCCCACATGCACAAATCATCATCTAGGCATCATCTAGGTTCATCTAGCATGTGCTAATGCATGGGTCTTCTTCAACACACATGGTATGATTTGTTGAACACTTTTATCTTACATAATTAGTGTTTCTACTTATCAATTTTATCTCATTTATTACTTGCATGTGTTTAGATTAATTTCTACATACATGATTGAGATTATGTGTTAATTGGGTTAATTTTTGATAGCTTAATTGATTAGGTCTTTATTGCCTAAAAGCTATGCCATAAACATTCTTGTGTGATTTATTTATAACTAGGTTGATAAATTATTTTTTAATCAACTAGTTAATCTTTTGAATGTTTGTGGGTTTTTTGTGATAGCTTTGTATATAGGATTGGTTATCCTTTACTTAGCTAAAGTTGTATGCCATGACATATAGCTATTTTCATATCTAGGATTGATTTTATTGTCATCATATAATCCTAGGTAAGCATCTAGAGTACCCTAGCTCTATATTGCATATTTGGATATCATTGCATATTCACTTAGGGTGTTGATCTCTTCGGAGAAGTAAGTCTTGTGTGATAGACCGGGATTAGGTCGTACACCGGGATTAGGTGGTCACATGAGCAAATTGGACTAGGTCCACTTTTACAGGCCTGCGGGTAGTGGTAGCGGGATATTGGCTGGGATTAGGCCGTCAAACCGGGATTAGGTTGTATACGCTATCACAATTAGTGGATTCGAGGTTCGAGTGTGGCGCACTTACCAGCCCGTGGTTTTTCCCTGTTGAGGGTTTCCACGTAAAAATCAAGTGTCGTTTATATTTCCGCACCATATTACACTTGATTATTGTTTTGTGAATTTGGGTTATATTTGTAATATTGACTAATCCAAAAAATTTGGTAATAACGGATTAACAACCCTTTTTCACACCCTCTAAGTCATATTTTAAAAGACATGCACGCGTAAACATGAATTCATTATTCCTTTCAGGGACGTATATATACATCATATTATCATACAGAAAAGTGACCACAATTTCGAGTCCTGAACCCTACTTTATGTTTTTCCACTTATCGACATCCACGAGAGCTCCATCGCCATCGCCATCGCCATCGCCATCGCCAACTGAGCCTTAACCCTATCACCATAGTCATATAAAATCTCCATTGTACTTTTATTATATGTTTACTATCAATAAAAAGAGTTATACGTGATCACATTGCTAAGTTAATTTTGACTCACCATTATCATCATTTTTAACTTGCTTTACTGAGAATCTATAGGTATCGAACTACTTGATATCTCTCCGATTGAGATCTACCCCAATTTCAGTCACTAGAGTTGTTAATTGGAAAATCACCCCAAGTGATAATTTTCGGTTAACAGTAGTGTTAACAAAGTGCAACAACGAAAATCAACTTTTCTATGGCATTCAAATGAACACACATATCAACGACTATATATATTATCTTATTACAATAAATGCAGTGACTATTTTCCATTTATAGTCATAAAGTGGTTGTTAACCTATGCCAAGGGCACAGGTTAACACTACCATATATATATATATATATATATATATATATATATATATATATATTTAACCGTGTAGCCCACTTGTAGGGGTTGAATCCACGACAAAATATTCAATGCACCCCTTTATTTAGGGATTCAACACTCAACTGTGAGCTTTATCAAAACAATTTTTTAGGCACCTCTTGGAGTTACAAAAATGAAACTCCTCCATTAATTAAGGTAAGGGTTCTCTGAAGGAGACTGTTAGAGATGCTCTCACTCCTGTTTTAGGGATGTTTGGTGGCCATGTCCTCACTTGGGAGAGTTAGCCCCGTCTGGTAATCAAACTGTCAGTCAAACGATCTTCTATTTCCTACATATTTATGCTATTTTCCTTTACTTCCTTTCCTACGTTTTTGATTCACCGAACTCTCACTTCAGAAATTTCAATGTCTCATCACCAATTAATTTTACCATAACTTATGATGAGGAGGCATTGGAATAGCTGAAGTTAGCGTACGGTGAAAGTGTTTACTTTTATCATAGCGGCCAACGTTGATTGTTTATCGTTAGACACTCTAATCCGGCGTACTTCCACTGTGCAACACACTTGACAGCAACGTATAGAGCATCAGAACATGAAGGTATTACTTTACAACTCTTGACTACAATACATATTTAATTTGCTGCTTTTTTTTTTCCAATAAGAAAACAGAACCAGGAAAACACACTGCAACAAATTAACGGTGTGTAGAATATTAATCTAGAGGGGGGTGAATAGATTTTAATCGATTTTACCAAATTTTCGTGTATGGTCAAGATTACGAAAATACCCCTAATAGACAATATAGAATATCAAGTGTAATATGGTGTAGAAATTAAATCACACTTGATATTTACATGGAAACCCTCATGGGAAAAACCACGGGGCTAGTAAGTAAGCCACACTCGAACCTCGAACCCACTAAATGTGTAAACCGATTACAACCTAATCCCGGTATAAGTGGACCTAGTCCAATTGCTTGCGATCTAAGCAACCTAATTCCGGAAGCTACACACAAGACTTTAGTTCTCAATCAAGAGATTAACACCCTAAGTGAATATGTGAATATCCAAAATGCAACATAGAGCAAGGGAACCCTATATGCTTATCTAAGATGATGATTTTGCAATAAAAGCAATCCTAGATATTAAGAACTAAATGACATGTCAATTAGCTTAGCAAATCATAGATTATGCAAACCTAGAAAGCTATCACAATACAACTCTCAAACATTCAAAAACACTAATCTCAAACTTGTATCTAAGATATATATGAATAACATACAAGTAATAAATGAGATTGCTTGCAAAGAAAAACACAAAATATGTAAGATATTAGTGAAAAACTTACCAAGCAAAGTGTGATGAAGAATCCATGCAAGATGATATCTAGATGATCAAGGATGATGCTAGATGATGATTGATGATCATGGAAAAGTGTTTGAGTAATCAAAGATGATCAAAGATGAGTTCTTGATGAAAATTCTCTCAATTAAAAATATGATATTTGAGTCATTGGGGACGACCTAAAGTTGAAGCAATGTTTATATAGGTGTCCCAATTGATGAAACTTCGTTTTGAGAAAAACAGGGCAAACCGTTGCTAATACCGCTGCCAAAGCCTCAGCGGTATCAACAGCGGTACATAAAAAATGCATCAGGTATGAAACCGCTGTGCTTACCGCTGTGGCTACCACAGCGGTTATGACAGCGGTGCGCACTGTACGTGAACCGTTGTCCCAACCGCTGTGAGAAATTCACAGCGGTAAGGAGTGATGCAAACAGAGCATCTCACCGCTGCGGCTCCGGCAGCGGTACCGACAACGGTCTCTGACCCATGCTAAGCTTAAGAGAAAAAAATGAGCAATCTTAAGCAACAAGATACATGGCTTTGCATCCAAATGCTTAAATGTTATGGCATTTCAATGTATAAGATGCAATCATTTAAGAACATGCATGAAGAGATTAATGAACAATAATACACACATATAAGACACACAACATACAAGAGATAAACATATGCATGAGTTGTGAGTGTGTGCAACTATCTCTTCAAAGCAAGTAAGCACTAAGAAATTACCTTTGGTGCTTATCAATGATGAGGTCTTCAAAGGGCATTGAACAAGAACACCAATACCTAAGCTACCCTTACAATGAACTCCAAATGTGGTTTGTCTACGAAATGAGTCAATCAACAAATGTGAACCTTACACACACAATCTCCCATGCATAACAGCCTCAACAACACTTCTAACTAAAAGATGAAAATCCTCCATCCAATAGGAGTCTTCAACCAACAGCAGCGCGTAATTAGCTAGGCCAATAGCCACCTTGTTACCGCCTTTGGGAATGTGGTCCACTGAGACCCCTCCCAAACCAGATATCAGCCTAGCAATACTAGCCATCATACCACCAAAAGCCGAATCAAGATGGCTGTTTTGTTTTGTATTCTATACTAATGTACTTGATTGTTTGGCTTAAGGTTGGATTATTTGTAAAATGAAAGAGTGGTTTTGTCATATTTCGTGTTAGATCGTATTCCGTTATATAATTCATTTATACGGATAGTTCCCTTCATTTAAATACACATATATCATATCATATCATATCATATCATATATATATATATAACAACAAAATCCATAAGTAGCCCAAAATTTATGGGCCTATTCAAAACTGTCAAATCTCAACAAGTTTTATTTTTTTTATCTAAGAGAAATATTTTTTGGACAAGTATACCCTTAATGAATATGTGATGTGGCACTTAATTACGATGATTATTTTTTTGCAATTTGAAAATAATAATAATATAATATAAAACTGAAATGAAAGTAAAAAAAAAACTTTTTTGCGTTTAAACTTCGAAAAGGACGTGTGAGAAAGATATTTTCCATCGTGTAACCATTCAAATTGTTGCATGTTCAGTCAGTTGGCCTGCAACAGTTGAATGATTACACGATGAAAACTATGCATTTTTACACGATTCTAAAAAATGATCATGTAATGATGCTTAGTTTTCATCGTGTAACCATTCACACTATTTCTTGTTGAATGATTGAACATGCAACAAAGTCAAAGATTATACAATGCCTCGTTCTACTATTGGTAGATATTACCAGTCTGGATCTAGATTGTACAGAGATTCGCATGGGAATTTTTTTTTTTTTCAGATAAGTGTTTCACTGTTTGATTGAGGGGACAAGAGGGAGGAAGTCTGGATGTAGATTCTATAGAGATTCGCATGTGAAACTTTTTTATTTGGATAAGTGAAAGGCCGTTTCATTGATGGGACAAGAGAAGAATTTGTTTTTTTTATAAGTGAAATAAAAAAAATTATTTTTTTAGTGAGAGGGTTGGACCGTCCCAGAGTCTTATATATGATAAAATCTTCCATGAGTCCGTCCTATATGTGATTTGTGTGAGACGGATCCAATAAAATTACGCCATGTGGAACACCATTAAAACTAAGTTTTTTTTTCCTTTCCCAATTATATATTAACACATGGCAAAGAAGTTAAAAATCTTTTAATCTCCTCTATTCCTCTTCTTCTTCCTCACGTTATTTCTGTCTCCTCAATCCATGGATATCTTTCTTTCTTTCTCTTTGTTTGTTCCCTCCCAACACCAGCCAGGCAACCACAAGCCCACTACCATCTCTTTCCCAAATCATTTTTTTATCCAGTTTTCGATATCCATTTTCTCTTTTCCTTTAATTTTAAATCTTAACTTCATTTAGAAAACCAATTAAGTTTTTTTTATTTTTTTTTATTTTTTATTAATGAAATATGAAATGAGTGTGGCCGAATACGCAACCAAGTAATTTTCCTGTATCAGACATGATTAATTGAAATTTTATGTCAGAAACAAAAAAGGTTCCTAAGAAAGGTCAAGCCTCGATCAAACTACCAATTTCTTGGCTTGGGTTGATCTGTGAACTATGATATATACACAGGTCTGCAATCCACTACTCAGTATATTATTCTATAGGATGCACATGGTGGGAAGAGAGAGACATTAGAGAAAGAGAAGAATAGGCGGAGAGGAGAGAGGAGAGAGAAGAGAATGGTGGGAAGAGAGAAGGAGAAAGGAGAGAGAGAAACGATTGAATAAGGAGAGAGGGGAGAGGAGTGAGAAAGAGAAAAGAAGTAAAAACCTTTTACACGTGTCATCATATAATTGAACAAAAAATATAAATCAAATTGATTAAGTTTTATGGGTATAATTTCATTAGGTCCATCTCACACACATCACATATGAGATGAACCCATAGAAGATTTTCTCCTTATATAGACTGGGTTGTGGTGTTTGTTGCACACAAAGAACTTCTCAAAATGTTTTAAAATAACTTCTTCCTGTCCTCTCTTTTTTATTCTTGTAACCTTTTTTTTTAATTTTTTTTTCTTGCACTTGTTAGTTCTTTTTGAAAATTAAATTTCCAGACTTCAAATTGCTTGTTGCAGGCAATTCAGTGGCCGTCTACGGCCAGTCAATAAATGTTTTTTTTTCTGTATTGTTTTGTGACAGTGATAACTGAAAGTTCTCACGGTGTGTAAACTATTAATCTAGAGGCGGGGGGGGGGGGGGGGGGGGGGGTGGATGAATAGATTTTAACTAGTTTTACCCAATTTTCGTTTAAGGACAAGATTACGAAAATACCCCTAATAGTTAATAAGATATAGCAAGTGTAATATTGTGCGGAAATTAAAACAACACTTGTTATTTACGTGGAAACTCTCACGGGAAAAACCACGGGCTGTTAAGTGAGCCACACCCGAACCTCTAATCCACTAAATGTGATGAAATTACAATCTAATCCCGGAAGTAATCACACACCTACCTAATCCCGGTATAAGTGAACCTAGTTTGATTGCTTACGAATTAAGAAACCTAATCCCGGTCACAACACAAGACTTAATTCTCTAAAGAGAGATTAACACCCTAAGTGAATATATGAATATCCAAATGCAACATAGAGCAAGGGAAACCCTATATGCTTATCTAAGATTATGAATTTGCAATTAGAACAATCCTAGATATTAAAGCTAAATGACATGTCAATTA
Source organism: Acer yangbiense (assembly GCA_008009225.1). Classification (NCBI taxonomy): domain Eukaryota; kingdom Viridiplantae; phylum Streptophyta; class Magnoliopsida; order Sapindales; family Sapindaceae; genus Acer; species Acer yangbiense. The sequence continues at coordinate 18,673,024 of CM017764.1, forward strand.
GCTTAGATAATCATAGATTATAGAAACCTAGATATCTATCACAAAACAACACTCAATCAAATCAACACAACAATCTCTATCTTGAATATTAGAATTCAATCTAAGAACAATCAAGTAATAAAAGAGATGCTATAATAAATAAAACACTAATTATATATGATAATAGTGAAAAACTTACCAAAGCAAGTGTGAAAAAGACCCATGCAAGCAAGCATCCTAGATATGCTAGAGAATGCTAGATGAACTTTTATGCAAATGAATTTTGGTTTGAGTGTTTAAATGAGCAAACTTGGTTGCTTTCTCTCTTAAAAATCTCTCTTTTAAAAGTAGGGTTCTTGATGATTAAAGAGTCACACTCAGAACAAGAGAAAATGATGTATTTATAGGCATGAAAAACAGAGCATGTGAAAAGACAAGTTTGCCCTTGAAACGCACCGATCAGCGGTTTCAATCGGCGGCCAGGCCGCCGATTATAACCGCCGAATTGAACCCGAGAAGAACAAGGGAACAACGGCGGTTTCATTCGGAGGTTTCGTGATCGCCGATCTAACTGCCGAATCAAACCGAGAGATTAAATCAATCAGGTTTGAACGGCGGTTTCATTCGGTGGTTTTGAAACCGCCGATTAAACTACCGAATCAAACCGAGAGATAAAATCAATCAGGTCTGAACGGCGGTTTCGAACGGCGATCGTGACCACTGATCGTAACCGTAGAATTGCTCCAGACACTTCTAGAAGCAAACGACGATTTCATTCAGTGGCCAGGCCGCCGATCATAACTGCCGATCACCAACATAGGTGAAAACCAAGGAGAAGCCAAGGGCATTCTCCGTAGGCGGTCTTCGCGCAAAACCAAGCACATTCTAGTGCATGCGCGGACGTTTCCGAATACTATCGGGAAACGAATTACAAGACACAAATACACACAACAAAATATAACATATAAGTGCAAGTGTGAAATGTGACATGTGAAGAGAAAGCACACAAATGCAAGAATGCTAAGTGAGTGTGTGCAACTAAATCTCTTCAAAGAAAACCAAGCACTAGAGTTATAACTTTGGCGTGCTTGTCCCTTGAGGACTTGTTAAGGGTCTTCGAGCTTGAAGATCAATCACCTAAACTACCCTTACACAATAATCCCAACACGTGGTTTGTCTACGAAATAAGCCAATCAAAGAATGAGAATCCTTACAATCTCCCCCTTTGGCTATTTCATGACAAAACCACCACTCACATTGATCCTCACAAACATAATTGAATCTTCGGGATAACAAAGATATTCTACATTACAAAGAGATATAAGAAAATAAAAAAGAAAACTTCAAGTCTTCAATCTCTTGTAGAACTATCAACCCTTCAAAACAAAAGATTATACTTTCCAAAGCAAGAGTATGTGAGATGATCAAGTGAGAATAAAACAAGCATTTGCATTTAAGAAATTATGTACAACATCATGCAATGTATGTGTATGCAATGCTCCCCCTCAACGGGTTACTCCCCCTCAATGAATATTCTCCCCAATATGCACAATTGCCACTTCAATTTGCAACTCCCCTTACCACAATCTACTCCCCCTTTTTGTCATGATATAGGCAAAAGAGTAGTCCCCAACCTGGTCACTCTTAGCAAAGAGAGATAGTAGCATGCAAGATATTTGCATAATAATATAAGTCACTTTATGCATCCCAAATTAATTGAAGAGAAACAAGGAGATTTATTTGAAAGAAAATGTGTGAAACAAACATGCTTTGCATACAAGACATGTAGCATTCAAGTCCAAAATACAATGGTATTTGGCAAAGCAAATGACAAAGGTTTCTAATAAGAATTCAAACCAATTTCACCATTGTCATGAGAAAAGCAAGGATATAGAGAATTCATTGATTTTAATATAAAGAGCAACTATATCCAACTTTATAAGCGAAACATGGCATGAGCGACTTTGCACCCTATTTGATTTTTCCGGGTGAGAAACCCGTATGATAGTAGCTATGTTCAACTAATAAAGAAAGAGAGACATTTGGAATTTAAATTCCTTTGAACGGATACAAGATCCTTTATTCATTTTAAGTCTCATAAGTATTTCACACAAGTTTTGCATTTTAAGAATATGCAATCATCAATTCATGCTTTTTCATTTGAGCATGTTATAGAAGCATTTTTTTTCTTTACTTCGTTTAATGCTATGAACTCGTCCAGCAGTAGTTTGATAGCCTCGGAGCTTCTACTTACCTAGGAAACCACTCGATCCCACCTGCCTAATTCGTTCTCATCATCCGACGACTCGGACTCCATATCTCTGGTATAATGTGAATTAGCGAAAGGTAGATGATTGTGACCCACACACACGTTTTGAAGGAAAACCAGTACTAAGGTGATTGCGATTGAATCTAAATCGAGTTAGATGACAGAGAATTGTAATAGAAAATTTGAGTCAAATAAGCTCTAACAGAAGGGTTCATGTAATGCTGCTTACCCCCGTTTTAAAGGTTAATTGTAAGCATTACCCCCTCTCAGAAGCGACAGAATCTTGCATGCACCCGGTGCATTGCACCCAACCAATGGGTGCATGCCATGTGGCAAGGAAACAATCAAATGTGTTCTCCCTGCCACGTGGCATGCACCCATTGGCTAGGGTGCATTGCTAGGGTGCATATAAGATTTTCTCAAAGAAGCATGACATGTGTCCATTGGGAGTAAAATTGTCCACCCAAATACAGTGTTTGGACAAATTTACCCCCTAATGGACACATGTGACACCATTTTTGGACAGTTGATTTCAGTCTGATTACTTAAATGAGCATGAACCCAACCCGATATATTGCATCCTAAATTCCTAATGAATGGGAGCATACCATGTAGCATGGATAACTCATTTGATTGCTTTTCCTTCCCATTTGGCATACACCCATTTGGCCGATGGATTGGTTTTGTTAAATAATGTACTATGCATACATATACAGATATATAGAAATGATCAAGCCAATGCGCACCGATGTAAATTTATGGTCCATGATATTGGATGTCAACCACTATTAGCTAACATCCTTTGACTCAAGTGCGTATGCACTTTTCAAAACTAGTTGCTCAAATTCAATGTCCTCATGAAGTTATATCAGTGTACACTGACCAGATAAGGACCGATATATAGAAATGTTCAAGCCATTGCGCACTGATGTAAATATACAATCAAGGATATTGAATGTGAGCCACTAGTTTTACATGGTTAGACTCAAGTGTGTATGCACTTGTAAAAACAAGTGGGTCACGTTCAATATCCTCATGAAGTTATATCATTGCGCACTAACCAGATCCTGACTTTATAATTTCTAGACGTCCAACCATAGCCACACATTCACAGCGAGCCCACAACCTCACATTAACAAATACCCACAACCAATACGAATGTGTGGTTGTGGGCGGATGTCCTTAACTTATAAAGTCAAAACGACCCTAATTATAGAAGTATTATATATACAGTCTCGTTCCCATGCGGAAGTCATGATATAACCTCATGAGGATATTGAATGTGAGCCACTAGTTTTGATAAGTGCATACACACTTGAGTCAAATCATATAAAACTAGTGGCTTACATTCAATATCCTCGTGAAGTTATTTTAGGACGTCCTCATTTGAAAAAAGTCCTTATCGCAATATGCTAGGTAACCCAGACCCAGTCTCCATTTGTTTGAGTTTTCAAGCAAATAGGTTTTGTGATGCTGTAGTTGTTTACGATGAGAAGAACAAATACAGTGAAACAAATAAAAGCACAGTGTGTATAAAGCTATCTAGAGGGGGGGGTGAATAGATTTTACGCTTTTTACCCAATTTTTCGTGTTAGTCAAAATTACGAAAATGCCCTCAAGATAATATAACCAAGCAATTGTAATATGGTGCGGAAATTAAAACAACACTTGGTTTTTACGTGGAAACCCTCACAGGAAAAACCACGGGCTATGTAAGTAAGCCACACTCGAACCTCGAATCCACTAAATGTGCAAACGATTACAACCTAATCCCGGAAGTAATCACACACCTACTTAATCCCAGTATGAGTGAACCTAGTCCAATTTGCTTGCGTTCTAAGCAACCTAATCCCGGATGCTACACACAAGACTTACTTTCTCTACGAAGAGAATACAACCCTAAGTGAATATATGTAAATATCCAAAATGCAACATAGAGCAAGGGAAACCCTATATGCTTATCTAAGATGATTAATATGCAATTAAGAACAATCCTAGATATCAAAACTAAATGACATGTCAATTAGTTTAGCTAATCAATATTAAGCACAAAACCTAATATGCTAGCACAATATAAAATCTCAAACATACATCATACTCATCTCAATATTGTATCTAAAGCATACAAAATAACAAACAAGTAATTAATTGAGATTGCTAGATAAGAGAAACACAAAACATGTAAGATATTAGTGAAAAGCTTACCAAGCAAAGTATGATGAAGATTCCATGCTAGATGACATCTAGATGATCTAAGATGATGCTAGATGATGATTGATGATCATGAAAAGTGTTTGAGAATCAAGAATGGAGTTCTTGGAATTTTTCTTCTCTTTGAAAAATATCCTAAGTATGAATTCTGAATATGAACTCTCTTAATTGACCTAAAGTCAAAGTGGCATATATATAGGGGGCCAAATCAAAGTGTGGTCGTTTAAGTAAGTTTCAAAGAAACGCGCCAATCGGCGGTTTCAATCGGCGGCCAGGCCGCCGTTAATGACCGCCGAATTGAGCTCGTGGAGAACAGAGCATAAACGGCGGTTCATTCGGCGGTTTCGTGACCGCCGATTACAACCGCCGAAACAGAACAGAGAGATCAAAATCAACCAGGTGAACGGCGGTTTCGAACGGCGGTTTCATGCTCGCCGTTTCAACCGCCGAATTAGACTGAGAGATAAATCAATCAGGTCTTGAAACGGCGGTTTCGAACGGCGGTCGTGACCGCCGATCTTAACCGCAGAAATGCTCCAGACCAATCTGGACTGAAACGGCGGTTTAATTCGGCGGCCAGGCCGCCGATCATAACCGCCGATCACCTAGATAGGTGAAAACCAAGGAGAAGCCAAGGGCATTCTCCATAGGCGGTCCTCGCGCTAAACCAAGCACATTCTCGTGCATGCGCGGACGTTTCCGAAAGGTATCGGGAAACGAATTATACAACAACATGACACAATTACACACCATAAAATATAATAAATAAGTGCAAGTGTGAAATGTGACAAATGAAGAGAATGCACACATATGCAATGAATGTTAAGTGTGTGTGTGCAACTAATCTCTTCAAAGAAAAGTAAGCACATAGAAATTTACCTTCGGTGCTTATCAACACGAGGTCTTCAAAAGGGCTTCGAACAACAAGACCGATACTTAGGCTACCCTTACAAAGAACCCCCACATATGGTTTGATCACGAAATAAGCCAATTAAAAACAACGGGAATCCTTACAATCTCCCCCTTTGGCTATTTCGTGACAAAACCATCACTCACAATGATTCCTCACAAAAAAATAGAAAATCTACGGGACTATAATGATATTCTACATTACAAAGAGATAAGCTAATGCAACTTGAAGTCTTCAATCCTCTTGTAGAATAATCAATCCCTGAAAAGAGTTTCTAACATTTCTAATACAAGAAAAGTGTGAGATTAATCATGTGAGAACAATACCAAGCATTTGCATTTTTAGAATTTAGGCACAACATTACCAAATGTATGCAATGTATGATAAATGCAATGCTCCCCCTCAACGGGTTACTCCCCCTCAATGTATGTTCTCCCCAAAGTGTACAATAGCTTCTATATTTTGCACCTCCCCTTACCATATCCTACTCCCCCTTTTTGTCATGATATAGGCAAAGGAGTAGTCCCCAACCGGGTCACTCATAGCAACGAGAGATAGAAGCATGCAAGACTTGCATATACATATAAGTCACTTTATGCACTTCAATTAATTTGAGAGAAACAAGGAGATTTATTTTGAGAAAATGTGTGAATCCAACATGCTTTGCATACAAGACATATAGCATTCAAGTCCAAAATACAATGGTATTTGGCAAAGCAAATGACAAAGGTTTCTAATAAGAATTCAAACCAATTTCACCAATGTCATGGGAAAAGCAAGGATATAGAGATTATTGATTTTCAATTTAAGAGCAACTATATCCAACTTTATAAGCGAAACATGGCATGAGCGACTTTGCACCCTATTTGATTTTTCCGGATAAAATTATCCGTATGATAGTAACCATGTTCAACTAATAAAGAAAGAGAGACATTTGGAATGTAAATTCCTTTGAATGGATACAAGATCCTTTATTCATTTTGAGTCTCATAAGTTTTCACACAAGTTTTGCATTTTTAAGAATATGCAATCATCAATTCATGCTTTTCATGTGAGCATGTTATATGAATTTCATGCTTTTTCATTTGTCATTAGCATGTTATTAAAGAATCATCATGTCATGGAGATAATCATAGGTCATTCAAATCATACTTCCAATGTAAATCTCCTAGTCCAAAAAGCAGTGTTTGAACATAATATGACATGGATTGTAGACAAGCAAGGTTCACACTTATGGAATTTAAAAACATATATACATATGTACAACCAAGCTTACTCAAGCAATCCCAAAAGAAGAGGCATAAGATATTTCAAATTTTTTGCAAGATACAAGAATGCAAAATAGCTCTCTTTGCTTGAGTTCCCCATATGGGGTCAATCATCAACCTTCAACAATGAAGGTCATGAGGTCCTATAGACCTCCCAAGTCCATTTGACTTGGATGAACCTATTTGAGACTTGATAGTCTCGTAGCAAGCGGGTTCATTTTTCTTATCCACATAGGTGTGACATTTTTCTTCCTAGTGGTCAATTGTTCTAGAGATCTAGATGTCATAGGATCATGTAAATGAATTTCTTCCTTCCTATGAGTATGATTCTAGCTCTAGCTTTCTTTTTCTCAATCATGCTTTTAACTCTACACATTTTAATGTAACGAAAGCACTTTGGTCTAATATGACCATCAACACCACAAAAATGACATGTAGGGACAAAGTTAGGAATCATACCATGTCCTTGTGCATGTATAGGAGCCTTCCCATGTCTTTGTGGTTGTCTTGGTTGTTGGATAGAATTTCTCCTTCTTTGTTGTTGACCAAGACTTGGTTGCTTCCACGGTTGAGTTTGCATGATTGGTCTCTTCCCTTGATGGATTTGAGTTTGAGGGAAGGTTAGCATGAGGAACTCTTGTAGGTTGAGCATTGAGGTTGTCTTCTTGGAGCTACCTTCACTTGTGCACTATGAGAGCGATTGTCCTAGCTCAATCTTCTTCCTAGGAGTTTGCACCGGTGCATCTTCTTTGCAGCTCAAGCTTTTGACAAACATGGTCTTGTTAGGAGTGGAGGACTCCTTACTATCTTCAAACCCAAGACCTCTCTTATCACACGGACTCTTTCCAACACTTAACATGTGGTCAAGTTTTTCGGTGCTAGAAACTATCTTAGTCCTTGATCCTTTAGCCTCTTCAAGCTCTCTTTTTAATTCTTCTTCATTCCTCTTAGATAAGTCTAACTCCTTTCTTAGCTTATCTTCAATATTCTGTGGATCTATCCACTTGTTCACTTAAGTGGTCAACATGAGCTTCAAGGTCTAGATTCTCTTCTCTCAATCTTCGTATCTTTTCCTTGGTCTTCATTGCTAAGCTTTTAAACTCAGTGAGGTGCATATATCTAGAACCTTTTTCTTCACATATCCATGTGAGGAGTTAGATGAAGAGTCGTCTTTATTAGAGTCACTTTCTTCTTGACTCTCATGTGTCTTCATTGTAGGAGATAGGAAAGGCAAAATAGTTGTTCTCACAATCATTCAAGCTTGAGGGACTTCCTTCAACAACTTTCACTTTGTTGTCCCGCTTGTGAGAGCAACCTAATGCCAAGAATTTGCCACAATCTCTTCATCACTATTACTTGAAGTGGCGACCTCCTCTCTTTCATCTTCCAAGTTAGCACATTCCTTGGAGGTATGCCCGAATCCTCCACATTCGTAGCATTGAATCTTCTCTCTTGAAGACATCTCATGATATGGCTTGACATTCTTAATAGTGGACTTCTTCTTCTTGAAGTCATTCCCCTTTGAGCCATAATCACTCTTTTGAAGATTCAAGAACTTCTTGAATCCTTTGGCAATGAGTGCCATGTCTTCATATGAGTCATCCTCCTCCTCTTCCATCTTGGATGTCTTCAAGGCAATATCCTTTTTCTTCTTAGGAGGAGATGGGTAGCCTTTCTTGATTCATAGGCTAGAAGTCTTCCAATGACTTCACTTGGCTTCATTTCCTTGTAAGTGTCATTTTCTTCTAAAGCCGTCACTTTGGCATCGAACCTCTCGGGAAGTGATCGCATGATCTTTTGCTTGATTCTTCTATCCGAGTAAGGATCACCAAGTTGGTGACTTTGGTTCACAATGTCCATTAGTCTCACTATGGAAGTCATTGAAGTGCTCGTGCTCTTCCATCCTAATGGTCTCAAACCGAGTTTGAAGGACTTGAAGCTTTGAGTCCTTGACAACCTCGGTGCCTTCATGTGCAACTTCTAGGATGTCCCAATGCCTCTTTAGCAATCCTAGTAATTTGAATCAGTTTGTACTGATTTTCACTCACTGCACATCGGATGGTCCATGATAGCCTTGTTGTTCCACATGGATGTCAATAAATTCTTGAGGACTCCACTGTGCCTTAGGCTTGAGAACTTCTTCTCCTCCATCCGTAGAAGTCTCATAGGTGGAGCATATGCACTTCTTCAACCGCCATCCATGCCCTATCATGGATTTGGCATATGTATGCTTCCATCTTCCCCTTCCATGAAGTTAATTATCGCCGGTGAGCAAGTGGCCTACACGCTCGACGCTCCCTCTTTGCTCAAATCCCGAAGGACTCATAGTGTTTGGATGAATGCAAATGAGATGAATGCAAAATGTATGAATAAATCAAAAAATCACACAAAATGCAAAACACACCAAAATTGAGCAAGGATCACCTATGTATGTCTAGGAACCCGCTCTGATACCAATTGAAACAAGGATATTGAGCACGGTGTGTATAAAGCCTATCTAGAGGGGGGTGAATAGATTTTACGTTTTACCATTTTTCGTGTTAGTCAAAATTACGAAAATGCCCTCAAGATAATATAACCAAGCAATTGTAATATGGTGCGGAAATTAAAACAACACTTGGTTTTTACGTGGAAACCCTCACGGGAAAAACCACGGGCTATGTAAGTAAGCCACACTCGAACCTCGAATCCACTAAATGTGCAAACGATTACAACCTAATCCCGGAAGTAATCACACACCTACCTAATCCCGGTATGAGTGAACCTAGTCCAATTTGCTTGCGTTCTAAGCAACCTAATCCCAGATCCTACACACAAGACTATAACTTTCTACTTGAAGAGAATACAACTAAGTGAATATATGTAAATATCCAAAATGCAACATAGAGCAAGGGAAACCCTATATGCTTATCTAAGATGATTAATATGCAATTAAGAACAATCCTAGATATCAAAACTAAATGACATGTCAATTAGTTTAGCTAATCAATATTAAGCACAAAACCTAATATGCTAGCACAATATAAAATCTCAAACATACATCATACTCATCTCAATATTGTATCTAAAGCATACAAAATAACAAACAAGTAATTAATTGAGATTGCTAGATAAGAGAAACACAAAACATGTAAGATATTAGTGAAAAGCTTACCAAGCAAAGTATGATGAAGATTCCATGCTAGATGACATCTAGATGATCTAAGATGATGCTAGATGATGATTGATGATCATGAAAAGTGTTTGAGAATCAAGAATGGACTTGGAATTTTTCTTCTCTTTGAAAAATATCCTAAGTATGAATTCTGAATATGAACAGTCTCTTAATTCCTAAAGTCATGCGGAAGTGGCATATATATAGGGGGCCAAATCAAAGTGTGAGTCGTTTAAGTAAGTTTCAAAGAAACGCGCCAATCGGCGGTTTCAATCGGCGAGCCAGGCCGCCTAGTTAATGACCGCCGAATTGAGCTCGTGGAGAACAGTGCATAAACGGCGGTTCATTCGGCGGTTTCGTGACCGCCGATTACAACCGCCGAAACAGAACAGAGAGATCAAAATCAACCAGGTATAACGGCGGTTTCGAACGGCGGTTTCAGTGCCCGCCGTTTCAACAGCCGAATTAGACTGAGAGATAAATCAATCAGGTCTTGAAACGGCGGTTTCGAACGGCGGTCGTGACCGCCGATCTTAACCGCAGAAATGCTCCAGACCAATCTGGACTGAAACGGCGGTTTAATTCGGCGGCCAGGCCGCCGATCATAACCGCCGATCACCTAGATAGGTGAAAACCAAGGAGAAGCCAAGGGCATTCTCCTTAGGCGGTCCTCGCGCTAAACCGCACATTCTCGTGCATGTTTCCGAAAGGTATCGGGAAACGAATTATACAACAACATGACACAATTACACACCATAAAATATAATAAATAAGTGCAAGTGTGAAATGTGACAAATGAAGAGAATGCACACATATGCAATGAATGTTAAGTGTGTGTGTGCAACTAATCTCTTCAAAGAAAAGTAAGCACATAGAAATTTACCTTCGGTGCTTATCAACACGAGGTCTTCAAAAGGGCTTCGAACAACAAGACCGATACTTAGGCTACCCTTACAAAGAACCCCCACATATGGTTTGATCACGAAATAAGCCAATTAAAAACAACGGGAATCCTTACATACAGTATTAATACGATTAGGTCATTAGGGTTTCAATAGAAGACACAATTTGAAATAAGTTATTTATTTATGGGAAATTATTAGTCTCCCCCCTGTAGTTTGCCGTATTCTCCAGTCCCCCCTTGTAGTTTCAAAATTCTCCAATTTCCCCCCTCCCATGCACAAATACAACCATTCTCACCATATAAAAATTAAAAAATAGCCATGGGAGGGGGAAAATTGGAGAATTTTGAAACTAGAGAGGGGAGACTAGAGAATACGGAAAATTACAAGGGGGAGAATGATAATTTCCCTTTATTTATTTGTGAGCAACTAGGTTTTTTTTTATTTTTATTTTTTACAATAAATTGAACTTGAAGTAAAAAATTTCTAATACACGGTATTTTAAGTAAAGTAATTCCAACAAGCAACCGTTGGCAAATCGTGTAGGTTTTTTAAAAATAAAAAATATTTTCGTTTCAGTGTAGGTACTATTTTTAGATTCGTCAAAGTTGTACACGTGTATAACCTATATCAAAAATTTAGGTTTGGAGATCGGTTGTCCTCTCATTTTGAATATTTTGTCCTCGTTCAATTATAAAACATCATATCGACTCTGGTTGGGACGCCATTTCCGGATGGTCAAATACAACTTCAACTACTCCCCGATACTTAATTGTCAATTCAATCAGTATTATTAGGTTGGGCCATACCCCCATGACCAATTTTCTTCATCATTACCCATACCCTATTCGTACAGAACTAAATCTGTGACCTGCAAATAGGGTGGGTAGAGTACAGTCACAGGCAATTATAAAGTGGCTTTTTTGGGTGGGCAGGGGTTTGGGTCAATGACCAATATATAGTTGATACGACACTTATAATGGGAGCAAGTGAGACATCAAAATCCGATGGGTTATCCCACAGATTTACTAAATCGTCCATTGTAATCTACAGCCGTCTCAATGTAACGTATATCAAGGTTTGATTGTACACATCTGGTTCGATGGCAAACAAAATTAACCATAATGTAAAGGGTTGTACACCAGACATTGTAACCCTCATCTCCAACCCTAAAACCTAATTTGGTGCAACCGTTGGAACTATAATGGTGCAACTTGCACAGTATTTGAGATGTAAACACATGACATTTGGGTTAGAATTTGGGTTGGTTTTTTTTGGGTCCAATAGCATTACTCTTTTTTTAAACATCTCAAACCCGTTCGATAATCCAATATTTTATTAAATATGGGCCAAACTGTATATAAGTCAAACTTTAGGGATGAAATAATAAACAAAAGTTAATGCCATTCTTCCGGCAACTGAAGACTGTTGCGTCGGGGTTCCCTTTAAACTGTGTATGAAGTTGGAATTAAGCGCATACTATTTACGCTTGGATGGAAACCAATTGTTGGTCTATGTTATGTTTGAAGAATGTTGTAGTTTTCCTATGGGTTTGAGAAATCCACCCTGAACAAACCTTCGGACATATTCCCACTTCTACATATGGAGTGAGAATTTTTGGATTTCATCGAGATTTAAACGGCTATAGTCTATAGATAATAATTAACATTATTCTGAAGCAAATTAAAGTTAAGCTACCTTGTTTTATGCGTCTGAATGGGAGCATTTTTATCAACATCGACAGTTCTCGACACCTCCCTCAATTTACAAGTGAAGTTGGGGAATGGTGTTCTTCTACATGTTAAAATTAATAGGACAATTGGTGTTCAAACTAAGAACGGTGTTGAGTACATCTCAAAATTAACTGTGTCTTAGGGTTGTTCGAATAGTTTGATAACTGTAGTGAAATGTGAAAACGTACAAGTTTTTTTCTGAATTTGAACTCCAAGGTTAGTTTCCGATTATAGCTTAGAAAACCCTTCAGAAGGGACATAAGTTGTTAAGATTTTACAACACAAAATCGTCAGATGATTACACACACAAACGAGGTATGTCTGGAAGTTTTTAACATGGGTTATCTAAATCCAATTACAAAAACAACAGGCGTTTTTGAAAACATAAAACAAATGGCAACAGCAAACCTAAGTACCTTACGTCAAACGGTATTTGCAAGTCCTGAAATGGATTCTAGGAACAAAACAAACATCACTTGCAAAAACATGTTTGGTGGTGCTATGGCGTTGACTCGGTGAGTGTGAATGTATTAATGCCTTGAGCCCGAAGGGCGATTCTTAAATAACGTACAACCCTCTTGACGCCGAAGACGGTCGACGAGAGACATCGACTTGGTATTCTTTAACCTGTAAACATCCCTCTCCAGTTCCACGACGCGAGATTCAACAACTGTTGATCTAGAACGGGACCGTGCTTCGTTTCTTTCCACAACTTTCTTGTATTCAATTGTAACATCCAGGAGGTCTTTCAGAGAGTCGAAGCACCTGCTTACGCAGAAAATCTGTTGATCCAATATGGTAGATTCGTTCTCATCATCGGACTCCATCTCTACAGTCATAAGTAATTTTTTTTTCCAAGCTCTACAGACCGAAGTTACCTGTTAACGAAATCTGACTCTGAACATATGTTTTTATAGGGGGGCACACTGCAGCACAGGCGCACAGCCCACTCATCTGCGGAAACATATAACACATCCTTGTCCTTTTTCCCTAAGTTTAAATTCTAGTATAATGGTCAAATAGAAATCATCAATTTATTATGTATTTAACAATATCATCGATCAAGTAAACAAAATATATTTATTGGTTGTCCACATGATGTCCATAATTTTAGATGGTATTACATGTCCATAATTGAGTTATTATGTATTTATTGTTTTTCATGTTTTAGTAAAATTATCTCATATTATATTTTTGAATTATATATATAATATTACATATATTATTATAGTAATATATTAATTTATTATATATCTATATATAATATTGCACAAATTTGTGAAATTTTTCAGATTTAAGGTTAAAAAGGTCTTTTTGAGACTTGTCCCACGCATGGGGACTCAAATAAGCTGTCAATTTTTGGTGTCCCAATTTGTGTGTAACCAACCAAATTGGGACATGTGTGCACATTTATGACACATTTCTGGAAGAAGTTGAAAAAAATTCATAAATGTGCACACATGTCCCAATTTGGTTGGTTGGACACAAAATGGGACACTAAAATTTGACAGCTGATTTGAGTCCCACGCATGGGACAAGTCTGGCCTTGCGTCTTGGGTGGGACACAATTTGGTGATTTTTTTTCCCACCTTGTCTCATTCTGTCCCATGCTAAAGTCGTACCAAACGTGAGACAAGAATAATCTGGCCAACGTTTGGTGCGACCATGTCCTGCGTACCAAACGCACCCTTTCAAAGACCTTTTTACCCTTCAATCTTATTTTAAATCAAAAACTTGTGCAATATTATATAAATTTAATTATAACATATATATGTTATGCAATCTTTATTCTATCGGCATGCCTTTCCAATTGATTACATATGATTTTATGATATTATAGGTATATCAAATAGGCAAAACATGTCATGGGCCGTATCAACGCAGATAGATGGATGAGCTATTAGCTTCGGAGATTGAATCTCGAGTCAATGTATCGAATCCTACAAATGGGTTGATGTTATTATATAAAACACCTGGTTTATAATGGTGAATACATAGATACCGTCAATAAATATGTGCTGGGAGATTTTGACAAACTCCGAAATTATAGTTTAGCGTTCAGTTTTGGAACCATGAGGGTAATAAGGATTACAGCAACTCAAAAGTTTCACAGCCAAATGATGAGACTTGATATGCAATAGCATGTTTTGGAAATATGCACCGACACCAAATGTGAATACATTCTGACGAGATCACTTAAGTCGTGTGGTTAACCCCTCACACATGCACCGAAAAGGTTAGGGCTAAACTCCTTCGCTCCCCCAAAAGAACTCGACAACTTTTTAATAGTGTAAAACAACAAGAAGGTATATTTCAACCACTATTAAAAGTTTGTTGAGTTATATATATTTCTCCAATTTAACAAAATTGGTATACTTAGTTGTAATGCTTTAAAATTTATCAAATTTGATTTATTGGTTTATATTAGAATGAACTTATCATATAAATCGATGTGATTTCATGAAGGTATGGACAGAACTTGAAGTGAGGGATCCCTTAGTTGACGGTTAATCTAATACAATTGGAATTATGGATGGCAATTAAACCTGAGCCCATGGGACCCGCCCGAACCTAACCTGCTTGACGAGGGTTTGGGTTGGGATAAGTGTACCCATGGACGGGTTTGGGTTTGAAAATCGTACCCGTCATGAGTTCTGGTTCAGGTATAGATTTGGAAAAAATTCTATACCTGAACCCGCATACCCGCGAACAATAAAATTTATATAATATTTTATTATTTAAAATATTATAAATTTAAACCCCAATAAAAACTTTTTAATTATGTAGAGAATAAAATGTAAACATTTCAATATATTAAGTGTTATTATTCTTTAAAATTATAATATTACATATATTTAAATAGTAGAAAATAATATAGAAATAATTTCTTTAAAAAAAAAATTTCATGGGTTCACAGGTTCACGGGTTCATGGGCGGGTTTGGGTGTCCCCCAAACCCGCATGTAACACCCAAACCCGAACCCGTTTATTTTCGCGGGTTCACGGGCGGGTTTGGTAGACATAAAATTTCACGGGTTTGGGTTTGGATTTTGCCAAACCTGCCCGAACCCGCCCCATTGCCATTCCTAATTAGAATGCACTGGATTTGGTCAACGTAGAACCTTCCATAGAAACAAAAATAAAATTCAATAATGTTGTGATTTGTATGGAGAATTCTACGAGCATGTAAATACATGTACATAATTCTTGAACATTGTAGATACATATAATAAAATATATGAATTCTATAGTAATTATAACTTTTTAAACCTAATACAATACAACTTCTTAGCTACCCACGAATTATTGTTACTTAATTTTGTTTGAATTTATATTAAATAATTTATTATTATTTTAAACTTATATTATTTGTAATAGTTTTAGTTTACCATACCAAACATATCACATCAATAAACCATTAAATCTCAAATTTCCAACTATGTATTAAAATAGTCATTTTATTAATATGATTCATTTTATTTTATCCTTACTATTTTTCTTTATTTTATATGTTTAATTTATTTAGATTCATTAAATCAATAATTTACTTTAATTAGAATAATAACAAATTCAATATCATGTCTAGTAATATTTATTAATCAATTATTCTGTATTAAATTAAAATAAAATAAAAATATATGAAAGCTTGAATTGTTTCGACTATATTCGATTAAACTCAGATTTTCTACGACTAATTAAAGAATTAAGGTTCTCTAGGCAATCACATACCTATAAGTAACAAAATCGATTTTCATATTTTGAATTTTCGACAATATTTTATTTTAAAAACAAGGTACTTGTGTTTTCTGTTTTTTTATTCATTTATTTAAAAATATTTATTTATTTATATACATACACATGGGGTTTTTATGTTGCTTCAGAAAGAATGGAGATAGATAAATACAGATATTTATTGGAGGATATAGAGATTAATATGGTAATTAAAAATTTAGGAGAGTATTTCAAATGTAATAATTTATCTAATTATTTAGGAGAGATAATTTATTTACTTAATAATTTTATTCAAATAAGATAAAAAATAAATTATTGTAACAACATTAACCGTCTTTAGAATTTTTCTAAATTTTAATTATGGGAATGGAGATTTCATAGAAAAAAAGGTGGTAGAATAAAAAATTGGATTGTCAAAAAAGCTCTCCTGATTAAAATAGAACTAATTGTCAAAATTTTCCTCGTCTAAATTATTTTATTTTTTATGTTATTTTATTTTATTTTTTATAATACAACAACTGCCGAGACCGGCGAGAATGACATCTACAAACGCAGCTCGGACTACAGCTCCCACAACGGGGAGACGGAAGCTCCCGGAATCTGGAGAGAACTATAATTTTGAACTTCATTTTTGCATGTGAAAAAACCTATCCAATACCCGTACATAAATAACATATATTAAGTTCATGTTTCCGGGTCAATTCTGCAGTGCCTACGTGGCCAATGTATTTTGTCGATATTGGCTTGCAATTTGAAATTGTTGCCTACATAATAAACCCATCTTCTTAATATTATTATTTATTTTTAAATATTACATTAGGACTGTCAGGATTTGCCGAGATCAAACAATACATGTGCGGCCCAGATATCTACTCCCATAACAGTAGATAACTACTTCCCAAAACCCGGGCATAAAAACTCCCCACACCTGCTTCTAAAATGTGCATGGTGGATCATATACACTAAACCACATATGTGGAAGAGGTGCACTACCAGCTTTGCTAAGAGGTGATGTGCACTCCTGATCTTTATTCGTGATGGTATCTTTTGAACCATTTAATCTACTGATGTTTATATTTGCCTGTAAAGATGTGTGGTATACTGGTATGCTGTGGCGGACCCAGGAATTTTACACTCTTAGGGTATTTGAATAAATTAAAATCGCAATTATATGATAAACGTTTGAAAAATTAACATCATAGTAAAATAGTTTTTTTATAATTTTTAATTTTTGTATTTTTTATTTTTATAGATAAAATTAAATAAATAGAACACTTACTCAAATGAATTAAATAATCTTACATTCAAAAGAAAATAAAAACAAGAAAAAATATTTAAAATTAAATAATAACAAGAAAAAATATTTACAAAAAAAATAATAACAAGAAAAACAACATAAATAATGAAAAAAATTAAAAGAATAAATTAGAATCTAAATTTATAATAAGATATTTTGTTTTGCATTATAATGAATTCAATTTAAATTTATACAAAAATTATTTATTAATAACTATTACTAGACATGTTTTTAAATTTTTTATTCTTCAAACTATTGGTAAATTATTGATTTATTGATTCTAAATAAATTACAACTATAAAATAAAGAAAAATACTAAGGATAAAAAAAAAAAATATGAATCATAGTAATAGATTGACCATTTTAATTCAATAAAGTAAAATTTGATATTTTAAGGTTTATTGATTGGGCATTTGGGCATATTAGTTATGTCAAATTAAAACTATTGGAAATAGTAAAAATCGAAAATAATAATATATAATTTAATATAAAACAAAATTGAATTAAATAAACACACAGCAATGGTAGTTAAGAAATTGACAACGACGGAATAGAGAAAATGAATCGGAAAAGATGATAAAATAAATAAGACATAAAAAATTGGAAGATAAACTTGAATTAAAAAAGGCACATAAAAAATATTAGAACAAAAAATTGAATTAACAAAAGTACCCTTGAGATGAGACTCGAACCAAGCACCTAAGTTTAAAATTAAGATCCACCACCCGCCATACCACCAACAACTTCTTGTTAACGATTTTTAATTAATATGTATATATACAATGTAAACAGAATCATTTTTTTTTTTTTAAATATTGAGGTAGGGCACAGGCCACACCTGGTCTCCACGTGGGTCCGCCCCTGGTATGTACGTCCTTTGGGACTGGATCGTGTAATCTTCTAGTTTAATTCTCATCGTGTCATCATCCAGAGTATTCCTATCATGTAATGATGTTGCCCCTAGTAGAAACCTGTCAACCAATCAGTTCAGTTGAAATCAGTCGATGACGGAAAATCAATTCGATTCCCTATTCACACTGACCGAAGAACTGATCCTGACGTTTGTACTCGATGGATGTGCCGACCCAATCCATCGCATTTTCATTATTACTGTCCATTGGGTGGTCACATCAAGGAATTGTTCTCACTGTTTTACAGTGGGTGCATTCAGTTTAATTAAACATTTTTGGATTAGGATAATGTAAGGATTCCCTTTTGTTGATTGGCTTATTTCGTGGTCAAACCACATGTTGGGGTTTGGTTGTAAGGGTAGTCTAGGTCATTAAGGTTGAAGATCAAAGACCCTTTCCAAGACCTCAAGAGGACAAGCACCAAAGGTATATCTTGTGCTTACTTTGGCTTGAAGAGATATAGTTGCACACACACACAACATGCATAACTCTTATTCTTGAATGTTGTGTTTATATTTTGTGTGCATTATGCTTTATTGTTTATTCAATGTCTCTTCTTGTATTAAATTGATTGCATCTTGTTTTATGAAATGCCATGACATGATAGGCATTAGAATGCATTCAATACCCACACTTGCACTTCATGTATGTTAGCTTTTAGTGTGGTGTAATTCGTTTCCCGAAGGATGTTCGGAAACGTCCGCGCGTGCACGTTGATGTGCTTTGTTTTACGCGATGATCGCCGGTGGAGATGCTTTGGCTTCTCCTTGGTTTCACCATTTTTGGTGCCGTTCGAAACCGCCGAATGAGACCTGATTAAAATATATCTCTCGGGTCCAAAACGGCGGTTGGGATCGGCGGTTTCTAAACTGCCGAACGAAGTCGCCGAAGTTCCCCTGTTCCGCTCGGGAGCCATTCGGCGGTTCAATTCGGCGGCCTGGCCACCGATTGAAACCGCCGATCGGTGCGTTTCAAGGGCAAAATTGTATTTTCACCTGCCCTGTTTTTGGTCTCTATAAATACATCCTTATCTCTGGTTCAGAATACAAGTCTTGCATCCCAAGAACCCTAGAGAGATATTTAGAGAGACTTGAGAGAAAGAGCTTAAAGATCACATCTTTAATTCTCTAAACCCAATCCCACATGCACAAATCATCATCTAGGCATCATCTAGGTTCATCTAGCATATGCTTATGCATGGGTCTTCTTCAACACACATGGTATGATTTGTTGAACACTTTTATCTTACATAATTAGTGTTTCTACTTATCAATTTTATCTCCAATTTTATCTCATATTTTACTTATATGTGTTTAGATTAATTTCTACATATAAGATTGAGATTATGTGTTGATTGGGTTATTATTTGTTAGCTAGGCTTTAATGTTCATATGCCATCTAGCTAATTGATCTCATTTGTTGATTGAGATTATTTTTCATAGCTTATTTGATTAGGTCATTATTGCCTAAAAGCTATGCCATGAACATTCTTGTGTGATGTATTGATAACTAGGTTGATAGATTGTTTTTTAATCAACTAGTTAATCCTTTGAATGTTTGTGGGTTTTATATGATAGCTTTGTATCTAGGATTGGTTATCCTTTACTTAGCTAAAGTTATATGCCATGACATATAGCTATATGTGATATCTAGGATTGATTATATTGTCATCTTATAATCCTAGGTAAGCATTTAGAGTACCCTAGCTCTTATTGCATTAATTGAATATTCATACATATTCACATAGGGTTGTGCATCTCTTTTGAGAGATTGAAGTCTTGGTCTAGGGTTGCTATTACAGGCCCGCTGGGTAGTAGTGGTGGGTTACAGACCGGGATTAGGCTGTAAACATCATTACAAGTAGTGACTTCGAGGATCAAGCAAATTGGACTAGAGCGCGATAAAAGGCCCGCGTGGTAGATTAGAGGGTGCTCACGCCAAGAGTAGTGTATCAGGGGATATCACTAGGGATTGAACCAAGAGTGGCGAGTGGTAGTGTCCATAGCCTGAGGTTATCTAGGGTGAGGGTCCGAGAATCACTTGAGGGTGTAACCGTCTTTTCATATAGTGGATTTCGAGGTTCGAGTGTGGCGCACTTACCAGCCCGTGGTTTTTCCCTGTTGAGGGTTTCCACGTAAACATCAAGTGTCATTTATTATTTCCGCATCTTATTACACTTGTATGTATTGTTGACTTGCTAGGGGTATTTTCGTAAAATTGACATGCACGCGAAAATTGGGTAATAATTAAATAAAATCTATTCACCCCCCCTCTAGCTTTATATATCATACACACCGTATTCTTTTTAGATAATATTTAGTAACTTATTTAAGTTTTAATATAACAGGGGGAATTATAGCCTACAAGGTTATCGAAAATGGTCTTACTTTAAATTCTTTGTGTTTATCGAGTATTTTTAATATTCAATATAGAGCATCTCCAATGCTATTACGCATTTGGAGAAAATGGAGTGCCACATAGGATATATATTTAAAAAGTTAGAAAAACTCTCCGAAGCTGTTATTTAAGTTCAATATGGAGATGATGTGGCCAAAAAAAAAGTTATATGGAGTTGGGTTTCTAATTCTAGAAACTCTCCTAGAAATGCTGACTAGGATTTCTAACTATTTCCACCAATAAGATTAAAGCTTTCAACTCTTTCCACCAACAAGATTAAATCTCGTTTAATTGTAAAATTAAAGAGGAGAGAGAGTGTAATAATTGTTTTATTATGATTGGACATAAAATGGATGCATATTTGACTTTAGATAATTGCTTTGGAGATGTGAATATGCATTTCTTTAAAAAAAATTCAAAAGTGGGCCCATAATAAATAAAAATGCTGATGTGGCACTATTTAGAAACTCAAAAATGCATTTTTTCATTGGAGATGCTCTTACTATTACACTTTCATGTGGAGTACAATGGGTATTTATTTGGTTTATTTTAATTTTTTTTTAAATATACAACAACTGCTGGGACCGGCAAGATTAGGCTGTACTAGAGCAGCCCGGACTGCAGCTCCCATAAGCGCCGGCCGGCGAGAGAGCACCCACAATCGGTGGGACAACACCCACACTTGAAATTAATGGCCAAGGGGGACAAATAATATATATATATATACACATGTACACACCGGCTGTTGAACCGTGGTGGTGGAGGCTCCCAAGGGAGGGTCCAATCACATTGGAAGGGGCGCGACTGATCTTCAAAAAAATTATCCAAAATAAATTTAAGGGCCGCGACTGTCTAGTAATCAACACCTTCGAACGGTAATGCCTTCATTGCTATTATAAATATCAAAACCAACGATGGAAAGCAAGTGTATCAAAATTAACGACCATACTATGGCGACCGTAGGTGAAGTGGACAGCAATGGGGAGAATGATAAAATTTACCCAGTTCTCGTTGCCATGTCGACACACATTCGGAAAGTCGAAGCACTCAGAGTTGCCATCAGAAAAATGAAAGTAGTTGGAGATGTTATCACAAAATGTACAAGCAATGCTCCGGCGGGGAGACACCGAGTTTACGGCGATTGTCCGATGGATATTGCTTGGTTACGTTTACAATTATTCGAAGTCACTGAAGAGGCACATCGGCTTTTAGCAGATCTCGATGTAGAGTTCGGTTCTCCTCCAGGACCGTCATCCCTTCCGGCAAACTGATCAAACAAGTCCTACATCTTGTTTCAATGATCCGTGCACATATTCGTTTTTTTAGCTTTCATCAGGATGCTTGGTTTTAATGTCTTGAAGTTAACGAAGGGTATTTTCATCCACTAAATCTTAACTCCGTTTCAGGTGATAACTATATCTTAGGGTAGCCAATCAGTCGCCGGACACATGAGGATTGTACTTACCTTTTTTTGCAATTATATTAATATATGATTAGTTCATGAAATGATAAGATTCTTAACAAAATGGGTTGGTTTTAAGCCTTCTTACCCGTATCCATCATTTCATCTTTCTAGACGATGTTGTGTTTGCATTATATATTCATTTTAAAGAAAAAACCCAAAATAAAACGGAAAAAAAAAAAAAAAAAAAATTAATCCACTTGCAGCGTCTTAATCAAATAAAACAAGACTTATAATAACATAAGGGTACCCTTAATCAATGATCTTAAATAATTAAATAAGAATATTTAGAGCATCTTCAAAAGATTATATTTTCACTCTTCAAATGTCTATTTGCTTACCTATGTGTCAATTTGAATCAAATAAAACAAGACTTATAATAACATAAGGGTACCCTTAATCAATGATCTTAAATAATTAAAAATAAGAAATATTTAGAGCTTTTTCAAAAGATTATATTTTCACTCTTCAAATGTCTATTTGCTTACCTATGTGTCAATTTGAAGAGTGAAAAAAAAGGAGCCACTCCAAAAGACTCTTCAATTAGAAATAGAGTTATAGTATTTTAATGAAAGCACTCAAATTCCTCCCCCAAACAAATGTAATCACCCTCCAATTTTTTCAAGTTAGAAATAATAATATGTTATTATTAAGTATTCAATATTAGTCTCATTTTAAAGATCTAGATGAGACCCTTCTAATGGTATAATGTTTATGATGATAAAATTTATAAATTAAAACTTTGACAGTTGATTTGAGTCCTTTTTATAATTAACACCTTTTAACTTTTGTTTTCAATATTGGGGTTTCACCCTTGAAATAGTGTCTTGGCCCCCTCTTCCAAGTGTCCCAAACACCCTTGACAATATTATCTTCCTACTCTCAGTCTCACAACCCTGCCCAGCCCGCCTTATATATCTCCAACCTGTGTTTATTGTCCAACATCACGCCCCTTGAATCTCCTAATTGTCCGTTCTTCACAACCCAACAGTTTCTGTTTGCCTCTCTACAACATGGCTTCCTTCCTCACGTAGTTAAAGTGTTTGCTTCCATGCTACCTCTCTCTCCCATCAATCACCTCCCCCATTTTAACTTTGTTCCGGTTTTAGAATTGTTTGTTTTAAACTTTGTCTGAATAGTAGTTAGTTTGCTCGATTAGCCAGGAATGGAGCTAAATTTGTCGTGGAAGACTACTGACGGGGTTCCCTAGTTTCTTGGCAATAAGAATACCCTCTGGGATCGTCCAGGCCTGACGGTCCATAGAAACACTATTGCCCATAAAGTGCGTACATTCCTAGCTAACCCCTTGGCCTGGTTCAAGGGTGGCTACCATAGATCATCCCACTTAGATGTTTGGTGGATGAGACATTGATATTTCTGTTAACTCACTACGGGTGCGGGAGTTATGGACACACCACGAAAGGCATGGCCCATGTTGACGTACGAGTGGCCCGATAGCGATCTTGTATGGGCTAGAGAATGCATCCCATGGATGTCGGCCATGGCATGAGGTGTGACGGTGAGTGTTTTGAAACTTGTAGTTTTAAATACTTTCAACATTACTTAATAACGATATGCCTATTTCAATTAATGTAGCTTTTGGGCGCCATTGAACGTTGGAATTGTCACTGGATAATGGCCAAAATTGACCTCACACAACAAAGAATCCACCTCTACGATCCATTTATGCAAGAGGTGAATTCGACCATAGGAATAAGCAGTTGCATGCCTAAGATGGTTTTTACCATCGATGGGTCGCAGGTCGGATTTTACACAAAAAGAAAGAATGGGGTGAAGGTTAGGCAGAACCGATGCAAATGGCATAACACTATATCACTTGTGCCACAACAGCCCATTGGTAACTGCATTACTTGCTAAAATTAATTATTGTTACGATTTAATAAGTTTATGTAACTGATTAACTTTGTCCAAATTCCAGGGGTAACTGCGGTCCTCATACACTAAAAATGATCGAGTACACAGTAGCAAAGAAAAAAAAGTTTGGTTGGACAAATGAAGACATGTCTTAGATACGATTGAAAATGGCTGTTGAAGTTTTTTCTAATTCCACTGAAGTGGCTTCTTGACATACTTGTAAATTTAATAACTCTCGGATTTGGATATGCAATGTTAAAGTCTATTTAATATATTTGATAGTAGTTAATATATTTCCCTTCAAGTTAACTGTTCCTGCTATATTTGATAGTAAATTGTGGCTATGGATATAAATATAAATTGCGGCTATGGATATATACATATATATTATAGTTAAAATAAGTTTAATCAAATAAAGAATAAATAGTCTATTTAATATAAGTGAAAAAAAAATTAAAAAACAAGTACTAGATAACATTACTCAAAAAGGTGTTTAGGATTGTTTGATTTTTTTTCCAAATTTCTCACAGTAAGTCTCGGCTAAAACCCAGTAAGTCTCGGCTATCATCAAATAAGTCTCGGGTATCATCAAATAAGTCTCAGTAAATTACCCGAGACTTATGTTCCCAAAAACTCACTCTCTGGTTTCTAAATCATTGATTCCAACAGGTTCCCAAACTTTCAATAAGTCTCGGCTAAAATATATAAGTCTCGGGTATCATCAAATAAGTCTCAGTAAATTACCCGAGATTTATGCCATCATAGTCGAGACTTACTGGGTTTACCCGAGACTTATGTTCCCAAAAACTCACTCTCTGGTTTCTAAATCATTGATTCCAGCAAGTTCCCAAACTTTCAATAAGTCTCGGGTATCATCAAATAAGTCTCGGGTATCATCAAATAAGTCTCGGTAAATTACCCGAGATTTATTCCATCATAGCCGAGACTTACTGGTAGTTTACCTGAGACTTATGTTCCCAAAAACTCACTCTCTGGTTTCCAAATTCTTGATTCCAGCAAGTTCCCAAACTTCCAGTAAGTCTCGGCTATCTTCTAATAAGTCTCGGGTATATGTAAATAAGTCTCGGGTATCGTCAAATAAGTCTCGATTAGTTACTCGAGACTTATTCATAGTAGCCGAGACTTATTTGATATTACCCGAGACTTATTAGAAGATAGCCGAGACTTACTTTTAGCCAGACTTGTGTTCCTAAAAAGTAAAAAATGATACCATGGATTGGGTTAATTGTACGCAAATTTTCATAAAATAATTTCATTGTTCCACATAATTTCATTGTTCCACATAATAAACTCAAACTCAAATATATGGTTTTAATGCCCTCTAACTTGTCAACATTATTTAATTGTTCCACATAATAAACTCAAACTCAAATGTAGTCAAACATAACCATAATTCGAACTTAAGGAGTCAAAACATAAAGTCAATAGTTCCACATAATATACTCAAACTCAAATGTCTTGCTCTTTATTTGGACAAGTTTGTTTGTTGTGGCCGACATTGTGACATACACTACATTTCCTCCAGTATTGGGTTGGGACAAGGTTGCTGGTACTTGCATCGTCGGCCCTCTGAATCATTGGTGGATTTGAACAATTTCTACTATTGTGTCCCTGTGCCCCACATTGGGAACATTTCTGACTGTTTCGCTTTTCGGAAGCTGAGCGGTGTCGGCTGTTACAAGGCCTACCCGGTTGATTTCGAATATCTGGAGGTATGACAAGATTTATGATGTCCTCAGGTACTACCCAACTACTAGGATGCCCTACGGGCATGATAGGTATGGAATATGCATCAATGAGGACTTCCTTTTTATAGTAGTCCGTGCATAGGGAGATATAGTCCAAGTGTCGCTCCCTGATAAGTAGAAACGAATGTAAACATACAAAATTAAAATATAACAAACAAAAGCCACATGTACATAACAAATAAATGTACCTACCTAGCCGCTGCAAGTGCATGAGCACAAGGTAGAAGATCAAGATCGAAAACCTTGCATGTGCATGTCTTTTGTTGCAAGTTTACTGTCCATTGTTCTCCTCTTAGCTTCACCTGAAAGATGTTCCAGTCAACATGACTTGTAGACATATAATTACACTCTTCTATTCACTTCGCAATTTGCTTATGTGCAGCATCAGTTAGTTGTGAACGCATGGATTGGCCAACACGATGACGATTGTAAAACCATTTCTGCATTAAGTTCCTAATGAACTCAGCTAAGGACATTACAGGCAATCGACGAGCAAATCTCATGCATGAGTTAAGACACTCACATACATTGGATGTCATCAAGTTAAACCGCCTATATGGACAGTGGATCCGGGACCATTTAGGAGGCCGACCTTAACAACATAATCGTATGCTTTCTTGTGCACCCTATGCAACTCTTGCATCTTGAAATCATATTCTTGTTGAGTGTATGCTCTGGCACAATGCTGGACCATTTCCGCCACATCCTTTCTATGAAAAGTTTTTTTAACATTCTCAGAAAGGTGCCAAATACAGAAAGTATAGGCCGCATATGGGAAGACCTTTTCTACACCGGTTTGTATGCTTTGATGTCGATCAGAAATGATTACCAAATCTTCAACATGTCCAATGGCACCCCTCAAACTCTCCAAAAACCATTCCCATGATTCATTATTTTCAGAATCCCCATAACCGAATGCCAGAGGATATATTTGTTCATTACCATCCATAGCTGCGGCCACAAATATTATTCCCTTATAACTCCCTTTCACAGTAATTACAGGGCGCATACACCCGACGGAAACCTCGAATTGAAGCACCGAGTGCCATGAAGAAATATAGAAATTTATTGTCATCCGTGAACTGTACGTCCGTTATTGTGCCAGGATTTTGTTGTTCCAACACATAAGCAAACTGGGGGAGGTTTGGAAACGACTCCTCGTGCGTCCCATAAGTCAATGATAATGCATATTTCAAAGATTCATAAGCCTTACTATACAACATTTGGATGCCATAGATCTGCTTCATATCAGTGATGATATCACTCGGATGCATAATACGCCCATCTTCATTGTGGATCCTAGGAGCTACCACTTCCCCAATTACAGCTGCACTGGCCTGCCAGTGTCGACGGTGAACCACCTCCAACGGACAACTATGCTCATTAACAAAACTTCTAACATGAAAGTATGTCCCTTCCTTTATCCTCACCGCTCTTAATTTCCAAGAACAATTTTCTATTTTGCATACCATATGTATAACAGACTTGTTTGACCTCTTCACCTTCCATTCAAAATTCTATCTCAAAGAATAAAGGTCTGCTAATCTTTTTAAATCTTTTTTCCTTGGAAAAAATTGTCCCTTGAAAATCGGAGTGTTGGAAGAGGTCGATGCCATGGTGGTCGTCGCATCACCAAAAGAATATGACTCAGATCCTGGGATAGTCCACTCTATCATATCATTCACATTTTCTGTGTTGACATTTTCCGCGTTGACATTTTCCGTATCAGCTGGAGTCCCACCCACATCTGGTGGTAGTGCGCTACCATGG
Organism: Acer yangbiense; assembly: GCA_008009225.1. Classification (NCBI taxonomy): domain Eukaryota; kingdom Viridiplantae; phylum Streptophyta; class Magnoliopsida; order Sapindales; family Sapindaceae; genus Acer; species Acer yangbiense. The sequence goes on from CM017764.1 coordinate 18,700,662, forward strand.
GTAGGTTCTTCATGAATAGGTTCTTCGAATGTCTGATGTTCTTGAGGATGATTAACAACAATTACATGGTTGTCTCCATCATCAAAATTAGGTGCAGCATAACTTCTATCAAGGTTGACTGTTTCGTATGGTTCTAAGCAAACATTAATTGAATATTAGCGAATTCTGTCAAGAAATATCGAACTTCGTTGAGTGAACACTTGGTTACTGCCACTGAAGGATCCATAGTGCTCATCCCATATTTGTTGCGGATCTTCGAATCTTCGAATCTTCTTTCGACCAAAGTTACACATACTTGCGGAACTGCCTTGTCTTCCCGAAGTACAAATTGAACATCGTCATTGTCGCTTATCACCGTGCGACATGTACTGCCTGGAGCAATAGCTATTGATTGCATCTCAATATCGTATTTATTTTGATCGTGTTTCACAATAGATTGAACAACCTCTAAGAGTTCTTCGTAAGTCAAGTTCTTCTGCACCAAAATTCCTTTATTTACTGCACCAACATACCGTTGGCTTCCGTGCGATAGTTCCTCCCACCGTCCATTATATGATATCAACATTCTAACCAAATCCATTGTCCTACCAAAACAAAACGTCAACATTTACAAAATATGGCTGAAAGTAAAACTATCAGTATCATAAATTAAAGCTAAAACAACACCACTGGATAGTATCAAATACATCTCGGGTACTATGAATTTAAGTCTTTGATAAAGTCCAAGATACTAAAATTTAATTTTTGGGAACACAAGTTTTTTCAGTTTCTTTTTTCAGTTTTTGGGAAATAGGTCCACTGGATAATATCAAATACGTCTCAGGTATCTTTTTTCAGTTTTTGGCTGTTAACACAAGTCTAGCTAAACCCTACCTCAGACACTAAGTCAATCCCTAGGCTATATGAGCACCAATAAGTCTCGGGTAGATACCCCCGAGACTTATTTGACAATACCCGAGCTATCAAAAATAAAAACCCAATCAACACATAATCTCAACTTATTTGCATATAAGTAAATATGAGATAAAATTGATATAGCCGAGACTTGTGTTTACTGGAAGTTTGGGAACTTACTGGAATCATCAAACTTCGGCGATTTGGAATCGAGAGAAACAACAGTTTGCTTAACAACAACACCGGCGATTCCAAGTGCCAACACTAATCAAAAAAATAAATGAGCAAGTGTGGGTATTGAATGCATCCTAAACTTCATGGCATTTCAAAAAAAGGCCAACAATTTATTCAAGAAGAGATGATAACAATTACCAAAATTACAAATGTGATGAGCTTGTGCAACAATCCTTATTGAGCACTAGACCTTTGGTGCTGTCCTCTTGAGAAGCTACCCTTACAACCAAACCCCAACATGTGGTTTGACCACGGAATAAGCCAATCAATTAATGGGAATCCTTACACTCCAGATCAACTATTTTCAGAGGTTTGTGAGGTCAACGAAAATCTGAAATAGATGGAGTGAGAGAGAAAGCTTCGTTTTTCTCCAACAAGAAGAAAGAAGAAAGAAGAAGGAAGATATCAAGGGCAACGAAAATCTGAAACAAGAAAGAAGAAAGCTTTGTTTAAGAAGAAAGAAGAAATAAGGGAAAATCTGAAACAAGAAAGAAGAAAGAAGAAAGCATCGATTAAGAGAAGAGAGAAGAAAGAAGAAATAAGGGCATTTTTGTCCACCTCTATACTTTGGTGCTATAAAACATAGAATTATTAAGTTGGTGATATTACCACAAAGCCAATCAAATTTGGTGCTATTTTCCCCTATTTCCTCAAAAAAATATATAGTCTTGATATCTGAATAGATAGATACTGTCAATATATATATACCAATTGCAACTACTATATGAAACTATTATCTTACCCATAAAATTGAAAAGTAAGTGTAGGTATTTTTCCTCCCACGTTTTTTTTAAACTATTTCTAATACATTGTCTCTTATGCTTTCAAAATCTATACTCACGAGATTTGTACGTGACTTATACCTACCACTATTATAAATTTATTTTCTCTGATCTAGATTAGAGAACAAAAAAACTATATAGTGTGTAGGTCATGACTCATGTCTTGAATGCATTATGCATGGAAAGTATATATATATATATATATATTTGCTCATACAAGCAAAATTTTTTAAAGTTAATTAATTTCAGTACGTACTAATTAATGATAGAAGAAGATACTGAAGAAAAAAAAAAAGACAAAAAGAACTTAGTTGATCATATATACTGGATTTCAGTATATATTATGATAGGATGCTGAACCTTAAATAGTAAAAACATATCATGTGATATTTATATAACATTGTACATTTTGGAAATGATCAGGATATATGTGAAATGAAATCAATGGACCCGAACCTGTTGTATCAAATGTCTGTTTGTTTCTAAAATTATTGAAACGGTCATTTCAGTTGAGAATGGCCAATTAAGGAATTAATGCATGCATAGCTCCATCTATTTTATTGCCTTTAGTTCATGTTTTATTGGAGAAGTTTTCTCTGGGGCCGTGAGTTGTTGATGGCAGGGTTGAGGTGGAGAATCGAGGCTCGATCTTCTATTTCTATTTATATGGATCGTTGGATCCTGCGGCTGCACTCCTTTAAAGTCCAGTCCCCTCTGATCCTTGGGGAAACAGCCTTGGTTAAGGCGCTGATCAGTCTATCCAGTGGCTGGAATAACGAGTTGGTTTGGTCCTCCTTTTCTCCTGAGGAAGCAAAGGCTATCTTAAGTCTTCCTCTTGGTGCGTCTCAGATTGAGGATTCGATTCTTTGGCACTATGATAAAGGGGGCTCTTATTCGGTGAGGAGTGGATATAAGGTTGGTAGATTACTTCAATCTTGGGAGGATCCTTTTGGTTCTAATGATTCTGGTTGGTGAAAGTCTCTTTGGAAGCTTAAAATTCCACCAAAAGTTAGAAGTTTTGTCTAGAAAGCTTGCCATAACTAGATCCCTACTATGTGCAATCTTGCTGGTAGGGGTATACGGACTAAGGTGATGTGCCCTGTTTGCTCCAAGAAACCAGAAACAACGGTTCACGCTTTGTGGGGTTGTAGTAGTGTTAGACAGACTTGATCGGCTTGTTACTTCTTTGAAGGCTTGTGTTGGAGGGAAGATATGCACTTTCATGACCTATTTCTTTTCTTTCTTCAAATTCTGCACAAAGAGGAAGTAAAACTTATGTGTGTTGTGTTGTGGAGAATATGGTATTGGCGAAATCAGTTGATTCACTCTCCCTCTTCCTTCAGTCATGAGGATGTTTTTTCTTGGGCTACTAGGTTTGTTGGTGATTTTTGAAGGGCCAATTTTGAGGTGGGGCTTTCTAGCTCTGGGTTGGTTAAGAAGTGGTGTGCGCCACCAACTGGTGTTTACAAGATTAATACAGATGTGG